>CM047808.1:90950009-91498849 GCA_026214975.1 Gentiana macrophylla | reverse complement strand
TAATATTTCCACACCCCCTCAAATGAGAGTCAGATATGTTGATGTAAACAAGTTTGCTACTTAGTCTCACGGAATATAAGAGGTGAAATAGCCTTGGTAAGAATATCAAGAGATTTCGATCCGAGAGGGAACATACCGGAGTTGAATAATCTTGGCATCAATCTTCTCCTTCGTAGTGTATGCATACAATGTCCACATGCTTGGTTTTATCATGATGGATCGGATCTTCCGCCATGCATAAGGTGAATTATTGTCACAACAGAGTGTGATAGTTGTCGATACGGTTGTCAAGTTCGGCCAAGACTTTTTAGCCATAGAGCTTCACAAATGCCAAGTACAAGTGCCCTTAGTTCAGCCTTCATCGCTCGCTTGACACAAGAGGGTTGTTTCTTGCTCCTCCAAGTAAACTGTGCCCCCAGTATATATGAGCAATAGCCTGTGGTAGACCTCCTATCAATGTGACATCCAAAACCAATCAAGACCGTGATGATCGACCTTGATTGATCTATCGCTAGACTTGGTGAAGAGTGTGCCTTGGCTGTGAGTGGATTTTAAATACCTCAAGATCCTATTCATCGATCCCAATGTTGCTCAAGAGGGCAATGCATGAATTGATCGACTGTGATCGACTCCTATATGCAATATCAGTCTTGTGTGAGAAAGGTATATGAGTTTGCCTACAAGCCTTTGATATTGTTCTTTCCTCGACAAAGAATGTCACCATGCAAGAGTAGGTATGACTGGGTCTACTGGAGATACAAAGACAGTTTGCATCCCAAAGATGCCGCTTCTTCAAAGAGGTCCAGGACATACTTCCCTTTGGGAGACTGGGAATGCCATTGAGTGGTTCTAGCTACTCCATACCAAGAAAGTACTTGAGGTAGCCTGCATCTTTAACTTGGAACACCTTTGCCGTAGAGTCTTCAAGTTCTGATCTCAAGAGAGTCATCTCCCAAGAAGGATGATATCATCCACATATACAATTAGAATGGACCTCCTCCGTTGGTTGTCTTGACAAACATGGTGTGATCTGAGTTGCATTGATGATATCCAGCAGCCTTTAACCACAGAGTGAGTTTGCCAAACCATGCCCTTTGGTGATTGCTTTCCAGCCATATAGAGATTTCCTCGCTTTGCACACCTTGCCTTGAGTATGAGGATTGATAAAACCAGGTGGTATACCATATAAACCTCTCCTCTGCGAGGTCCCCATTTAGAAAGGCATTTTTGATGTCCAATTGGTGAAGAGGCTACCAAGTTGGACAAATTAGGGAAATCAAGACTCGACAAAGGTTGAGCTTTGCTATCGGTGCAAAAGTTTCCTTATAGTCAATGCCATAAGTTTGAGTGAATCCTTGCTACCAATCTGGCTTTATACTTGTCAATTTTACCATCAAGATTGTATTTGATAGTGAATAACCATCTCAGCCTAATCTGCTTTTCTTGCCTTTGGGAAGAAAGGTGAGGTCCCAAGTATGATTATCCAAGAGAGCAGCCATCTCTGCTTTTAACAAAGCAGCCTTTCCACTTATCATTTTGAAGTGGCCTGAAATATTTCTAGGATAGAGTGAGAGTCCGTGTCCTGTGGTAAACATGGCAAAGACAGAGACAACCGATCATAAGATAAATAAGTATGAATAGAATGATCAAGGCATGATCTTTTCCCTTTCCTAGAGCAATAGTCTCTGCCATCTACTTCAGAGATCGGGCCGAGAGTCAAGAAGTCGGGTCCAGCAGACTCTGTTCAAGAGAGGGTTGCCGAGGTTCCGTTCGCCAGGCTCCGGGTCAAGAGACTGGTCGCCAGATCGCCGAGGGTCAGTAATGTGAGTATCCGCAGGATGCTGAAGATTATGAGTCTGCTGAGGGTTAATGGTTTGCTGAGGGAACGGACTTAGTTCAATCTCAATCAGGTTTCCATCAGTGACTGGCTCAGTAGGTTTGCTGTAATATGGAGTCCTTTCAAAGAATTTCACATCCATAGAATTGTAAAATTTCTTTTCAGTAGGAGAGTAACACTTGTAACCTTTCCTGTCCTGTGCATATCCAAGGAAAATGCACTTATGAGCTTTAGGATCAAGTTTACTTCTGTGTTGAGCATGGATATAAACAAACACAAAGATAAACCAAAGATCTTTGAAGGCAATTGGGTAATAAGACGAGAGCAGGAGTGTGTGGTCAAGTGGTTTGGAGAGGAGTTTTGAAACCTAACACTCGGCTGGGAAGTCTCTGATTAAATATGTAGCAAAATAATATAGCTTCACCTCACATGTATTTAGAACATGTGTATTGAACATGATTGATCTCGCCATTTCCAGCAGAGATGCCTCGTTTCTTTCTTTCAAAGAACCCCATTCTCACGAGGTGTTTCCACACAACTACCGATATGAACAATTCCTCTGCTTGTCAAGAAGTTAATGAGGTTAGACTCATAGTATTCCGAGCATTATCAGCCTTTAAGATCTTGATCTTAGTATCAAATTGGGTGGAGACCATGTGATAAAATTCTTGGAAGATAGGTCCAACTTCGATTTGTCTTTCATTAAGAACAAACAAGTGTTTCGGGTATGATCATCAATGAAGGTTACAAACCACCTTTTTCCCGTTATACTTTTCACTCTCGAGGTCCCATACATCACCGCGGAATTAGGTGAAAGGGAAGAGGGCAAGTGAGGTAACTTAGCATACACAGATTTGGTGAGTTTAGCAAATTGACAAATATCACATTGAAGATCATTAAGATTACATCCTTTAAACAATTCAGGGATTAAAGACTTTAAATAACCAAAACTTGGATGTCCTAGTCTATAATGCCATAACATGATATTGTCTAGGTTTTGAGTGCAAGTCGCCGAGGCAGATTCTCGTCTTCGCCTTTGTCTTCAAACAGGTTGATCACAAAACACCCCCGAGGTGGTTTAGCTTGCCCAATCACTTCTCGAGAAGAAAGATCCTCGAATGTACACCGATTCTTATTAAAAACAACAAACCCAATTCAGATCTTTTAAGGAGTTTACTCGATGTATATAAGGTTACGCCTAACTTTGGAACAAACAGACATTCGTAGATATATCCGATTAGTAAGTTTAACCTTCCCAACACCTTTGCATAAGAAACAGTAACCATCAAATAGCCTTAATTCGTTGCATGGCATATATTGGGTAATAAGGTTTTTATTACTACTCATATGGGAAGAAGCCTGTAATCAATAATCCAGTCTCATTGCAAGAGGTGAGTAAAATATACCTGCTTTTAGCATGAGTGGCCATTTCAAGAGGGGATCTACCTTCCCGATGTCGAGCAATAAAGGTTTCTAAAGGCAAAGAACCTGAGCATTCAAACTTCATGTCATTCTCCTCTTCACCGATAAGTTTGCCTTGACTTTCCTCGGTTGGTTTTGAGGTTTTAGAGGGTTAGGTTTGCCATGTAGCTTCCAACAGCTTGTCCTGGTGTGATTTTGTGCGCTTATAAAGGATCACGTAATGCCTTTCCACTTTCTCAAGAGGCTTCCTCGTAAGTCTCATTAACCTTCAGCAGTATAAAGACTTCAAGAGGTTGTCAAGAGTGGGTTCAAAGAAAGATCACTTTCCTCCTGCTTTCCTCATGTTTGACCTCAAGAAACATGGATTTGAGATTTGGAAGAGGTTTAGTAGCAAGAATTCTACATACGACATCATCAAGAGTAGGATTCACCCAGAAGGAATTTGAATACTCTCTTTTCTCGATAATGTCTTTAAAGAGTGCAAGATCTTTAACATCATTCCTGTGGGTGAGTTTCCAACATATCTAGGTGTTGCCATGCCTTAGATAGTTGATTAAAGTATTGAGTTACGCATATATCCCCTTGTCTGCAATTTTGAATCTGAAGCTTCGAGTTCATAGACTTCGGGATGTATTGTCCTTTTTTGAGTAAAGGTCTCGGCATTGTCCTGCATTTCCTTAGCAAGTTGTCATACATCATAAAGTTCTCATCGATCTCTTTTGTCATGACTTCGTGAGGATGGTCATGACTTGGTTATTTTTCTGTGTCCCATGCTTCAAACTTGGGGTCGGGCCAACAGGGCAGGTGTTTGGAACTGCATGTGATATCCCATCTTGCCCCGGGCCGGAGATATACATTTTCATAGACCTTGACCATAGCAAGTAATTGTTACCATCAAGTTTATGATTTGTAAAGAAGAGTGTTCAGCTTATCCCATCACGAGGCAAATTGTGAGTTCATCAAGAAGATGAAACTTCGATAATGTTGACATTTTTTCAAAAAAGAACCGAGTTTTGCAAAATGGATTTTAGAACTCAAGAAGTCTCTCGATACCATGAAGAGAGTTTGAGAATGTGATACACACAAGAGTAAACTTCAACTTGGTTTATTCATTGAGTAAAAAGATGTATAAATAGATACAATTGAGATGGAGAGATTCAGCTAGCTAGCTTTGGGGTGCCACTGAGTATGTAGATGTGGGCTGCAAGCATGCAAAAAGTAAAAGTAAAAGTTATGTCTATGACATAAAGTAAACTAGAGTTTGACATATTAATTGTTTATATGACTCACAATTAATATGTCTTTTATAATTAATTTTACAATTAAATAAGGTGTATAAAATATTATGCACGAAACTCGAGGCTCAACAATCACGAGCACTGCCGAAGCCCTCAAGCAGATCGAGTCCGCCGAGTAATATTTCCACATACGGTGCAACCAAACTTTACTAAAGTCAAAAAGCAAAATAGCGGATATTTATTTTGTCTTTATAACCGCAAATACACGATCGCACGTTACAACTGCTATAAGTCCGCTACGACACGTGGCAAGATGACATTCACTCAAAATTTAATCATGGTTAATGCTACAAGACGTGTCCGACGCTTTTTCTACCAACTACTCTCTCCGCTTTATATGTAGACATATACACAGAGGATTCATACAACTCTCGGGATTGATATTTCTCTCGCAAATATCTTGTGTGAACACAGATTTGAAAGTTTTCTTCATCTTTCTCATCTCTAATGGCAAACAAGGATGATGTTCATATTGGCACTAGTCAAAGTGTAAGAGATTATGTGGACTGATCGTCACTTCACCGAACTAGCCATTAACAAAGGACTAAGAATCGACGGTTTGTTTGGTTTGGAGAATGTTATCAATAAGACTCTGAGAGAATTTTATATGTCATTGTATTGGAATTCCTGGAGGAATGTTGTTATACATGAAGGTAGAGAGGCCTTCACTATGATGCTTAATGGAAGAGAGATTGAAATATCTTCAGATCTACTGAGAGAACTATTTCATTTTGGACTGAAATAATGCTCCAACCAATCTGTAAGCAATGAATCGCCAAGGATGAAGTTTGTGGATGCAATAAAGACAAATGAGAAGATATCTTCATCTCTAAGCATTAATGTGAAGCATATTGATATGAGTATAACTCTTTGAGCAAATTAATTGCCAAGACCATTTTGGGATTCACTCGGGAGTCTAGATACACTGCCTGGACTAAAAATAGACTCATTGATCATCATCCTGGTAAGCATGAAGTTTGATTGGGCTGGATTCTTTATACACTATATGAAGAAGGTGTTTACTAAAGATAGAGATGGTGTAAGGAAGTCCAAGACCAAGCCCCTAGGTTCATCGATTCAGATCTTGTTGAATCATTTTCGTGATAACTGATATTTCATCTCGAAGATTAACAAATCCAGATACAAGCCGTAAGTTGCTACTCCTATTCCCTGGATTAGATGATGATGAAGCCACCGAGAGTGATGATGGAGGAGATGATGATGTTTGGTGGTGAGCAAAGTTAAGCAAGTTGCTAAGTCCATGCACCTAAAAGGTTGTTGAGTAAGAGAAAAGCTATCGATACAAGGAAGATAATCTAAATGTTAAAGCCTAGGAAGACAAGGAAGCAAACAATAGAGAGATCATTGAGTCTCACGAGGGTCCAAATTGAAATTGAAGTTACTTACCCCGCTGTAGTTGCAAAGAAGAAGTCTGTTGCTGAAGTTTTGAAGGAGCAACAGAAAGAATTCAGTAGAAAGAGGAAGGCTACCGAGATTGAATCAGAGGAACTTTCTAAGAGAATGAAAGAAATTGCCAAGAAAAAGAAACATGGAAAAGGGAAACAGTTGAGGATTCTGGAGGCTCAGAGGGAGGAAAAAGAAGAAGAGGCTATTGAAGCTGAGCTCCTAACAACTATTAAGCCTATTGAGATAGTAGAGGTTGTTGTTGAGCAACCTACTGGAGAATCACAAAGCAGATCGAAACTCGAGCCCCGCTTGTAGGTTGTTGAATCCTCTCCTTTAAAGGTCGCTGAGCCTCATCAAGCCGCACAAGTTGTTGTTGAGCAACTTGTTGAAGAACCATAGCAGACTACTGAGTCTGCACCTACTGTGGAAGTTGAAATGTTGGTACAAAATCCTGCAAGTTCCGCAATAGTTCAGGGGGAAGAGCAATCTGTTTCTAACCCTGCTGATGAGCATATAAGTCGTGGGAACAAAGTGTGGAATAGATGGAGGTAGTAGGAACAAACATACAACTGAGCAACCTCATGACTCTAGAGGCATCCGTGGAAGAAACTCTTAACTTACTTGTTGAGACCTTTGAGGTCAAAGAAGGTACTCAAACCGCTCCTGTAAGACCAACCATGCCATTTTAAAGGAAGGAGAAAAAGAAGAAAGAAGGATATGTTGATCCTAAACTCCTACATGTTGCAAACTATTTTGAATGGAAGTTTGGGTTCTATAAAAGACAAAATCCAAATTGCAGTAACCAAATGATGATTTTGTGGAATGGGCTTTTGAGAAGTTGGGAGTGGAGAGTTTATTTGATCTAGTTGATACCTCTTTGTTAGAATCAAGATTGATGGATCTTTTGATGAGCAAAAGAAGGAAGAGGGTATCAATTTGGGGATCCTAGAGATGGATCGACAGATGACTCATCATCATCCGACTCGTGATGATCATCTCTCCGTCCAGAGAAATCAGTTGGGACCGCTTTGATAAATGAACCAAGTATACAAATACCCAGTTGATATCGTAGGTCTCGCGAGAGGCCGCAGACTAGTCAAATGGAGGAAGATCCTGAGGATCTTACCATGGATGATCCTGAGGCACAAATCAACGAGGTGTACATATTGGTGCAAACAGATCGGTTGGTGAGATAGATAATGTCTTCGTTGAAGAATTTGTCGCACTTATCAAGATCACAGATCAAGATTTGGATGATGAGAGGGTTATCGATCATAGTGATCCCGATATCGCTCCGAGGATTCACCAATATCAAGACCTGGATTGATACTCAAGACACTCTATCCAAAATCGGCAATTTTCACGAAGGATTGCCGATGTTGGGGAATTTCAAAGAGATAATATGGTCGAATTCCTCGCAATTTTGTACGAAAGTGCCGATCATCGAGGAACAAACAAAAGGTAGCATTGTAGATTGGACATGGTGATGGGATTTGAAGGATCACCATTGATTGTTAAAGAGGTTCAGTCAGCGAGGATCGACAAAGACTGAACTAAGGTTGGAACATGAGGTACATGCTGCTGAGGTACAAACAGCACTTGGACATGGGTTGGAACCATCTATGGGTTTGGAGGAAACCCCTGCTGTTATTGAAGAACAGGCTGCTGTGTAGAGCCTGCTGGAGGAAAGGTCACTGAAGGTAAAGGTAGTCAGCAGACTGTTGTTGTTGATGAGGATGAACAACTGCTGGACTATGATTACAGTGATGAGGAGTTTCAAGTGCTTGAGGAAGAACCTATTGCTGAAGAACCACAACAGGCATTTGTACCCATTTTTGAAGAACCTGCCCTAGATCCAATTCTAGAGGAATTCCAAGAACCTAACCCTGCTGGAAAGGATATGAGCTGAGCCATGGTTGTCAACAGACAGAGGGCACAATACAATGTTGAAGAGCCTGCTGATGAAGCTGCTGGACATATGGTCGAGGAATGGTCAATGGGTACTGTCCAGAGAGATTTTGGATGAGTTGAGGACGGTCAGAAATGACATAACAAGGTTAAGAACTCAACTTGATAGGCAAGAGCAGAGGTTTGAAGATTTGATGAATCTGGTGGAAAATAGAGGGAGGACTACAGAAACAGTTGCCTCCAATATTACCTCCACTCAGTATGCTCTTGCTGACCTTGCCCAAGATGTGAGAGGGATTAAACAAGGTAATACACTGAAGGACAAGTTTCTGAAAGACCAATTTGAATCTATTCACCAGAAACTTGACAAGCTTGCTGAGGCACCTAAGCCTGCTATGGCTGAGCCTACTGGAACACTTCAACCTGCTGGATTGGATCCTAAGTTTACTGAGAGGATCAATCTACTGGAGCAGACTATGCAAGAAAGGATTACTGCAGTTGATACAAGAACTGAAATTATGGAGGGTCAACTGAATAATCTAGTAATCACACAGGAAAGTGTTCATAGCCTGCTGTCCCATTTTGTTGATGATGTCAATAAGGGGGAAGAGAGCCAAACAGCAGTAGCGAAAGAGGTTGCTAGGATTTTTGCTAAGAAGAGATGGGAAGCTGATACCAATGCTTTTAGAGAACTCCGCACCGCGTGCATTTCCACTTACCGATGATCTTCTCAGAGAATATAAGAAGTTGTACAACAACAAGAGAAGACCTTACCATGACAAGTGGTTTCACATGAGGACTAAATTCTTTTCGGGACTCAAGTTTTGGGAAGCAAGGGTTAAAGCTTTAAGATCTGCACATAGAGGTGGAAGAGGGGCAGAGGTGGAAGAAGTCTTCCTACCACCAATGCAAAGGAATCACAGAAGGAATTCAAAGAAGTATACATGCGTTTAGGCTTTAAAGTACATCAGATCAATCTTACTCTACCCGAGGCATGGAAATGGTGGAAAGAAGTGAATGCTCACATTGATTTCTCTCTTATTGAAAATGAATGGATGAGAGAAATGGTTAGAGAGATAAGAGAATATTCCGAAAAAGAATGTAAGGAAAGAGAAGAAAGAGAAAGGAGACACTAGATCAAAGATACTTACATGCATTTTATTTTTTGCCGATTCTAGCTTGAAATCATGTTGAACAAATGATTATACTATGAAATGACTGAATTTGTTCTGCTTTTGTTTTTAATCTTTTGCTTTGTCAGAAGGAGGTATTGGCATCATCACCAAAAAGTGGGGAAATTGTTGGACTTATTTTAAGTTTTAGTGATGAGTGTGCGCGATAGTCGTTATAGAGCAAAGGCAAAAAGATGTCTAGATCAAATGTATAGGTTTATTAGAGTTTGATCTTGTATAAGTTAGATCAAACAAGCACTGTAAAAGGTCAGCGGACTTACATCAGCAGACCTGTCTAGATCAGTAGGGTACCTGAGTCAGTAGACTAGTATTCAAACTCAGTTATTGAAGGCTAAGGGATCAAAATTAGTATTTAAAGTCAAGGATATGGAATCAGAATTTAGGGAAGTCTGTGATGACCTAAACTGATTGCATATACCTTGTGTACAAGGTCTAAGTTCCACAAGTTAAGTTGGTGATTGGAATTTATTTATATTCAAAATGATGTAATCTAACTTAATAATAAAAAGATAGATATAAGAAAAGTCAGCTGAAGTGTTTTAATAAACACAGCAACTTGGATTAGCTGACTTATATATATTTTAGCAAACTAATACCCTCAAGAACTCGCCGATATATATTCCGAATTATTCAAGGGTTACATTGGAAGATTACAAAGAAAAGGATACTAACTACCTCGATTTTATCAAACAAATCAATGGTTAAGATTAAATGGACGTCGGAAAGAAACAGAGGATTATCCAATGGATACAAGTCAAAGGGGTGGATGATCAGAATCGTCAAAAGGCATTTCGATCGTTGGTCCCAGAGAAGGTGAAACTATAGTCGAGTGTGGGGGTGAATGACTATAGTGGAGTTTCAAAACTTTTCTTTTATTTAAAAGCTTTTGGGCAATGGATAAGTCCCTTCTTACTATGTTGTTTTCAAATCCGCTTTAGGCAATCACAGATATAAGTTATGATGTAGGCAAATTAAATAAATGTCAGAATGTAAATTGCAGTAAATTAAATTGACACAAGGCTTATAGTGGTTCAGGGTGGTGTAATCCCTTAATTCACTCTTCTCCCGTGATGATCGGAGGAATTCACTATTGTTTTCACAGATACAACAAGATGATTGTCCTTGGCTTCCCAAGCTTCACAATCTACAAGACTATCACTCCTTGATCGCAACACTTTCTGATTCGCCTTCCTTGTCGCCTCCTCGAGATCAAAATCCTTCAACAGCCTATCACAGATTCAACTCCTTCTCGATTGCCTCTCGATTCGGGCTTGCTTCATTTGATGTGAATGTGATTCACACACTTGGTTGATCAATCTCAGCACCAAGTATGACTTTGTAGCCTCGATATCCGAGTTGATCACTAGATGTTTCCTTGTAAGTTCAGAGAGAGAAGGCTTTTCAAATTGACAGAGTTTTCACTTGATTTTTCTTTTCGCTCATCACTTTCTCGTCTCACAATGCCTTCTATTTATAGCCTTGAATAACCTTGATTTTGAAATTCGTCCATATTATATTAATGAGGGAATAATCCTTGATTTTATTCTTGATTTCCCTTAATTGCATTCTTCTTGATTTCAATTGATCGGATTCTTTCTTCAAACGATATAGTAGAAAATCCGCCCTGATTGATCCTCTATTGATTGTGCATTTAATGCATGATCTTCAATCTTCAATGTATATTAAACTCGATCCGTAAGTGTTACTTCGCGCTTTTTAGAACGGTCGAGTGATCCTTCCGACTTAGCCGCTTTAGCTTTTCCTTCACCGCTTCGCCTTTACTCAAATTAAAGTGAGTCCTTTGCCGATTCACCGCTTTCTTCTTTGTTTCTCTTTGAGGAGAATCTTTGTACTTCACCGATCTTTGATTGGGGTGAGACTGTACACCATATTCGAATATTAATGTGCATCGCTTGTAGTATAACTTAGACTTGTCCAAGGTCATCACAGCACTTCCTTGGTTACAAGTCGACTTTAATGTCTCAGATTGCTTTCTCGCCGGTGCTTGGCTGGCTTCACTCGCCGAATATCTGCTTTTTTGATTTGCCGCCCTACCAACTAGTACAATACTTGTCTGACTCAACTTATACAACATGTCGACTCTAAGTAAAGACTTATACAGAGAATTCTAACTTATTTCAGCTTGCTATAACAAATAGTATGACCATCATCAAAACATAATAAAATGTTCCTAACAATTTCCCCTTTTGATGATGCCAAAAACCCTCACAAGCCCGAACATAAGTAATCAAAATTTTCATAATAACAGTAACACAAATTCAAAGAATTTTATTCATCCATCATAGGCAATAAGATATTAATTGCATCTTTTATTTAAAGACAGGCACATAAGTAATCTAGAAATCATTCAGATTGAGCGTAAGATCTACATCTTCACATCTTCAACCCCGATGCCTTTGCCTTTGTCGCCTTGCCCTTTCTCGTTGGGCTTGCCTTCACTTTATCGCCAAAGCTTAGAACTTCCTTTCCCTTTTGGCAAAGACTAAAAAGGCTTCAAGATTTGTTGGTGTCAGATCGTAATCAGGGAGAGGTCCATATCTTCTCTCCAGTATCTTGTTGTTGGCCTCACCAAATTTGAGTAGAAGGTCCAATTGCTTGCCAGAATGCTCCATTACCTCATCCAGATGCTGAATTTGATGAGTATGAGCATTGAGAGTGTCCACCAATGGCTTAAGATTGTTGTCCATTGTCTCAGCATGGAATTCAAGATTGGTTTGGACATGATGAGGAATGAGTTGCTGTAAGTTGCAAAGTAAGTTCCCTTGCCTTTCCATGACTTCATCCTGAATCTTGATGTGATTAATGAGGGCCTCAATCTTGTGGTTGAAGGAGGTAGCTTCACTCCTTAAGGCATGCTTCAAATTTTGCCTGCTGTAGTATTGCCTTTCCATGTCCACAATGAGGGGTTGAATGTCCAGATTGAAGACTCTCTCTGGATCAATTTCTTCTGGTGTCACATGGGCATCCTCTTCATCCTCATCATTTTCACCTCAAAGATCATCACCTTGCTTCTCCTCATTTTCCACTTCAACTTCTTGCTCTTCCTTTTCCTCTTCTTCCTTTTCATTTGTGCTTCTTCTTTTCCTCCATCCGCTCTCTTGTTCTCGCCTCATTGGACATGTGGTCATTTAGAGAGTTGTTGTTGAGTGTGAGCTTATGCATCCGCTATTGTTCCCCTTGTGCAATTGTGGGGAGTTGACAATTTCGGGCCGAGTGAGATTTATCACCGCTCACTGAAATGCTTGTCAATCGTACTCAATGCTTTTGAAAAGCACTTCTTGAGATTCAGCTTCATCGCCGTAAATCCCCAAATCTTCTTGATTTGCTTCAAGATTTCTACCTCCTAGGTGTTCATCCTCCGACTCATCTTCCGCCTCATCTATTTCTTCCTCTTCGATGAGGTGATTCTCAGATCCTTCCTCGCCTTCCTCCAGATAGGTGATTTCCTCTTGTTGCTTTTCTTCTTCCGTGTCGTGTCATCACTTATTGTCACAGCTCATTCAAATTGCCGATTCCGCCAGAGAGGTGCTTTCATGTGCCGTTTGGGATCTAGTTCTTCGTCCCACTCCCGATCTATCGCCTTCTGTGTCGCTTTTGCTCCTAGCAATGGGTTTGGGCTTCAAGGAAGCCTTGATATAGGTAAACATGGTTTTTGACTTGTGGGGGGATCTGAGATTGGTGGGTTGTACCTTCAATTCATTGAACAGGTGTTGAAGAGGGAACCCATATGATTTCTTCTCCCAGAATCGCTCTTTTTCGTAAACCCTTGTTTGGTGCCGTTGTTGATAGATCAATTTCTTTGAATTTGGTCCTTCAATCGATTGAAAACAAACGCTGCCCAATCAAATTTGGTACCTTCGTAGATGATGTCCATCACCCGATCCAACCTCGCCGATTTTCCATAGACCCTTTTTCGCCTCGATATTCTTGGTGATGATCGGTGCAAATTCGCGAATGGAAGTTTGAGCATTGATCGGGGCAGTTGTATGTTTTGCTATTTCGCCGGGATTCTTGGCTATTTCACCAGATTTATGGACGCCAACCGTCACAAACTTGACATTGGCTGGACCGACATGGGAAGTTGCAGATATCCGCTTAGTGTACCAGCGCATGACTATGTCTCTTCCAAAGATTGAGCTCGTGATGCGGTCGACTTCGCCTTCTTTGTGTCGGGCACAAATTTGGCGTTTTTTCCAAAACACAATCGATTTTCATAACAAATTCCAGTTGATTGGGGGTTTAGGAAGGTCATCACCTAAATTTGAACAACAACAACCAAGCGTTGAGCTGTGATCATTATCACAATACGAGAGATAATGTTCTCGTTTGAAGAATGAACCAGTTGATGATTGACTTCTCATAGTATTTTTCAGAGGGAGAGATTGTGGAAGATGAAGCCATTGATAGTAGATAGATGTTTAGAAAGGAGTTCTTCAAGTTTTCAGTGAAAATCAGAAATAGGGTTTGTAATTTTGCAAGAGAGTGTAAAGATTTCTTAAAATCTCTAAGTCTTGTTTATATAGTGTGATTTGGGTAGTGTGAATGTGGTTTGAATATGGAAGGATTTTGTGACATAATGGTGTGATTTTGTGTATGTGAATTGCGATATTCGAGCGTAATGGGGGAGTGGTTTGAGGTAAGTAATGATAGAGCCCTGGAATCGAGGAGTTTATAATTCGAAAAATAATATAATTACCTCCATGATCATAAGTTGATCTCCACGTGTGTAATCTTTCGCGTAATAATCCTCCATAATTTCCTTATTCTTCACGTAATCGTAATTGATTTTGTTCACACTTTTAATTTATCCAAGTCTTTATTTCGTGAAGTGCCTTGGCTGGTCACTTAGCCAATCCAATGAGTTCTTCACCGAGCCGCTCCATTTAACTGCTCCTAACAATCGCTTAAGTTACTTCGCTGATACCAAAGGTGCTTTACTCGCTACATCTCCTATAACGGCAAAGGTTGTACCATTGATGAAGTCACTTAGCCGATTACTCCGCTTAGCCGCTATTTGATACTTATTCAATTTCAATCATTCCTAACTCGCTTCTCAACATACTAAATCTTTCATAATCGAGTGGTTTAGTGAAGATGTCACCAATTGATCTTCGGTGCTGGTATGTGTTTTAGGATGACATCCCCTTTTCAACATGGTCTCTAATGAAATGATGTCTTACATCAATGTGCTTTGTTCTTGAATGCACATCGATTTTCAAGAATAGATATTGCACTTGTGTTATCACACATGATTGGAATTGTTTTCTTCCACCCATAGTCCCTTAGTCGTTGTCTTATCCAAAGTACGTGTGCACAAATGCTTTTCGCCGCTATATATTCTCGCTTCAATTGCTGATGTAGATATGGAGTTTTGCTTTTACTCAACCAAGAGACTAGTCCTGGTTCCTAGCATTTGACATGTTCCAGAGGTGCTTTTTCTATCTATTTTGCATCCAAAGAAAGTCGAGTCCGAATATGATATCAATTTAAATCCTTCATCTTTGGATACCAAATTCCAACATTTATAGTGTTTTTCAAGTATTTGATTATCCTTTTAGTCGCTAGAAGATGTGATTCTTTTGGTTGAGCTTGAAATCTTGCACACACTCCTACCGCAAATGCTATATCGTGTATGCTTGCGCTAATATAATAAGGATCCAATGATTCCTCTATACATTTTCGATCAACATCCTTTCCTCGCTTCATCCTTTCCAAGTATGACTTTGGCACACATTGGTGTGTCTCATTGTGCCACTTGTATCCAACCCATACTTGTGTATCAAATCTCTTGTGTACTTGGCTTGACTAATGAAAATGCCATCCTTCATTTGCTTTACTTGAAGGCCAAGGAAATAGTTTAATTCTCCCATCATGCTCATCCAAATTTGCTCTTCATCAGTTTGCAAATTTCTCACAAAGCTTTTCATCCTCTCCGATCCAAAGATTATATCATCAACATAGATTTGTACTAGCAATGTGCTTGCTCCTTCCTCTAGTTTGAATAGAGTCTTGTCAATAGTTCTCTTGTTGAATCCATTCTTGATCGTAAATTGTGATAGTGTTTCATAAAACAGCTCTAGGTGCCTATTTGAGGCCATAGAGGGCCTTCTTGAGTTTGTATACTTTGTCTTCTTTTCCTTTGATTTGAAATCCAGGAGGTTGTTCTACATAAACTTCTTCTTCCAAAAGTCCATTTAGAATGCACTCTTGACATCCATTTGATAGACTTTGAAGTCTTTGTATGCAAAGAAATGCTAGAAAGAGTCGATTGCTTCCAATCTTGCTAATGGTGCAAATGTTTCATCATAATCTATTCCTTCTGCTTGAGAATAGCCTTTTGCAACTAGCCTTGCTTTGCTTCCCGACAACAGTTCCTTGCTCATCCATCTTGTTCCTCGAATACCCATTTTGCACCAATGATGTTGGCCATATCTCGGTCTATCAACAAGTTCCTGCATTTCATTTCTTTCAAATTCATTTAGTTCTTCTTGCATGGTTGTGATCCAATCTGATCTTGGATTGCATCATATATGGTTTTGGGTTCCACTTGTGATAGAAAGCAAGTTAGCATGTGCTCCAGCTTGTCTTCTCGGTTCTAACTCCTGTGTGAATATCTCCAATAACTTGTTCTTCAGATGGTCTCTTAGCCAATTTAGATCCAAGTTGAAGTTGTTCCTCACTTGGTGCTTCCATACCTTCATGTCGAGCATGAACTTCAACTTCGTGTGCTTCTTCGTTGTATTGATACGTGGCTCCTCTTGATTTTCAAAATGATGATTCGTGATAGTAGTGGTATGGTTGCATTTGTATAGATTTCCTCTCAGTGCTACTTTCTTCTTGGTCTTCAAGATCTTCACAATTTGTATTTGGTTCATCAAAACCACATGTATTGATTCTTCAATCACCAATGTTCTTTTATTGAGTACTCAATGCTTTGTCTGGTGTCGAGTATCCCATGAAGATTGCTTCATCACCTTCTCATCAAAGGTATGCAACTGGTTCTGCTTAAGACAAAACATTTTGATCCAAACATATGAAAATATGAGATATTGGGTTTTCTACCATTTCATATTTCATATGGAGTCTTTCCATGATATTTGTTGATGATTGATATGTTTTGTGTATGACATGTCGTGTTTGCGCTTTTCAAATTTCAAAACCTCTTTGGCAAGCATGCTTCAAAGAATCATTGTGCTAATCGCGCTTTGAGAGTTTTGTTTCTTCTTTTCGCTACACCATTTTGTTGTGGAGTTCCCGCCGCAGATAGTTGATGTAACACTCCATTTTCTTCACAATAGGTTCTCGATAATTTCATTTAGAAATTCAAAGTGCTCTATATCGATCCGATCTTGATAATCTTTAGCTCTTTCTCATTTTGGAGTCTTCTCTCAGCAAATCTCGCAGCCTTCTTGAGTGTTTCTTTCTTTTGTTCATGAAAATGGTCCTGGTGTACTTTGAGAAGTCATCCACCACTACAAGAGTATATTTCTTACCACTCACACTTATCGGGTGTGACTAGTCCGAACAGTCCATGTGTAATGAGATGTAGAACTCTTCTTGTAGATTGATAAGGCTTTGACTTGAATGAACTTTTGATCTGCTTTTCCTTTCTCGACACGCGTCACATAGACTTTCTTTCTTGAATGTGATCTCTCAATGTGCCTTCAACTAACTTGCTCTTTGATAGTTTGTTGATGGTCTTGAAATTCGTGATTTAATCTTCTCGTGCCAAATCCAAATTTTGTTGATTGTTTATTCTTGACAAGTAGGCATGTTTTCGCTTTGGTCGTTCTCCACCCACCACATACATGTTGTCTTGTCTTTTACCCGCAAGAACTACTGTGTTGGTTTGGCTGTGAATTACTTTGCATCCTTCTTTGTTGAAGTGCACATTGTAGCCTTTGTCACAGAATTGACTAATGCTCATCAGATTGAAGTTAAGTCCCTTGACATATGCCACATTTTGAATTTTTAGATTGTTCTTGAGTATTATGTCTTCCCCCTTAATCTTGGGTTTTCTTTGCCTCCAAATGTGACTTTGGGTCCATCAAAAGCTTTGAAGTCAGTGAGCCATTTCTTGTTTCCTGTCATGTGTCTGGAACATCCAATGTCTATGTACTGTGACATCCTACAAAAACATTAATTAAGTTTAGGTACCCAACACTGCTTGGGTCCATACTGTTAAATCATGCCTCCCATACCAAGTGTGTATCCAAAAGGTCTTCTTTTGGATAATTGAAGTCATCAACTTCATATGTATAAGGCATGGCGTAATAGCTTCTAATATTTTTTATCAAGGTATTCTCGATACCTTTCTCCACCTTTGGTGCATTTACATCCTTCTTCACTTTCCAATATGCAGTAGAAACCTTTCTTGCTTCATGTGTCTAGAATGTATTGGTTTTTCTTAAACACATGATGCATTTTATGGAATGGTTTTCTTGTATTTTGAGGTGCAATATTCCAATCATCCTCTCAAGGGTAAAGTCCGCTTTACCTTTCGGGATGGTCGTTGTTCTTGATTGATTTGGAATGAGGATTTAGTCTCTGGCCGTTTCACTACACTAGGTTTTGACTTCACCGAACAGATGATCTGTTGGAACTATGGTCCTGTCCCTTTCTAAATTTTGATCCATTAATGGTCCTGAATTTAGAATTGTGTTGACCATTATTCCTAATTTCATCCTCGATCGTTGTAGCTAAGACCGTATCTCGATCCAAACCTTTTTAGGGTTTGTAAGTCGGTGCTTTTAGTGGTGCAAAGTGGTTACCTTTTATTGGTGAGGAGATTTTCTTAATCGATCCGTTAATAATATATGTATGATCATCCGCTTTTGTTGATCATTTAAGTAGGTCTCTTACTAGTTAATTCAAACTTTTGCTTTATCCAGCTTCTTTCTTTAATCTCTTATTCTCTTTTCTTAGATCCTTGCATTCCTTTTCCGTAATTTCATGATTCTTTTCAATTTCATCAAATTTAGTCATGAGATTTTGACTAGGTCTCATTGTATCTAATGTGAGACTGTAAGATTGTCTTCGTGTTAGATGTGGATGCATTTGATGAGCAACAGAACTAGATGTTACCTCGAGTTTCATCCGATTCTTTAGTCATTAAACATAGGCTTGTTTCCTCAAATTTGTCCGAGCTATCACTTTTATCTTCATCCAATTCTTTGGTCATGAGGCATAGACATGTTTTTTCATTTTCCGAGTTGTCTTCTTCATCACTATCATCCGAATAATTATCGATGATTCTTCATTCTTTTTCACCGGATTCTCGCCTTGAGTGCCTTCTTGCTTTTTCTCTTTCGGATGCTTTGTATTTCTTCTTTTCATCATCTTTGTCATTTTCTTCAGACAATCAGCCTTGAAGTGACCTTTCTTGTTGCGCTTGAAGCATCCAGATTCATCATCTTTCTTCTTCATATCTTTTGTTTGAGCTTGACCTCTTGTTTGATGATGAATTTCTTTGAAGGGCTTCTTTCGCTAAACTCACAAAGCGTTTAACTAATAAAGCTACCTGTTCTTTTAGTTCATGTGTCTCTTTGTCGATGCATTCGCAAAGTTACTTTCTTCGGGTGCAACTAATGTAGTGATTTTGTGTGTCTCTCGCCGGAGCACCATCTTCACCGCTCAATTCAAATTCTTGAGCTTTTAATTGGGACATCAAAGTGTCGAGTGTCGCTGCTTGCAAGATTTGTTGTTCCTCCGACATCGATGTTATGATCTTCCATCTTTCGTAGTCCTCTCAAGATCTTCAAGCATACTTCTTTCTCGGGATATATGTGTCCAAGTCGTTGTAATTCATCGATGATGCTTGAGAATCATTGTCCATTTGATCAATGGATTCACCAAACCTTCATTTTAAAGTTCTCAAATTTCTGTTTGCAATGAGATAATTTGTTTTCTTTAATCGCTTGAGATCCTTCATTTATCAATGTTAGCTTGTCCCACATCTCCTTTGTCGCTTTTGCGCCTCTCGATTCTCATGAACATGTTGCTATCTAGTGGTCTTCAAGATCATTTCTTTTGCAAAAAGTCCAAATTTGCTCTTCTCCGTCATCCTTGGTCCAATCCTTTTTAGGTTTGTCAATTTCTTTCCTTGACTCGCCTCGTGCCTACCACAAAGAGTGATTGTGATTGGTCCATCATTAATTACATCCAAAGATCTCTTCATGAGAGTTGTCGCAAGATGAGTTAGCATTCTTATTTTATATTCATCAAAATTATTAACATTAAAAACAGTACTATTGACAAGAAGTTTGAGGAATCCATCAAAGTGCAAATGAAGATATAAATGTAAGAGTATAGAAAACTCATATTTGAAAACTACTTTGAAAATAAGTGATCTCCTTGTTACTGTAAATTAGATCCGAATGTGTTCTCGATATTAGGAACACCGCTCCGATACCAATTGTTGGTCCCAGAGAAGGGTGAAACTATAGTCGATGGGGGGGTGAATGACTATAGTGGAGTTTCAAAACTTTTCTTTTATTTAAAAGCTTTTGGGCAAATGGATAAGTCCCTTCTTACTATGTTGTTTTCAAATCGCTTTAGGCAATCACAGATATAAGTTATGATGTAGGCAAATTAAATAAATGTCAGAAAGTAAATTGCAGTAAATTAAATTGACACAAGGCTTATAGTGGTTCAGGGGTGGTGTAATCCCCTTAATCCACTCTTCTCCCCGTGATGATCGGAGGAATTCACTATTGTTTCCACAGATACAACAAGATGATTGTCTTTGGCTTCCCAAGCTTCACAATCTACAAGACTATCACTCCTTGACCGCAATAGCTTCAAGTGATTCGGGCTTTCTTGTCGCCTCCTTGAGATCAAAATCCTTCAACAAACTATCACAGATTCAACTCCTTCTCGATTGCCTCCGATCGGGCTTGTTTGAGCTTTGATGTGAATGTGATTCACACACTTGGTTGATCAATCTCGGCACCAAGTATGACTTTGTAGCTCGATATCCGAGTTGATCACTAGATGTTTCCTTGTAAGTTCGAGAGAAGGCTTTTCAAATTGACAGAGTTTTCACTTGATTTTCTTTTCGATTCATCACTTTCTCTGTCTGTCACAATGCCTTCTATTTATAGCCTTGAATAACCTTGATTTTGAAATTCCGTCCGTTGGCTATATTAATGAGGGAATAATCCTTGATTTTATTCTTGATTCCCCTTAATTGCATTCTCCTTGATTTCAAAGTGATCGGATTCTTTCTTCAAACGTATAGCGTAAAATCCGCCCTGATTGATCCTCTATTGATTGTGCATTTAATGCATGATCTTCTCAATCTTCAACGATATTAAATCTGATCCGTAAGTGTTACTTCGCTGCTTTTAGAACGGTCGAAAGTGATCCTTCTTACTTAGCCATTTTAGCTTTTCCTTCACCGCTTGCCTTTACTTCACCGAAAGTGAGTCTGGCTTTGCCGATTCAATCGTTTTCTTTTTTGTTTCGTTTGAGGAGAATCTTTTACTTCACCGATCTTTGATTGGGGTGAGACTGGGTACACCATATTCGAATATTAATGTGCATCGCTTGTAGTATAACTTAGACTTGTCCAAGGTCATCATGCACTTCCTTGGTTACAAGTCGACTTTAATGTATGCATTGCTTCTCTCACGGTGCTTGGTCGGGCTTCACTCGCCGAATATCTGCTTTTTTGCTTTCCCGCCCTACCAACTAGTACAATACTTGTCTCGACTCAACTTATACAACATGTCAGACTCTAAGTAAAGACTTATATAGAGAATTCTAACTTATTTCAAGCTTGCTATAACAGCTAGTATGGCCATCATCAAAACATAATAAAATGTTCCTAACATCGACAAATGTCAAGATTTATGAACAAAGGATGTAAAGCAAGTCAAATGGGATAAATCTGAAACGGCTATGTTTGAATTTCAAACATAAGTCACAAGGATTCCTACCTATAAATAGAGGACTCCAAATTCAGATACAAGTGATGATTTTGAAGAGAAAAACAAAGTATAATCTTGAGCTTGATTCTTATCAAGAATTCACCATGTTGACCATAATCGAGTATAAAGCTACCGATCCAAAGAACTTCTTCAAGTGTAATCGCTTTCAAGCTACATCAAGTTTACACACTTGAAGATCCAAGTCGATCATATCATCCCGATCAAATCATTAAAGTCGAATCACTTTCTTGATTCAAACCTTCTTTTACAAGGAATCTGCCAAGACACAGTGAAGCACATTTGTGTCAAGGATCGTTGTTTGTGGTGGAGTTGGTGAAGAGGCAATCCTACCCTTCAAGGACTAGTGGAAGACTTTGGAGCAAAGCAATTTACCTGCTCCAAGTGTTCAGCTTTGTGAAGCCATAGTTATTGGTGAAGGACAAGCAACTTAGGGATTTTTGTAATCGCTACCTCAAGAATCTCTAGTGAATTACCTCCAACATCACAGAGAAGAGTGGACTCGACAGGATTACACCACCGGAACCACTATAAAATCGCCTACTTACTTTTCGCATTTATATTCTCGTGACTTAGTATATTTAGCACATCAACTCTATCGAATCTAGCAATCGAATGACACACATACACTAATGAGTATCTAATACTTGGTATCATATTTTAACAACAAGTAATAAGGCTTAATTTAAATATATTCATTTGCAACAAATTCAAGAAAGTCAATAGTCACAGACTCACTGGGTGTCAAGAGACTATCGAACTATCGCCAGGTTGAAGTTGTCGAATTTGTTAACTACAAAATTTTTATGGGTTAAGTTTATTCCCCCCCTCTAAACTTAACCAAAGCCTTTTCAAGGGACCAACAATCACCTCTCTTATTCTCACTTGATGATACCCACTTTTAAATCAATCTTTGTGAAATATTGAGCGCCATGCAACTCATCTAACATGTCATCAAACCAGGAATGGGATAGCGATACTTTACCATTATTTGGTTGATGGCTCAACAATCCGTGCACATCCTCCATTCTCCACCCTTCTTGGGCACCACTATCACCGCACGGCACATGGGCTCATGGATTCTCGAATCTTCCCTGGTGAGAAGGTCATTGACTTGCCTCTGTATCTCTTTTGTCTCCTCCGGATTGGCTCTATAGCTGGTCGGTTGGGGGAGAGTAGAGCCCGGAATGAAGTCAATGTGATGCTCCACTCCTCTCAATGGTGGCAATCCACTGGGGTTCTTCTTCGGGGAAGATATCTGCGTATTCCTCCCTCCCTTGCATTTCTTTTTTCAACTTTATTTCCCCCTCATATCTAACTAAAACACCCTCTTGCTTTTGCTCACCTTTCACAAAACTTTTCTTTGAATTTTCAACTTTTCCTCCTCGCTTAATTTCTCACCTCACGTTTTTAGCAAGGCGAAGTTGCTCCTCATGGGCTTCTTGTGGTGACATTGAAACAATTGAGATTTTATGCCTTTGTGGATCAATGTGTACTTGTTCGTAAAACCGCCATAGATAACCTTCCTATCGTATTGCCAAGGCCTCGCCAAGTAATAAGTGTATGACATGCATGGGTACCACATCACAAAAACATTCATCCTCCAACTTTCCAATGCTAAAAGGGATCAATGCTTGCCCCGTAACTCAGACTTCACCACAATCATTCAGCCATTGCAATTTATAAGGTATTGGGTGTCGGGTAGTAAGAATACCGAGTTTCTCCACCACCTCGGTGCTAACCACATTAGCACAACTTCCGCTATCTATGATCATCGAACACACTTTGCCGCCAATGAAGCTAAAATGAGTTTGGAAAATGTTTTCCGGTGCAAAGTCTCATCCACCTTCGCCTTTGCATTTAAAGCTCGTTTAATCACCAACGAATTATTATTTAATGGTATCACATCCTCAATATACTCATCAAAATCAGCCCCCTGCTCCTCATCCTCTCCAAAATCCTCCTCTACATCTGCCTCATCATAATCACCACTCGCAAACATAGCACGTTTGTTGCCACACTCGGTAGCTTTATGACCAATACCACCACATTTAAAGCATCTAAGTCCACTAGCAGGCTGTTTGTGGGAGGAAACAACCTTACCCTTGTTATTCTCCTTAGCTTTATAAGCCTCATTAGAGCTAAAAGGGGTCGGCCTATTGGGGGGAAATTTGGTACCCTCATTCTTTTACGGAAGCGGACGATAAGTAGAAGAGTTAACTGAATAAGGTTTTGTTATGGCAGCCCTCTTCTCCAATTGTTTTTCAATCAATACTGCTGCATGTACCATCTTTCCAGACTATCACAATCTTGCAATACTACTCGATTCGCAATTTTCGGTCCTCAAACCACTCATAAACGGGCCATAGTTTCATCGGCATCCTCGCTTGTGTGCATACGGATCAACGTATGTTCCATTTCATGATAATAATCCTCCACTGAACGAGCCCCTTGCGTTAGGGTCTGTAACTATCTATATTGCTCACGGTAGTAAGAATCCGGAACAAAGCATCTTTTCATTTCTTGCTTCAACTCATTCCATGTGCTGACAAGGTCATCATGTGTTCTCCCACGATTCGCAATCAGTTGCTCCCACCAAATGATAGCATAACCTCAAACTCAAGTGTTGCCAAATTAATTTTAGTTTTCTCTCGAATAATTATGACAATGTAAAATCGCTCAACTTTGCGAACCCAATCTAAATAAACATCAGGATCATTTTTACCTTTAAACGACGGAATCTTCATCTTAACTTGACGATATCGCCCATTTCTTCATCATCTTGTTCAACAAACAAGAAAATTCCGTGATTCTCATCATCATTATCATCATCCTCCTCCTCCTCAACTATCGGCATCGCCGCTCTCCGATGCATATCACCTCGACCACCACGGTTACCACGACCACCACGATTATCAACACCACCACCATGGTTAGAACAACACCACCAAGGTTATCAACAAAACCACCACGGTTATCAGCAGGGGCATGCCCTTCCCTCATCATGGTACGCTAAACTCGGTAATTAAATCCTCATGTTGACGTGCAAACCGATCATCCAACATCTCGGCATTTTCTGCTTAAACGATTCTATTGCCTTTGCGACCTTACTCTCTATAGCCTCTCAGATACATCCGTAACGACCATCCGTGGAACCTCATCCTCATATTCGTAACGCTCGACATTATGCCTCACAACACTCGTGTTTATCACTCCCCTCGTGTAGAGTTCAAACGTAGAACAAACCAAAACAATGAGCAAACCGAGCAATCACAACCAATGAACCTAAATTAGGACCTAGGACTGAGATTGAAAGGCTTAAGAAATGTTTGGATGAAATAATGTAAGAAAGAAGAGCAAAGAAGGAAGCAAAAATGAAAAATGGATGATTTTTTTTGACAAAGAAAATTTCACGGGTGTGAAACACTCGTTTTTCTTTGGAGGCCTGTTTTTTTTATTTATTATTTTGGCCGAACTTTAAATAAAATAAAAACAAATTAGGTCAAAAACCTTTTTTATTTATTTATTGTGCGGCTGAACCTGGAGATCAAGAAAAATATCTACGAGGAACCAACATCAACTACGCTGGGGGATTTCATATTGGCTGCGGCAACAGATATAGTATATAATTTTTTTGTCTTATACGGCACTGATAAACTAAGCAATTAACAATCAAATAACAATATGGAGTCAAATAACAATAAAGCTAATTGGAATTTTTTTTTTTTTTTTTTTTTTTTTTTTTTTCAACGATCCAAAGATACCAGAGATGGAAGAATTCCGGAACAAGATGTACGAGAAAAAAAGAAAAAAAATTATCAGAATTAATAGAAAGAATCTAAAAGATGGGATTTTTTTTTTTCTGTTTATGCAAGAACGTTGATGAAGAATACGCAGCAAGACAAGAATGATTTTTTTTTAATAGAACTCAAGAAACGAAACCAAAAACAAGATACGAAAACGGATATTTGTTAACTACAAAACTCGCTGCTCCGATACTAACTGAAGTGAACCGTGGAGGTTCAATTCGGATTTTGCCCAAGGATTTGATTGTAGCAATAATGAAAACGAATTTCCATGACTGCAGGTATCTGTGTACTCTAAGAACCTGGATTAGAACCTCAACCCAGATATCTCAGTATCTCAAACGCCGGTTTCATGAACGCCATGAGTATCTTTCACGACTTGATAAGTTTGGGTTTGAATACTCTACTTAGAATACTCACAAGTTCAAAAGAACTCAAATAATAATATTTCACTCAAAAGTTTAATTGTCCGTAGAATGTACTCTTAGTTTGCATTTTATAGGCTACAATCATAATGAAAATAGAAAACCTAAGCAATGTGGGATATTTTACAAGTAAAATTCGCCACTTTATCTTATGATGGACCTAACTTGACTCTGTTGAGCCCAAATTGCTCTTATTTGCTGAAAATAAATACTTAACTCAATATAGTATCATACAGGCACCTTCCCTAATGGGCTTTTGGCCTTTTAAATCCTAAAAACAGCAATAATTAACATAAGAGAGTTTATTCGGCTTTCTCAAGCCCACTAATGCAAACGATAGCCTTCATGGGTTGTATGGACGCCCCATCTTCAAGCTTTGTCGACCCACACTCTTCTTGGACCTTAGAAACCAGCAAATCAAAGCCTTCATGCATTCTTCTCTTTTGAAGTCTTGTCATTGGCCCATCTCGGATGATAAGTGGATCCGGTGAAGCTAAAGGGGCAAGTGGATCCAGAATAGCATCATGGATCACATCATTTCGGCCCTATGGTATTTCTTTTCCTCCTCGTTTATGCGATCATCCAAGGTCCGAATGGTCGATCTTCGTTTGGTCCCATTTGCACATTAGGAACGTTGGCTGGTGCAACTTCGCCATTTCCCTGTTCTATGGGTCCGTCCGAGTTACAAATAAAGTGCTCGCCTAATGATATGGATATAACCCGACCTCAGACACGCGGCACTTAATAGTCTAACTCGGATTTTCTAAATAGATGGGCTGAATGGGCTCAGCTAGATATTGGGCCTAGAACAGATATTGATGACACCAAAGCTAACCTTCACGCAGCACAGGCAAGGGCAAATCTACACCCAACGGTGGGGTGGCACTCGCCCCCCTTGGGTCCAAAAAATAAACTAGTATATGTATAAGATGTATTTTATTTTCCCCCTTAAAATTTTATTTCGCCTGTATATTCGACTTGTCACATAATATGGTCGAATAATTTAACATTTTTTTATTAATCATTACCAAAGTGATACATATAAACACTTTCTTGTTCATATTATCAAAACATCCCTTTTTTCTTTGCTCTTCCGGAACCGGTATAGAAAGGGGTGCTTATTTTTTAAGAAACGTAATTATAATAAACACATACTGTGAAGCGAATCGTATTGTTGTATTACATTATTATTGTCAAATCAAAATTAAAAAGAATGACACGTCGTAACTCTTATGTATAAATTGGGGACGATTTCCAATATTATATTTGTTATTCAAATAAAATGTACTTGTCGTACTGTAAAAAAAATCACCTCTTGTAGCACCCCCATCATCCGGGTGCCTATGTCCGCACCTGAGCACATGTCACCCTTATTATATCGACATAACGCAAGGTGTCATGTGCCAGACATGACACATGATGTCCTTTGTGTCATATGATCAGCTCGACATAAGACACATCTCATCTCATACTGTCGACATGGTCCAGCTTCAACTTAGGATTTCCAGCTCGATACAAGTTTTAATCGACCTCAAACATTAGTTAAACAGTCAACATGGCATTAACTCGCAATTTTACAATTGTTCTAATGTTCACCCATATAAAGGCCATAACTTCAACATGATTGCCTCATAACGGCTTCATATCATTGACCGTGTTTTTAATGTCTGCATAATCAACTCCCTCTCGATGGAAGCTTATAAAAGGATCATCATATTCACAATCAGAAATGCGTTTTAGCTTGATCCAAACACCTGTGTACATAGGCAGTCAATCTATTGGCTCACCTAACAATTATCAAACAAAACTACCAAATTAGTAGTTGTGTTATACTCATAAGCTCAATTACCCGATTCACAGCTCGATTTCATCACTGACGATTTTGAACATCGTCAATTGGCGCTAGAAAAAAGGCCGAAAAGTATACACTTCGAAGAAAGCTTGTGAAAAACTACCAAACATGCCTTCAAAACCCAACTACAAAAACAAAAACACCGAAGGAGTGAGCAATGTACATCCTGTTCATGAAGGTGAATAAGATGATACCCAACAAAGGGGGATTATTCCCAACTTACAGGATACAACGTAAACATCCCATCATCACTAAACAACTAAGAAACCTAACATCAATTTGTCTAAATGATCGTCAAGCAGTTAATGGGTGATCATCCTGAAATGTTTTACACTCTATACGTGCAGGCAAGAAAAGGGAAAGGGGAAAGCGGTCCCTCAAACTTCAAAAAAGGTAGAGACAATGAAACTGCCCTTAAGAAGCGAAATAGTTGTGTCTCGCATTAAAAATGACCGGCTAGAAAGAGAAGATGAAAGTTTCTCCTATCAAAGGCTGAACAGAGTAGCCTAAGACGAGGTAGACCAGCTCAAGCAAAGAGCAGGAATGCAAATCTACAACGTATCCCCCTTCACAACTCACATTGAACATTAGCCCAGACTTGTTGGGTTCAAATTGCCTAGAATGGATCCGTATGATGGCCCAAATGATCCTGCAAAGATCCTTGACCAATACGTACAACACATGATGACAATATGATATGTAAGGCCATCCCTAATATGCTTGCAAGGAAAGCCAGAGAATGGTTTAAAAGGCTGCCACCGCGCTCAAGAGGAAGTTTTGAGGAATTGGCTAGGAAGTGTGCTTTATCCAGTGTGCAACATTTACAGTCACTGGGGTAAGATCTTCATCTATGGGTTGTTTTTTTTCATGATTGTTTGCATATTCTTTGGGCGTTTACTACGTGTATCTTTTTTATTGTTAAAAAAGAGGAAAATATAGTAGCTCATTTGCTAGCAAGTGAGGTAAGGATGTTTTAGACCAAGTCACATGGGAAAGTTACCCGCTTCTGATATAGTTGATGCTTGCAGGGCCAAATTGACATAATGAATTGATTTACCCTTTGAGAAAAATAAGGAACGTTAATTTACTGGGATCATTTTCAATGTGTTTGACAACAAATTCATCAAATAATTATGGTCGTATACACAATTAAGGACTTATAATTACAATCCATAATAAATAAATAAAATTAGAAGAAGAAAAAATCTTTTTTTTTAGGAAGAAAAAAAATCTTAAAAACTTGCATTAATGCATACATTTGAAACAATACAATACTCTCCATGTTTCAAAATAACAGATACAGTTGTCAAAAACATGTATATTAAGAATATGGGTTAATGCTTTAATTTAAATATCAAAATGATTATAAAAAACCATAGCCTATAATTAATGTAATGTTGTATTTATTCTCAATCCTTAATAAATAAATATAGATGTAGAAAAAACACAATAAACATCATATTAGTAATATAACTGCCTCAATTATTTCAAACATAACTTTTTATCAATTGCCTTGATTTTTTCTGAATGGATGGAGTAATTTTCTCCCAAACCAAAACAGCCACCCACACACACACACCAAGAAATGGAAATAAAATTAAAAATACTATTTAGCAAAGAAAAGAACGGAAAAAAAAATGGTATGAAGTGAATTATTTCACTCACTGGACTCAATAAAAAAATTCAGTATCCCTTTGACTATTAGTTTTCTATTTTGATGAACAATAATTAAAAAATAAAAAAAAATAAAAATCAAGAAGCTCGATCAACGATTCATCCTCTGCGTATACTGGTTCAGTGACTCCTCTCTCTGTAATCTCATATCTTCATTGAATTTCTTAATGAACGCCTCCACTCGACGGTTCAACTCGTCTTGACTCAATGAAGGATCCCTTTTCATCTTCTTTAACGGTTTCGGCGACCAACCCGCAATCTCAGGCATAAACATCCGTAGTTGACTCAGAGAATTAGTCAACGCCTCCTCTGCAGATTCACACACGTTTTGGACTGTTTCATCATGTGGAGGATTCTCCCTCTCCATGCCTAAATTATTGAAACTCAACCGACGACGGCCGCCATGGTTATCCAATGCTTCAGACTTCTTCAAGTGTCTCGTGAGCGGCACGTGACGTCCATCCGTTATCATCTTCCATGTGGCTTCCAAGGTTTCTTCCTTCCTCTTTGGTCTGCAGCCCACCTTCAACGCCCTCCCAGCTGCAGTCCCACCTAATTAATTAAACACATGTGTATTTAATTATTCATTCTTAAAGAAAAATCAACCGGAGGAAAATACGTCTCATCAATGTGAAACTGAAATTTCAAACTGAAATAGTAGCTAGTAAGTATACCACTATATATCCGTTTGAGGTTTTCACACAGATTAAAAAAAAGTGATAAATATCATAAATTTACTGATTAATATCTAAAATGTTCATGACTATTATTAAGAGGTAAAGAGGCAAAAGTCCTTTTTTTGACACAAAATAAATAAATAGGACACACTCCTTTTTTAGTTGTAAAAGACAAACATTTTCAAAGCAAGACAAAACTACACAAGCGTCCTAAATTTATATTATACATTAGTCACTGTTTTGAACCTGTTTTGTATCTGTTTTTTTTTTTTTTTTTTTTTTCAAACATCCGTAACTTTTTGATTCTAACTCCGATCATGAAATTTTTCACCAAAATTCATTTTTTTTGCTCTTCAATTTGTTTCAAAACACGATACTCCTTCCGACGTATATTTTGAAAGACGAAAAAAATTTGTATTAACGGGAGCGTTTTTTTATAAACGACCAGTAACTTTTGATTTAAACGCCGATCATCAAAATTGTTTCACCAAAGTTCATATTTTTTTTTATCTTCATTTTGAGACCGAGTTTGATACCTTTTCGATGTAGTATTTGAAAGCCGAATTTAATCGCAGCATTTACACTAACACGATATCGATGTCGATCGTCGAGACGTATCGATGTCGAGTAGTATCGATGAAACGAATTCTAGACAAACCGAACTTGAATTAAGACTAAAAGGTAATACATAGAAGATCAATACAACAGACTATAGATTTAGTACAATAGTACATCGTAACAAAAGGTAATACGTAGAAGATCAATACAAGTCTGAAAAGGTCTGAACTATCAGCCAATTTATAAGAAGGATATTCTAGTTCAAAGAACTAAATTATCATGCCCGGAATTCAAAAGGTGCTGAATTACAAGTTCAGTAAACCTATGAACTAGGCCTATCTATTACGTGATGATACAATGTAGATCAAAAACCTCAAAGACGCCAAGGCACACAATAAGCCTTTGAACTAGGCCTATCTATTGCATTAAGGCACACATATAAATATCGATGTCGACGCGATGCTCGATGTCATCGATCAAGACGATGATCGTGATCGATGATCGATCAGTCTGCATCGACCAAAAGGACTCTCCATTCGGTTTTTTTTTGCAAGGTCTATGCACCCCAAATCTAACAGCTAATAGCATAACTAGAACCAACATGAAGCATATTAGCCCAAAAATCAAAATCTTGCTTATCACCACTAACCTTGAACGAATGACGGCCCATATGGTATAAGGATCTACCCCATAGATCGAATATAAACATTGACATCTTTACGAACAAAATCCAATATCAAGCTTGGGAACAAGAATGACATGTGAAGTAGTCATTTCATACTTTTCCGAATTTACAAACTCGGCCTACTCACTCAATCCTGGCTTGAATGAATCGATGATTAAACTAACCCTTTGAACTAGCCTATCTATTGCATTAAGGGACACAATATCGAGATCGATGATCGCCAGTATAAGTATCAATATCGCAGATGATCGGTATGAGTATCGATGTCGAGACATGACACTTGTCTTACTCGGCTTTGCAATGTCAAAACACAGTACATGACACTTGTCTTTTAAGCTTTACACCTCACACTCTCCATTCGTCGTCACTTTACTTGTCATAAAATCCATTTGAATTTCTACTTTTTCCACATGCTATAATATCCTTTTGCATTGTCTTGGCTAATTTCTTTCTTGCTAAAGCAAATATAACTTTGATCCATGGCATCATCATTCATATAAACTTCAAAAGTTATCTCATCTTTACAAGGTACAACCATATTGTATAACCTTGATATCAAGTCACGACGGCTTTTCAATTCCATTGTGGCTAACATCCCTGGCAAAATCTCCTCCCAAGAGCATAGAATTTGAACACATTCGCCTTCTTAAGTTAACAATGGCGAGTCATCGACTCACCTACACCAAGTAAACTCAAGTTCTTATCGAAAATTGTGTCTTTAGTAGCAAATTTGGCCGCCCAAGCCAATGCAATATTCTCGTTCTCTCCTTTTTCCCAAGTAAAATAATTGATACCGAACATAATCAAAAAGGATACACACAAAATTTCAACCGTGAAAGACTTGATAGACTTGAGCATCTCTGATGAGTGAAGCATCTTGACTTGGGACTCTAGTTTAAGGTCCGCCTCAAGTAGCATCGAACCAATGAATTCAACATCCGGAATCGAAGGAGTTTGGGAATGCCTTCAAATTCATCCTCATCCCATTCCTGAAAGACACTAGAAGACGCAAGCAATCGTTTTCAATTCGGGGTAGGTGTTTAAGGAAGTTGGCAATCACGGCGATGAGGAGGAGGACCATGGTGAGACTCGATCGGGTCATTGGGAGAAAGAGTGGTCGGCGGCGGAGGAGAACGGAGGGAATTTCGGTGGAAAATAAGAGTTCCTCATCACCGTCAATATCATCGGCATCGAAACCCTCGAAGTGGGGAAGGAGAATTAGCCGACGCGAGAGGGCGAGGTGGTGGTGGAGAGAGGATAGAAGATAGCGAGTAAGGCTAAGAGGAAGAGATGGGTGTCGCCGCCGCCACGAGGAGGAAGACGGAGAGAGAGAGAGAAAGCGAGTAGAGAGCGGACTTCGCCATCGCCGATTGATTTTGATGATGAACTCACCAACTTACGATCTGAAATGATAAAAAGGAAAGGAAAGGAAGGGAAGTTTATCGACGAAGGAGTAATTAGGGATAATTTAGTCGAGTGAAATTATTTGTCTTATTGCAACTAAAAATTTCGTTCTGGATTAGACTTAATTAAGTGGAGAAAAAAGGACTATAAACTAATTTTTCCTATTATTAATGCAATGGTTATTAAGTAATAAAAAATCGTTGGATTGATAATAAATTAAGGGTAAGATAGAGAAAAAAAATACTCTCTCCGTTCCAATTTATCTCAGGTAGTTGCCAAAATAATTTGTTTCATATTATTTGGCGATTCTAATTCCAATCTGATATTAATAATACTTTTCATTGTTTTTACCTTTATTTATCGTGATATGATAGATAAAAAAACAAAGCTCACATTAATTATACGCGATGACTTTTTAGTCATTTCATTTTAAAATCAATGATTAACCCACTTTTTTAATATATATGATTTCAATAACATTGCTTGAGATAATTCAAACGGATGAAGTAATAAATATTGCAATGATAATGTTGGAACAAAACTCAAGGTGTAGAATGACTTATATTTTAAAATTTGTATTAATTACCATCAGCGCTAGATTTGTTGTGTGGCTTCCGGTGTCCGAACCTTGACAGAAGCAGCGGTTTCCCCGTCACCGCCGAGAGAAAGTCCGACGGAGAAGCACCACCGACAGAGTTGAACTTGACGGACACATCACCACCACCGGCACCATCAGACCTCAAAACAACCAAATCATCATCGTCGTCTTCTTCCCCGGCTGCTTGAGCTAATTCACCACTTGCATTTTCCACAGCCTGAGTGGCTACTCTATCCTCTATTAATATCAGCGGCTTCACCTCAATAATATCCTCCTCTGTTTCGTGCATCTCACTTTTATAGACCGCCGGCGGCGGCGGCGCAACTTCAATAAGATTCATCTCCGGCAGAGGCAGCGTATCCGCTGCTAAATGAGACGGTGGAGTTTTTCTAACTGAAATCGTCGGCCTAACCTGCAGGCTGGACTCCGATTCCGATTGATCATGACCGCCGAAGCGTGAGGAGGCAGCTATCGCGATGATGATAACGTTGATGATGACATAAACGTAGGGAGGTTTCAACATGGAGGAGGTAAAACTACTGAAATTATTAATCAAGTTTGAGAAATTCAAATTTACTGCAATGGAAACGGCGGCAATAGAAATGAAAATTATTGGTACAGAAAGTGACATAGGCTTTGATAATATCATGGTTGTTTGAAGTAGTGTGAATAAGTTTTGCTGCGATATATAGAGTCTTTTTGTGTATGGACAGAGATCGAAAGATGAGAGTACTGAAAATATGGTAAAGTGGTGCATGGATTTGCGTGGGACGGTGGTGGAAGTTATATATATATATATATATATATATATATATATATATATTAGTAAAATGTACGCGCTCCTACTTGTTTTGATATATATATATATATATATATATATATATATATATATAGGTTTTAAGTGGGAATAACAAACTAATAACTAAACCAGGGATGTAAATGACATCAAAATTAATCGAGACAAAACATATGTAATTTTCCAAAATCACCCTTTTCCTATCTATCTATAAATTAAAACATCCTTCTTCCTCAGAAAAAAAAAAAAAAATTGCATCAGTGGCTCTTCTCCTCAACTCCTGCGGCACTAGATGATAAATAATGCGTGTTAGCTACTTTTTCTACAAAAATTAATTGTAATCTTCTTTCTTACATAATAGCTTTAATTTCGCTGATTTTTGGGACCGATTTGGTCCAAATCGACCCTCATGGGAAAAACGCGAAGAAAAAGGTGCAGTCATCGTCTTCTCCAAACTCGAAGAAATTGGAGGTCGCTTCACCGTTATTAGCTCTTCCAAAGTGTTCGAGAATGGGGTTCGATGGATGCTCAAGTCGCTTTTGGACACCATTGTTGCAGAAAAGAAACTCCGGTGGTTGCGGTGCTTCTTCTCCGCGATCGAAACCTTGGTGTTCAGTGAGAGAGCTCCGATTGATGAATCTTTTTTTTTTTTTTTTTTGATGAATGGAAAGGAAAGAGTAACAGATAGATTGTGATTGAAATTGATGAATGGAAGGGTGATTGGAATTGACGAAGAACGATTGAACGATTTAACGATTTGAATGATTGGGGATTAGGGTTTGTGGATTTTTGGTCGCAACCATCGCTCCGCTCAAGTCCACTTTCCGCCAAGAGAAGGCATGCTGTTTTTTTTTTTTTTTTTTTTTTTGTTTTTTTTGGTTTAGGGTTGTTATTATTAATTTTGTAACGTTACTATGATGTTACGATATTTTTACGGATCATTACGACTTGTTATTGACCGTTACTACATTTTACGAATTACATTATTATTTGTTTTTAATCATTCTTACTACTTTTTTAGGATGCTACGACATTTTTGATATTACGACTTGTTTATTGGCCGTTATTATATTTCACGGGGTTATTACGATACTTGTTTATTGGGACGTTACGACTTGTTTTTAGATCACATTACTTTTTTCATTGGATGTTACTGACATTTTACAATACATTACTTATTTTTCGATTTATTACTATTTGTAGAGGTAAAAGTAACAAAGGGTATTTTTGTCCAAATATTTTTTTGTCCTTTATAACATCCGAAAAAAAAGAATGTCCTTTGCACCATTTAATTTTTTTTTTTGTCTCTTATGTCTTCCCCTACTTGTTTTGATATATATATATATATATATATATATATATATATATATATATATATATATATATATACTAATATTTGAACTCCGTCATGCACGCACATACGGAAATGTAGTAAATCATCGATCAAAAATTATAAACCTGTGCGGCATGCACTAAAATTAATTTCGGATTGTCAATAGAATGTAGAATAAAATAGTGAATCAAGTGTAATTTATATATTCTTTAATTAATAAAAGATACGTAAGTTTTAATGAATAAAAGGTGTGGTTTTTCTATTAATTAATTAAATCTAAATTTTGTTTAGGATTTAACTATAGAAATTTCCGTTTTTGTAGTAGTTTAAGAATATCATGCATATCATTTTAATTAATTAATAAAATCATACGTTGTATTAATATTAATAAAAGATACATATTATTTTTAATTTTTTTTATATGGTGTTAATTATAGAAACTTCCGTTTTCGTGGTTGATTAAGAATATATTACGCGCATCAATTTATTTAATTAATAAAATCTGCAGTTTTTTAATCAATAGAAGATACGGTTTTTTTCGTTCGCGGGAGTTAGTTATAGAAACTTATGTTTTTGTGGTTGTTTAAGAATATCACATGTATCATATTATTAAATTAATAAATAATTTATTTTTTATTAATTAATTAAAACTACATTTTTGTTAATATTTTTTTCAAGAGTTAAAATTATAGAAATTTCAGATTTGGTAATAGTGTAAGAATATCATGCATATCATTTTATGTAATTAATAAAAACATGTGTTTTATTAATAAAAAATACGTTTTATTAATAAAGGATACGTTTTATTTTTTATGTTTGTATTGTGTTAATTATAGAAACTTCCGTTTATGTGGTTGTTTAAGAATATTACGTGCATATAGAAGATACGTCTTTTTTTCGTTCTCGAGAGTTAATTATAGAAACTTCCGTTTTTGTGGTTTTAAGAATATCATGTGTATCATATAAATCATTCGTTTTTTTATTAATTAATTAAAGCTACATTTTTGTTTAATATTTTGTCAGGAGTTAATTATAGAAATTTTTGATTTTGTAGTAGTGCAAGAATATCACTCATATCATTTTATTTAATTAATAAAAGCATACGTGTTATTAATAAAGATACGTATTATTTTTTAATTTTTGTATGGTGTTAATTATAGAAACTTCCGTTTTTTGTGGTTGTTTAAGAATATTACGTGCATCAATTTATTTAATTAGTAAAAGCTGCAATTTTTTAATCAATAAAAGATACAGTAATTTTCCCATTCGCGGGAGTTAATTAAAAAAACTTCTGTTTTTGTGGTTGTTTAAGAATATCACGTGTATCATATTATTAAATTAATAAATCATTCATTTTTATTAATTAATTAAAGCTAAATTTTTGTTTAATATTTTGTCAGGAGTTAATTATAGAAATTTCTGATTTTGTAGTAGTGTACGAATATCACGCATATCATTTTTTGTAATTAATAAAAGAATGTGTTTTATTAGTAAAAGATACGATTTACTTTTATATTTTGTATGTTGTTAATTATAGAAACTTCCGTTTATGTGGTTGTTTAAGAATATTATGCTCATTATTTTATTTAAGTCTGCGTTTTTTTAGCAGTAGATGATACGGTTTTTTTTTCATTCTTGGGAGTTAATTATCGAAACTTCCGTTTTTTGATTGTTTAAGAATATCACGTGTATCGTATTAGTAAATTAATAAATCATTCGTTTTTTCATTAATTAATTAAAGCTATATTTTTTGTTTAATATTTTTTCAGGAGTTATTTATAGAAATTTTTGATTTTGTAGTAATGTAAAAATATCACGCATATCATTTTATTTAATTAATAAAATCATGTGTTTTATTATTAAAAGAAACGTTTTATTTTTATTTATTGTATTGTGTTAATTATAGAAATTTCCGTTTATGGGGTTGTCTGAGAATATTACGTGCATCAATTTATTTAATTAATAAAAGATGCGTTTTTTAATCAATAGAATATACGGGTTTTTTTTCCTTCTCGGGAGCTAATTATAGAAAATTTCATTTTTGTGGTTGTTTAAGAATATCACGTGTATAATATTATTAATCTAATAAATCATTCGGTTTTTATTGATTCGTATTGTTTAATATTTTTTCAAGAGTTAATTATAGAAATTTTTGTTTTCTGGTTGTCTAAGAATATCACGCGTATCATTCCATTTAATTAATAAAAGCTACGTTTTATAATTAAATAAATATACGTTTTTATTTTAATTTTTGTCTGGTGTTAATTATAGATACTTTTGTTTTTTTTTGATTGTTTAAGAATATTACGTGTATCAATTTAGTTATTTATAGAAAGTCCCGGTTTTGTAGTTGCCTAAGAATATCACGCGTATCATTCTATTTAATGAATAAAATCTACGTATATTTTTTAATTAATAAAATTTTTGTTAGTAAAAATTATAAAAATTGAATATGAAAACGTAGTCAAATTCAGAAAATATCTATTATGGACACCGGCTACTAATTCGAATCCGGACAGAGATGAGACAATAAACAAATGTAGCCATAAACTGTACTGCTATGGCTAGACCGGCACCTTCAATAGTAGAAAATACATGCTATGTTTGTGCAATCGTGAAATAATCCAAGAAGAAGGTGCTACCGGGAAAACAATATATCCTATGATATTTTTCATTTCTTATGGATATGATAAATGATGATTACCGCATACATGAGAAATTAAGTGTACAACTCGGTAAAAGCGATGAGATTATTTTTCGCTCACTTAAAAGCGTGACGTGATTATGTTGGAACCGAAAGCACTGTTGCAATGGATTCTTATCTGTAAATTAGCCTGCAAAACACAAAAAAACTCGGTTAATCATCAAGATTAAGAAAATCAAACAAAACACATTCAATAATTAGAGAAATAATAAATTAGTAGATGCAATAATAGTACCAAAAAAACATAGAAAAACAAACAACTCACCTAAAAGAAATCCGATAATGCATGATTACTACATACAGCCAAAAAGAATGACATGACTCGCAATAAAAAATAATAAATAAACAATAGAAATAGTAATAAAGAAAGGGGGGTTCTATTTGCACCCCCCTATTTACTACTCGCACCCACTTACTACTTGTACCACAAAATTTTACTTTTGGCACCGCGGTTAATATTTCTATTATTTCCACACTTCATACACCACAAACTCTACTACTTTCACCACAACTTTTACAAAATTCAAACTAGTCCTCCCAAAAATTCACCCCTCATTTTTTCCGGCGACCGCCACCACCCCCCACCCCCTCATTTTACAGCCCCAAACCATTTTCTCCACCACCCTCAAACACCCTCACCACCATCCTAACACTTCTTCATTTTCCATATAGCATAACCCTTTCTCCCATTTTTTCCGACGACCCCCCCTAAACCATTTCTCCGGCAACCCCTTTCAAACAAAGACCCCATTTCCGCGACCTCCTACCATTTTCACGACCCAAAACATCATGTTTTTTCATTTCCACCACCCACCCCCCCAATCCCCTACTTCCTCTTCTTCATTTTTTTTTACTGAAAGATCTGTTCTTCATTTTTACAAAGCAGAACACCCTCCCCATTTTTTTTCGGTGACCCATTTTAAGTCCCCGTCATTTTCCGGCGACCATACTGACCCCCATTTTCCATACAAAGAACCCCTCCCCCACTTCCTCTTCTTTTTTTTTTGAAAGACTCTTCTTCATTTTTCGAAAGAAACACCCCGCTCCCCAATTTTTTCGGTGACCCATTTACAAACTCCCAATCATTCACCCTGGCTTTTCCGGAGACATTTTCTCCTTAAATCAAAACCTCCAAACTCTTTACTCATTTCCCCCAATCTGCAAATCAGACAATGCCTCTTCGTCTACCCTATTCCACCGGCCAAAAAGATCAATCTAATCTAGCCGAAAAAGTGTTTGAGTGAGGAGCTTTTGGATGGTAGAGTAAATAAAGAAAGTGGCTGCGATTTGAAAGTAGTAAAACAAGGTTGGAGATGGATTCCGGTTTTAATGGCGGTATGTAGCTGCGATTTGAAGGTTTGGTGGCGGAATTGAGCTTATGGTGGTATTGGGCGGCGGGTTTATGCCTATGGTGGTGTTGGGTGGCGGGTTGATGCTTAACGGTGGCGTTGGATGGCGGGTCTGGTTTGTGATGGTGGTAATGGGTGTTGGGAGGTGGGAGTGATGTATGAGATGGTGGAAGAGAGGATGGAGGAAATGGGTGGTGTTGGTGGAGCAAGGAAATGGATGAAGATGATAAGTTAAAGATGGGGTTGATGTGTTGATTTTTTAATGATGAGGGACTAGAGTGTACATGTTATAAAGTTTAATACGTAGGTGGTGTGTGAAGTAAGTGTGTGGTGTGTGTAAGTAAAAAAAAATAATCAAGAAAAGGGTGCAAGAAGTAAAATGGGGGTCCAAATAGAACCCCCCTAAAGAAAACCTTTCAAAATAGGTTTGATGTGTGAATCTTCTTATTTTTTTTCCGAAAGCACCTGTTGCAATGGATTCTTATCCGTAAATTAGCCTGCAAAACACAAAAAAGTCGGTTAATCATCAAGATTAATAAAATCAAACAAACCACATTCAGTAATTAGAGAAATAAATTAGCAGATGTACGAATAGTATAAAAAAAACATAGAAAAACAAACAACTCATCTAAAAGAAAACCCGATAAGGTAGGATTACTACATACATCCAAAAAGAATGACGTGACTCACAATAAAAAATAATAAATAAACAATAAAAATAGTAATAAAGAAAACCTTTCAAAATAGGTTTGATGTGTGAATCTTCTTATTTTTTTTTCCAGGTTTTTCCTTCCAAGCTTCAATTTTCTACGGTGGGTGGGTTTAGAAGGTGGAGGAGAAATAAAACATGGAGAAATGAGTTTTTTTACAAAACAAAAGTTTAGATGATTGAATGATATTTATAATATGTTGTGCACGTGTTTTTCTTGGGCGGGTTTGGAGCGGGTGGAGTGGGTTATTTTCCGGGTATGGGTCACATTGATTTTATTTCCTCTCCCAAATATATATAGATATAGATATATATACACTAGTAAAATGTACGCGCTCCGGACTTGTGTTGATTAAATGGGAGAAATAGATTTATATGACATTTTACATGCATGCTTGATCTTACGCACCAATGTAGCTTAGACATGTTGATGGTTAAAGAGGAGCATATCTATGTGTTTACATGAATAACTATGACATGTAAATGAACGATTATGATTATTGTGAAAACAATTGAATAGACCACAAATTCACTATTCCACTGTTTGGTTTTTTTTTTCTTTATGAACATGATCTCGAAAATGTCGTCACAAAATATCAAATGAAAGGTAGAATAAAGAAGACAAAAAAATGGTGAAATAATTATGATCTTTTGACGCGTAGATAAAAAAAACATATTCTTTATTTGTAATCGAATATGAGAGAATGTAAAATTATAGTGGGTTAGGGACTTGTCATTTTTTCCTTAAAAAAATCATTGTTTTGATTGCTTATTTATGTTTTCGGATTGTCATTCTTCACAATAAAACCTATTTTTGATATGAATTGCATGTTTATCCTTGTATTTATTTTCCAAAGTTTATCTCCTTTATTGAGTTTAATTGGTAATTAACGTACGCTAGAATCCTATGCTTGGCTATTTTTAGTTTAATCGGTCTTATTTTATCAATGTCATATTATCATTATTTTGAATAAGTTTTCTTTTGAAGCAGAAAATTTTATTTGTAGTATAAACGGCTGGAAATGAAAAATTATATGAGAATCAACCCACCTTATAAAATTCTGTAAAGTCTCAGCGCATAATCCCTCATCATTAAACCTCTTAGTGACAAATCCACTAAAAGGAAATAGGACGTTTGTGCATTGTTGAGTCCAAAAAATAAATGCCTCATAAAAAAACAAACAAATCGGAATTTATTGTGTTTTTTTCTCAACAACAATCCCTTTCTTTTTCCTTATATCATGGATCATCTCTTGTAGAGTTGGATATTCATCACTCATCTCCGTGCTTGAAGACACTTGTTGAATTTCCACTTCCTTTATAGGTTTTTGGTGTATGTGCATCCTTTACATTCAACTCCTGGGTGGAAAATCACCAAAGTCATCATCTAAGCCCCCATACGTAGATAAATTAGCATTGCTCTTTTATTCATCATCAACATCATCATCATAAATTAGAACTGCTCTTTTATTCATCATCATTATCCTTTTGTCTTGCCTTTTGTAAAAAAGCTACATCCACGCTAAAACCATTTCCATCAAAAGACAAAGTGCGTGGCATATAGGGTCTGTTCAAAGATTTCAAATGAGCATTTTCAACAAATTTCATTTCATCAGTCTGACTTCATTTGTGGATTACTTCGCAATATTTCATGGCCATTATTTCCTCCTACCTTCATAGGCCTCAGAGTTTGGTGCAATGCCAGACCATCTTCGAGGACATTCTCTTTCCTCTCAATTTCTTATGTCATGCGTTGATAATCACATAACTCCCTATCAAGAGCAAAGTCATCATCAAAAGAGTCATTACTTCCGACACTGAGATCCATCAAATAGTCATATTGAATTGGGTCCTCATCTAAAGATGAAGTTGGAGCCATAATCTCTTGCTCTTCTGTGTCATCATTGACCCCTTTGACAATAGGTTCCGGTCCTTCAACAGGTTGAGGCCCATGATTCTATTTCCTCGTGTATTCTAGTCGGGTTTTTATCCGATTGTCCACTGTATTTACCACCCAATTAGGATGTTTTTAAGAGCACTCATGCTCCTTGTGGCGAATACGTCTACAATGGACAATATGAATGCCCCGATTCATAGATAATTGTTTGTTTTCTCATCTCCATTCCAAATACGTTCGTCCTTTTCTTTTAACAGTCCAACTTCGACCATCACTCTAGCAGCTGGTGGCCTTCTTAAATCGATTGTGCTTGAATTGATTTGAAGTGTATGACCAACCAAAGAGGCGATACGACATAGGTATTCTTTATTGAACAAAGGTAAAGATAATTCAGCAACCTCAATCGAAACTAGGGCCAAAGAGGCCTCTTGGTTGGGGCGAAAATCAATTGTCCAATTTGATAAAATCATAGGATTTTTACCAATTGACCAAAGACGTCGAAAGAAAATCCGGTTATAATCTTGTTGAGACGGACGAATGAAAACATGTTTGTTATCAAGTAGTACAATAGGACATGAATCTTTAAGCCCTAAACGAATAATTTTTTTATGAAAATCATCAAGTGTCGGTCTATAATCTGGGAACTTGCTAATAAAGTGTTTTGAAACAGATTGGCAATCAACACCATTTGTTCCCTTGAAATTTTGAATGCCGGTTTGCCCTCGTAGAGTGTCAACGCATCCAAGCCAATTGGGATATCCAACCCCTTTACTACTGTCACAAAAGATTTAGTATTAAGAAATTCTTCTCCAGCAACCGGAGATTTAACTTCCATGGCTAACGCATTAACGTGGTTATCCTTTTAGGTTTTTCTAACATGGTTATCCGTTTAGTTGATTGATTGATTTTTTTAGTAGGATTTTAATGTGTTTTTTTCGGTTGAATACGTCTTGTAATTTGATTTGATGAGTTTTACTTGATTGATTGATTTAGTGTATTTATTTATTTATTTTGATATTAGTGTATTTATTTTGTTGAAAACCTATTCTAATTTGATTTGATTGATGAGTAATAATGTATATTTAATTTAATACTTAATCTAATTTGATTTGATGATTAATTAATTGTATTACAAGCTCTCTTTGAATTGAATATTTATTCTAATTTGATTGATTTGATGATAATGTTATTATATATGTTGATTGAATTTGTTTTTGGAAGGATATAGTATGGGATTAATATGGTTTTTTTTTTTGCCCTTTTGAGAATTTCTTTTTTGAATGATTATGTTGTTGAAAACTTATCCTAATTTGATTTTATGAAGGTTTAACGTGTTTAATTTTATTTTTTTTGGGCACACGTTAACGCTATTTCAATTCAATAAATAAAATAAATCATTATCTCATTAAAAAGAAAATATTAATTATTAAATTCTACATCCTAAACCTAAACACATTAATGCTTATTTCAATTCAATAAATAAAAAAAATAAACACATTAATGCTAAAAAAATATTAAATTGCGGAGAAACACTTTTTTGGAGAAACACCCTAGGGAGAAACACTTACGTGAGAAATAATCGATTATTTTAATATAGTAGAGACACACACACACACACATATATATATATATATATATATATATATATATATATATATATATATATATATATATATATATATATATATATATATATATATATAGATTTACTATCATATTTTGTAATAGAAGACAAGTAACCGCTGCCTACGTATCATTACTCTATATACCGTAGTATATCACAATTTTATGAGGTCCGACATTGGTGTGGTCTAGCTAGTACTATCTTCCCTTTGTCCATTATATAAATCTATTACATGTTAACGCTATTTCAATTCAATAAATAAAATAAATCATTGTCTCATTAAAAAGAAAATATTAATTATTAAATTCTACATCCTAAACCTAAACACATTAATGCTTATTTCAATTCAATAAATAAAATAAATAAACACATTAATGCTAAAAAAATATTAAATTGCGGAGAAACACTTTTTTAGGGAAACACCCGAGGGAGAAACACTTACGTGGGAAAGAACTGGCTATTTTAATATAGTAGATATATATATATATACACACATATATATATGCATATTACCGTTGTGTCATTAGTTATAGCACAACCGTCGTCTACGTATCATTACTCTATACACCGTAGTATATCACAATTTTATGAGGTCCGACATTGGTGTGGTCTAGCTAGTACTATCTTCCCTTTGTCCAAAAATATAAATCTATTAAGTTTTAATTTTTTTTATCTCATAATATAAATTATTTTAGAATACTAATAAAATATTTATTGTTTTTTCCTCCTTTTACCCTTAAGTTATTCTACATCTGCCCATTTATTTACTACTTTGCACAACTTTTACATTAATAACGGTCAGTGGGTATTTTAGTCTTTAATCATTAAAACTAATGACATTTAACTACTTTCTTGAATCTAGTCTAATGAAAAATGTCATTGCACTCATTATATCAACTAATGCTTAAATCCCTTTAGCGGTCATAATATAATTAGCATCTCCTTCACCGATATTTAAAGGAAATGGGGAGAAGATTTTTATTCTACATCGACTTGTCATCTTAGGAGTCTTTTAAACTTCCATAGAATGCCAATGATGCTTAGCTCAAGCGGTTAAGCTGAAGCACCGTAACCAAGAAATCACGGGTTTGAGTTCAACCAATGGTGTGAATCAGAAAAAAATCTCAAATGCAAGAGCTGGAACAAATTCAAAAGCGAGTGGGGCGATCAATAGTGTTTTTACATTTTTTACCTATAAAAACGCGTCGATTTTCGGATCTCAGTGGGGGCCATGCACCCCCCCTTTTATAAGCTGGGTCCGTCCCTGAGTTCAACCGTATGATGACAAAATGAGGTCGGTGGAAAAAAAAAATTTTCATATGATGACAAAATGAGGTAGGTGGAAAAAAATTAACTTTCATATGATGACAAAATTGAAGATTGAAAATAAAAAAGCAAATTATCTTGGGTAATACAGATCAAATTATCTTGGGTAATGAAGGCCGATAAAAGTAACAAAGTATTTCTTTACCGTCTCTGGGTTGTACAAATTTTAAGTCACAAATATCAATGTGAATTAACTCCGAAGGTTCATTAAATCGTTCAACACTTGAAAACGGTAATTTGGTCATTTGTGCTTCAATACACGTATATATGACCTTTTTTTTTATATCATTATATTGTAGTTTAGGCAATAAATCTAAATTCATTAATTTACGAATTGATTTATAATTCGCATGTTCTAATCTACAATGCCAAATACAAGAAGACGTGACCAAGTAAGCAGAAGTAGATGCATTTTCATTACCACTAATAATAATGTTTACAGACTTTGATACTAGGCCTTAGGTAATACAGTCATAATGTTCCAATTATACATACCATCAACCAAATAGCCCCTTCCCACAAATAGTCCATTTTTACACAATGAAAATTTTTCAGATTCAAAAGAAAGTTTAAAATCATTGCTAACAAGAAGAGAAGTAGACACCAAATTCTTGTGAATATCCGGGACGTGTAGCACATACAACGTCAAGTGCTTCCCGGTAGTCATCTTCAAAAGAGCTTTTCCTTAGTATTCCACCGTTGTAGTTGTCGAATTGCCCATAAAAAGCTGTTCCCCATCCACGACTTTGTAGTTAGAAATCATTGCATTAACAGGCAAAACAAGGCGCATAGCCCTCATTTCTACGAACCATTCTCGTGGATTTCCAACGGTGTTGCATTCATATACAACTATTGACAGGTTCATCTCATTGACCCCGTCTGTCACAATTTTAGCAGCATTGATTTGAGCATTTTGCCTCGGCTTTCGACATTCATCCCTTCGGTGTCCCTATTTGCCACAATTAAAACATGTGCCTTTGAAGCGCTTGTCTTCTTTCTTCTCATTCTTGTTTTTGGAACTCGATGCACCCCCGGAATTGAACTTCCTCTATTTGCCTTTGTTTGCACTCGAACTGGACTCCACCATGTGTGCCTTGGATTGTCCAATGTGCCCTCCTTTGTCAAGTTGCCGGCTGTTCTCTTCAACTTTCAACTTCACCACCAACTTGTTCATGATTATCTCCTTGTTGTTGTGCTTCAAATAATTTTTCAAATCTTTCCATGACGGTGGAAGTTTCCCAATTATTAGAGCAACATGGAATGACTCATTTATGATCAAGCCTTCCTCGTGACATTCAGAGATAATAATATGCAACTCTTCCATTTGGCTGACAACATTTTGAATTCCACCTTCTTGTATTCCAGAAACCTCTCAACAATGTACTTCTTTACTAGCATCCTCTGTCTTGTATTTCATTTCAAGTGTCTCCCATAATTCCTTAGCAGTCTTGCACATACAATAAATAGTATATAATGAATTTTCAAGACAATTCAAAATATAATTTTTGAATACGAAATCATAATGTTTCCATGAATCTACTGCCGTTACAAACGCTTTGTGTTTTTCTCCATCTTGTATCTCAGATGGGTTTCCGTCAACCACCGAACCAAGTTCAAAGTTGTTAAGGAAAACATATTTTTTGAAGCCACCTTTTGAAGTTCTGGCCGTTGAACTTCTCAGGTTCTCATGGTGTGATTAAGTTATTCCTGGCACAGTTACAAAAACAGGCTGCACAAAATTTGGTGTTGGAACACTTGACAAAGGAGTTTCGGATGTTCCTTCCATTTCTGTTTTCAATACAGAAGATCAACAATTAAAGTTTATAACACAAACTTTCAACAATGGTATTAACAAATTTGCAAGTTACTTCAACTAAAGTGTTTAACAAATACAAGCTTTGCAAATTTCCACAAAAATAACACCTCTTCAGAAACAGTTGTTGTCACACCCTAGGTATGACTCAGGCTAATTTTGAAAATTTGTACTTAGTTAAAAAAAAAGATGTCACACCCTGGGTATGACAGGGGTGTTGGATATATAGTACGGGTTTGCTAATAATTTCACATTAATCAATTGCTCGATTAAGAAAACATATAGTTTTGAACAAGAACATAAATTTACAGCATGTATTTCGATCACATAATCACAAATTTCAGCACATACATTGGAAGAACATAATGCAGAAAACGGAATGTAAAAGGAAAACTTATTCGTTATACTGGGGCGCGTAGAACACTGTCCTTAAGATATTATTGCCCCGACTACGTGCACGCGAATATGCAAACACGTCTCTCAAGGTACAACAGTCTTTACCTCTTCTAGTTCTGCACTCCGATTAGAAGAGGGCAGCAAACTGATCCGGCCTTGATATCTCTTGACTTATGTTTATGCAGGAAATGTTTTTGTGTATTCTCAGAATTTCAAAGAATGCATGAAAAAGTTTTGTCTAGTTTTCATTTAATAAAATGGGATTATATAGGTAGAGTAAAAGAGGCAATGAACAGATATTTATGTTCAATTCTCGCAGACAGAATGGTTACTTCTGTTCCGAATTGTCGGTTGGAGGAGGTTTATTTTGTTGCATTTTTCGAACAGGCACATGCACATTTTATGGTGCATTTTGAATCTGATGCTTTTGAAATTTTGAATCTGATGCTTCCTGAACTGTTCTTTCAGTTCGATTTGCTGGGCCGGGCCAAACCCAACCCGAACCGAGCCGAGCCGAGCCGGCCGGCGGCGGTGTGCGCATGTGTGGGGTTCTGAATCAACAAGCATCTATACGTCCTCCCTCTTTCACAAAATTCTCTTGCCCATTGGGGCTTACCTCTAAGTGTCACACTACTTCTTAAGTAGTTATTTCACTAGAGTATCTTTTTCAATGCGAGACAAATGAATACACATTATACATTAAGACTCCACACATTTTACTCTATATTTATTATTTAGGTATTAATTTATCGTTCACCCGATATCGGAATCGAGTGATTCGAAAGCCTAACATCAACTACTATCTTAGTAGTTTCCAAAACAGTTTTTAGCTCCCGGAAATTTATTTCGTAACTCATTCAAATCCGGACTTGAAGTTGATTGTTCGTCACATACACTTAAACATATTTTGAGCTAAAACACTATAAAGTTTCAACAAGGGTTATTTTTTGAAAGAAAAACAAATGCACATAGCACATAAACAATTATTTTTTCACAAAATTTCCAGAATTTCAACAAGTATATCACACTACAATAAATATTCAGGCTATTGAAACAATTTTTAGAATATACAAGTCAAACATATTTCAGTTTTACACAATATGTATTATGTTCTTCCAAATTTCAAATATTGTTTATTGAATGTTATTTTAGATTTGCAGAAGTAAACTATCAAACCAAAACAGAATTGAACATGTTTCAGATTGCAATTATGATGTAAACTAAATTTACAAAAAGGTTCTCACATAAACAGGTTGCATAAACATGTTCAGATTATTACAACAAGAACGAATAATGTCTTAAGATAGCTTAAAACAAGTTGATAGCAATGTCAAACAATTGCAGGAAACAGATAGACATAAATTTAGGAACAAAAACACAGAACAACAACATCACTTTTATTCATATAAACATATACTACAACATATAGAATCATAAATGCGGAAAGTAAAAGTAAATGCGAAAAGTTATTGAGACTGATGCGAGTTTAGAACTCTGTTCTTAAGACATTATTGCCCCGATTATGTGCACACGGATATGACAAATGTCTACCAAGATACAACAGTCTACCTTCTTCTGATCTTGCACTTAGATTGGAAGAAGCAACAAATTGATTAGGCCTTGTTTGTCTCTGATTTATGAATGCAGAAGTGTTTTTATTTTAGCAGAGTTTCTGTATGCAGAATGTTTTCTGTCAGTTTTTCATTCAGGAGGGAAAGCTTTATATAGGCAGAGTATCTCTAGTTTGAAGAGATGCACGCTTGCAGAATTTCGGTTTGAGGAAGTTTTTTTTTTCTGTTCATGAACAGAACAGAATTCGGTTGGCATTCGAACTGATGTCTTTGTTTACAGTTCAATTTGAATTGAATTGAATTGGTATTGTTGCACTGGTTCAGAAAATTCACAAAACAAAATGTTGGGCTTGCCAAAAAAGAAAAATATTGGCCAAGCCAAGCCACAAGCCCGAGCCGAGATGGCCGGACAGCAACACACGGGTGCTTGTAGAGTTCTGAACCAACAAGCATCTACGTCTTCCTTACTCTACAAAATTATCTTACCCTTTGGAGTTTGCCTCTAAGTGTCACACTACTTCTAATTAGTATTAACTCCACTTGAGTCATTCTTCTACTGTGGGACAAATGAAAACATATTATTCATTTAATACTTCTACATATTTTACTCTACCTTTAGGTATTAATTCCTCATTCATTCGATATCAGAATCGATTGATTCAAAAGCCGGCATCAACTATTATCTTAGTAGTTTCAATATTGTTTTACCTCCCGAAAATTCAGTCCGTAAGGCATTCAAAAATTAGCTCGAAGTGAACTATTCGTCACTTACCATTAAAGTCATGTTGAGCTAAAAACCTTATAAAATTCCAACATCACGAACTTATTAATTTGCGAACGACTTTCTTCGTTTAACAACTATATCCGGCCCTCCCCACCCCATTTTGGTAGGGTATTATTATTCATTGTTTCGTTTGTTTTTTTCTTTTTCGTTGCTTTCAAGTTTGTCTAATGCTCCTATAGTTTGGAATTTTGCAGCAGAAGTATAGTTTTGTTTACTGCTAGTGGATGGAGATAGATAGCGTCGGTGGTGGTAAGTTCATCCATATAACTGAAAACTGCAATTTAGTCCAAAGCCCAGCCGTCTTCTTATCCATTTCTTGCCGTCCAATTTTTCTAATTCGTTAGTCATGACGTGGTCAATTCATAACCACATCGGGCTATTCTCGCCACCCTATCTCCAAACATTCGGACACATGATTTATTATATTAAAATTTATAAAAATAATAACTAAAAGGATTATAAGAAGAATAAATAATTAAAAGGATAATAAGACGAATATATCCATTATAACTCAGTAACATGTACATTGAATAGTAGTTGCCATTTTAGCTATGTTATCTGATGAGGGTGAGACATGCATTCGCCACGTGTCATCTTTTCGAACATTAAATGAAAAGAGAGAAATTAAATATTGAGAGACAGAGGCCCATATCATACCTAAGGACTTATCTAAGCCCCATGTGAAAGATCGGTCCCGTCCTCTCCCTAGACCACCGCAGGTCGGGTCGGTCGTTATAGGGATTGAGCCAACACAGTTCGAGCCGGATTGACATGGGGGGCTCGATGCATGTCGGCCAGAGCCTCCTTTATCCGAGATATACGTGTGTTTAAAATATAAGATAAACATGATGGAATCATATACCTCATAGGACTCAAATCCAAGTATTTAAATATTCAAAATATGTGTATTTATCTTTTAAATCCCAAAGGGATCAACACAAAGTAATCCTTAAGGATTACGATATAACATGTCTTGGACGAGATGCCAACTATATATACGATCCCAAGGAAATACAAGAGACTTGATTCCTGAATAACACAGGATATGTAGACAACTTGTGATACACTTATTCTAGGCTCAGTCTAAAACAATCAAACACTTCTTCGATTTTCTAGGGTTTGTTCTTGATCGTTGTCACTTGGGTTAATTTGGCCCGTATTTACTTCTTGACGAGATCCAGCATCGTCAATTGGCGCTAGAATGAGGGCCCTTACTGGCAATCGTCCAAGATCACCATGAAGAAAAAGACTACAAAAACCACCCAAGGTGAAACGGCTGCAGATCACACTACCCTAAGTCAACCTCAACAGAAGGAGGATGTTGCTCTGAATCCGGCTCACCAGGAATTGGTGGACCAGTTAGTAGACATCGAGACTCCAGCCCTACAGGCCATCTGCTGGATATACAGAAACCCGAATCCGGATCCGATCCATAATTGGATCGTCGGATCTGATTCACAGCACCGATCGAGACACTCGATCTAGCACAGCGAAAACTACGAATAAATTCGCATGCGATAATACCATGATTTGATTCACATGATTAACTAATAACTACAAGAAATTTAGTAGATTTACCCCAACGGAGAGAGAGTAGCAATCGACCAAGGGGAGAAGCCGCAGTCTTCCGGATTGTATCTCCTAGCGACAACTGGTGGACGTCGATCCTCGCCGTAGATCTTCCTCGAATATGCACAAGAAAAACCCTAGGTTTTTCTTCTCTTAATGACTAAGGCAAGAAACTAATTTTTCTTCCTTTTTATTTGATGTGTGGCGCAATTTGTTGTGTATATTTGTGTTGGGAGGAACTCTCTTTATATAGGAAAATAACTAGCCAAGAGAGTTACCCTTTTCACACTACAATTACCTATTCTCATAAGGAAAAGATATTTACCAAAAGATAAGAGATAATTCCCAAAAAATCAATCTCTTATTTTTCTATTAATTATCCAACAAATAGATAATTAATTAATTACACATGTGGCATAATCTAGAAAAATTTCTTTTCCTAATTTATCTTCAATGTGTAGGCGCTATTTATGTCATCAATTTTAATAGAAAATGTCTTTTCTATTTTACATATTATTTACTAAATAAATAATATTGCATATTCATTAAATAGACCAACTATTTAATTTATTCTCGAGGTTCCATAAAACGAGAAAACACTCGCGTGTTAGGAGCCAACCCGGGGACCATGGACCTATAACCAGTAGCTACAATAAATTGAATAAAATATTCATCGAACATAATATATCTACTCAACTTATTAATTCCGGAATTACGCCACCATAAATCCGAAACTGAACTCTATCGATTATAGATATAACTTATTCTCAAAACGTCGAGTCGAGTCTATAAGTGTCCATTGATATAATCATTACATACAGACTAACCCTCCATAGACTATCCGTAATGAAGCGGGATTATTTCCGTAAACCGTATTCACTACATCTAATCCTTATTTACCATTAACCCACTAGTGATCAATTAGTTCATAACCAATATGAACTCCGCGGATCGATTAGTTTCTAGGATTAACAAATAAGGGGATTGTCTTTCTACTTCCCGCAGGAAGGAATGGATTCTATATCTGTGAGACACACACTTCTCACTCATTCCAGAATAGTGCCAACGTGATAGTGATTCGGACCGCGCCTCTTAGCGATCCTTAACGAACACATCAAACCCCATCCTAAAACAAGTAGGAGTCTGTAATCACTTCAGGATTAAGGTTAATCAATATATGATCATCTTGTGATTTAATAAGATTTCTCAATCACGGAATTATATGGGAAACTCATATTAAATCGGTCCAGTCCTATATGACTCTCATCATATATAAATGCCCCACTTAGACAACCAATGTCAACGGTCCGGATAGGACGGTCACACCATAAAGTGTTCTGGGCGCATTAATGGTGGTTTAATCAATAGACCCCATACTTTGATTAAGTTCACCACGGACTAACATTTCAAGTGTATCACCATAAACTTAATCATCATGTGTGACACACACTAAGTTATATGGATACATATGACACGACTTGGGGTTTTCAGTAGTGTATTTCTTATAAGCACAAAGCAAATAATAAGATGAGAATAAATCTGTCATTTATTAATTATAAAAACAATTACATAAATTGTCTTTCGGGCGCTACTTCCAACACCATCGTCAAAGCAGCAATACAAGGGAGGGGTCTAGTGCAATCCCCATCACATAAGCAGAAGACTGCACCGCCTCTCCAAAATTATGACAACACATTGTACAGTTCTACCGAAGGGAGGAAGCAGCCCAACCTCTAGTTGCATGAAGCGGCCAAAGCAGCGCTCAATGCCATACTGGGGAAAAATCGGATGAATTCTCATTCGTATCACCGTTCACAGAGCAGATCGAGAATTTTCCCCGGCCTGAAGGGTTCAAGGTCCCTAAGCTAGAGCCATATGATGGATCTAAGGACCCGTAAGATCATCTTCATCAGTGTATGATGCATATGAACCTGTATTGTGCTCCAGATGAGATGAGTGTAAAGCCTTTCTTGCACTCCTCACGGGCAGGACTCATGAGTGGTTCAAAAGATCCCCGCCATATCGATCACCGACTTCCGAACTCTGGGCAGGATATTCATGCATGCATTTATCACAGCCAAGCCGTTCCAGAGAAACACAACACACCTCCTCGCTATTAAACAAAACATGGATGAGACCGTGCTCCAGTATCTCAAAAGGTTCATTGAAGAATCCAGGCAGATCCAGGACGCTGGAGAGCACCTTCTGGTAACTTCCTTTGTGGGAGGGATTAAGGGAAGGAAGGCTATATGCCAAATTTAATATAAAACTTCCCCGGTCTATGGAAGAATGCGTCGAGGCAGCTTATAAGCATTGAGAAGAAGCTAATAATCTGAGAAGGGAGTCAGAGAAGGGAGAGTCCAGGAAGGACAAGCCTGAAGACAGATCTGAGAAAAAATAGAAGCCGGTCTAGGATAGCATGACGGCACCAGTTATAGATTGGCTTGGTAAGAAAGAAGCACAGTAGGAGAGGGATTTCATCCTTCTTAATAGATCACGAGAGCAAGTTCTGGCATTGATGGAAAGAAAAGGGTTGGCCAGGACTCCGCCACCACTGAGGATACCTCCTGAAAAAAGGGACCCCAATAAATATTGTGCATACCATAGGGATATTAGGCATGACTTTGAGAGCAGCCAAGAATTACAGAGATATATTGACGCGGCGATATTGGAAGGAAAGCTGGACAAAGTCGTGGACAGTTCTCAAGGTACACAACCACGAGCAGAAGAGACTACAAATCCAAAACTTCAATCAGGATAGGGGTAAGAAGGACGAACCCTAACGAAGAAGGAAATTATCTCCAGACCCGGATCAGAAGCTGGATAATCGTCCAGTCAATACAATCAACACCATTTCTGGTGGACCGGGCAATTCGACCGCAAAGAGGACAAGAACAGTGGCAGGCCTGCTGCCCCTCCTGAATCCAATAAAAGTGTTGGAAATATTATTTGTGTTTTGATGATGATTCGTCAAGTAATTAGACAAATCACTTACAACCCATGATGATGAAATCAGAATTCAATCAAGTATATAGTGCTTAATGAAAGAAGAAGCAAGAAATGGTCAGAGATAAATGTATAAGTTCTATCAGAAGTCCGAACTTTATATAGGTTATTTTGCACAAGCATTGTAATAGAATAGAACTAGGCGAACAATTTGAGTCACAACAAGAAAACTGAGTTATAGAAAGAAAAGTGAATATGCACATGAAGAATCGAGGTTCAAACTCGGTTATGCAAGAATCAAGAAGATAATTTTGCTTTGAGGACACAGACTCGGTTGGCTTATCTAGAAGATCAAGAACCGAGGACACAGACTCGATTACAAAAGATCAAGAATCGAGGTGGCAAACTCGATTAGAAAGTCGATTAAGTCGTGACTATAAGTCGATTCGTGCAAGTCTGTGGTGACTGGAATCGAATTATAGATCATGTAAAACTGAATAATCTTAAGGACAAAGATTATCAGTTACCAGGAAAAGAAGAAACTGAATGGTGTGCTCTGACTTAGTCAATTAAAGTCAGATGTCAAGAATACAAGGTACTCAGTTTTGAAGAAGAGTAGAAAACTGAGTTAAAGCCTTGCCGAATTTAAACTGACTATACGACAAAGATCGTACATATGAACGTTGGCTAAACGACAAGTGTAACGGCTACAAGAGCTAGTGACCGTTACATCACCCCTATAAATACACAAGAGAATCACTTGAAGCAAAAATAGAGGAGGATCAGAAAAAGAGCATTACAAGCACATATTCAAAGATCTAAATCCAGATCCACAAAATCAGATCATACATATCTAGGAAAAGGGGAAGCCAACAGAATTGCCTTGAAGACTTCAAAGAAAGATCCAGTAACCCATTGAAGGGGAAAGAAGGCATCTTGGAGCTACAAAGCCAGATTCAGAAGAATCAAACAGCTCACTGAATTAATCCTTGATTAATTCTAAACCTAACCTTTGTGAAAAAGGGTTGGCTGTACATAGTTTGAAGAGAGCAATTTTACCTTTCTTCATACGGTTGCAACTTGTTGCCACAATTTGTTAGTGCTCATGGATGTGTGTTGGTGTTAGTGGTGAGTGGTGAAGGAGCAATTCCACCTCCGAAAGATCGATTGTGTGAGAATGAAGGAGCAATCTTACCTTTCTTCATTATGTGTAGACAAAGTGAAACTAGGGTGTCGTGAAGGATCGCCATAGTGCTAGGATTTTATAACAGCTTATCTCAAAATTCTAGTGATACCTCCTACACCACAGGAGAAGGGGAGACGTACGGGATTACACCACCCGGAACTTCCATAAACAAATCTTGTGTTAATTTACTTTATGCATTTGTGATTGTTTTATTTATTGCATTGTCACTCAGCAAACACCAGACACTGAGTCAGCACAGAATTGATACATTGAAGGTCTAGATTTCTTTTTACACATCTATTGCACTAAAGGCTATTATTTATCCGCTGCCAGTTAACAAGTCTAAATATAAGTCAGTATTGACTTATACTCTGTTGAGTTAGCTGAACTCCACACAAGTTAAGGGACAGGAACAAAACTGAACTAGAGATCAGTTTGAGTTTCGAAGAAACTCAGTTCCTGGGGCTTTTCCAACTTAGGATAAGTTTTTGGTGACAAGTTTATTCACCCCCCCTCTAAACTTGTGTTAGCCTTTCCCAGGGACCAACAATTGGTAACGGAGCAGTTCTTCCTTCTGGAAGAGATCCGAGTTATTATTGCTTAAGTTATAAACCAGTTGTTGAAGACCCTTCACTGTATCAGTTGTAAAACACTTAGTTTTATGTCTACATCTAGAGTTAGAAGTTGGCTTATTCACCCCCTAACTAATTGCTTGCAAAATGTATCTGATTTTCAGGATCAAATGTTCGAAAGGTTCAGTGCAACAATGATTAACGAAAGGTTCCCTACTCCTTCTGATTTAGCTTTCAAGCCACGAACAATGAGGCAGAATACAAAACACTAATCACAGGGCCAATTTAGCAACAAAACTTGGAGCAAAGAATTTGCAAGTTTATATTGACTCTCATGTCGTTAATCATCTAAAGAGAGAGTATGAAGCAAAGTAGGAGCCAATGAAAAAGTACTTGGCCGTTGTCCAAACGTTGTTGAAAGGGTTCCAGAACATCCAGATCGAGCAGATTTCCCGATCTCAGAATAGAAGGCAGATGCACATTCAAAACTAGCATCAAACTTTGTATGTCATAAAAAAATGTTGGTCGAGTTGCTGAAATAACGGATTTATGAAAACCAGGGAGTTCAACCCATCACTCATAAGGATACCTGGATCAATCCTATTATATCTTACTTGAATGATGGACTCCTCCCCGCAGATAGGGCTCAAGCAAGAAAGATGAAGTTCTTGACAGTCATGTACTCTCTTTTAAATGAAATACTTTATAGATAATCAATCATAGCACCATGGGTCCGGTGTGCATAAGAAGATGAAGGAAATTATCTCCTTCGCAAAATCCACCAAGGAATCTGTCACCCTCAAGCCAATGGGCAGGTCGAGCAGACCAACAGGAAAATAAAGACTGGTCTATGAAAGAGGCTCGAAAAAGAAGGATCAAGTTGGGTTGAGCATCTACCCAATATATTATGGGCGTACAGGACTACGCCAAATACAGCAACAGAGGAAACTCCTTTTTCTCTAGCATATGGAAGAGAATCTGTAATCCCACTAGAGATCGGACTTCCCTCACCTCGGTCTGAGCTGTATGTTGGAGCGAAATATGAGGCCGAGCTTAGACATTCAAAGGATGATCCGGAAGAAGCTGAAGATATAGCCTTCATTAGAATGGAAAAATATAAGCAGAAGATCTCCCAATAGTACAACTCAAAAGTGAGACACTCATATATCAAAGAAGGAGATCTAATCTTGAGAACGAACAAGGTCAGCAAACAGGGTCCTCAAGGAAAGCTCGACCCAAACTGGGAAGGCCCTTACAAAGCTGTGAAGGTACATGGCAAAGGTGCATACCAGTTAGCTGATTCCAATGGCTGGACCATTCCCCAGAGTTGGCATGCAAACAATCTCCGCAAGTTTTATGTCTAGGACAGGTTCCAAACTTATGAATTCTTCAAAAATAATCATATAGTGTTTTTTCATTTCATTAAAGTTATTTTAATAAATTGTATTCTAGGAGTTATCAAACCTATATTAGTATTTTCAATAATATATTGCATTTATTCATTGTGTATAATATGCACTCGCTTTGATTCAAACTCTTCAAGTCCGCAGTACAGACATCAAACGTGGGCACTGCAGGTCATTCTTAAAGAGTTTGCAAAGTCAAACTCTTCTAGTATGCAACACAGGCATCAAAATGTGAGCTTTGCAGGTCAGACTCAAAGAGTTTTCAAAGTCAAACTCTCCAAGTCTACTGGACAGACATCAAAACATGAGTTTTGCAGGTTAGACTCAAATGAGTTTGCAAGAGACAAACTCCCTAAGTCTGCAAGATAGGCATCAAAACTTGAGTTCTGCAGGTCAGACTCAAGGAGTTTGCAAGAGAAAAATTCCCTAAGTCAGCAGGACAGAATCAAAACTTGAGTTCTACAGGTCAGACTCAAGGAGTTTTCAAGAGACAAACTCCTTAGGTTTGCAGGACAGACTCGATAATTTAATAATCACCAAGTATGCCACCTAAAAAACTACAAGTTTATACATGGCATACTGGGGGGTTAAGGTAATCCACTATAGACAAGAAGTGCTTAAAATAAAGTACATATAAGAAGTGCTTGAAGTAAAGTGCTAAGGTAAGAAGAATTAAGTAAACTTTACATATATTATAAATATGTCATTCTATAGGATACAAAAAAAATTCAAAAGCCAAAAAAAACAAACTGCACTTGGTAAAAAGCTCAAGAAGCATCAAGAGCTGAGTTCTGCCCAGACTCTCTAATAGAGGGAAGACTCCCCAAAGTAGCATTAGCTAGAGGCATTTGAGTAGGAGGGGTAGAAGTAGAAGGCTCGACCACAGAAGGCGCTTGAGACAAAGCAGTAAATCGACGAGCAGCATATCTGGACATAATGTCAAAGTCTTGCTGGAACTCTTCTATGCGAGTCTCAAAGGCCTCACTTATGGGCAAGATTGTCACGCTAAGGTCAGCAAACTGGGCCTTAGCGTCATCAACTCCCATGAAATAACTGTAGTTCAAGACGGGATCCAGTAAGGTCAACATGGCCTGCTAACGATCACCAGAAGCCTTAAAGTCCCTGATGGCCTGAGCAGAAGCAACTTCAACATGTGCCCGATGAGTCTAAGTAGCATATTCTAGGGCATTCTTCTCAGATCAGAGCTTCCCAATCGTCTGCTCCAGTTCAGCCTGGGTCTCCATCGATTTCTCCTCCGTAGCTTGGATGGTCGCTCGGTACTTGGTCTCCAGGGTCTTCAGATCGGCCATTTGGGCCTGAAGCTTGTCGTGGTGAACCCCAATCTCCTTATCTTTAGACTTCTCCAATTCCTTGAGCATCTTAATACGTAGAGAAGCCTTCTTCTCCAAACCCGCAACTTGCCCCTGCAGTTCTTCCAGTTGGGGAGAGGAGCCAGTAGTTCTCTTAAAATCCTTCTCGCTGAAAAGAGACCCAGGTTCAGACAAATCGGCAAAAAGCACAATGGTGTGAGAAGTCTAGTTGCATGCAGAAGTCAGAAGAAAAAACACAAGTACAAGAACTTACATAGGAAACGACTTTAAGTCCGGCCTCAGCATGATCTGTGTTCAGCAGCTGGGAGGTCGAGTCCGGATCAAGAGCTGTACCCTCATATTCTAGAATAAGAGGATCTGAAGAAGTATCAGGAAGGACATCACACATTGCCCTCTTATTTGATCTTCCCCTGCTGCTAGCTCCAGCAGCCTTAGTTGTACCTTCCCTCCTCAGTAACGGGCTGCGGGTAGGACTAGCCACCGTAACAGGAACTATATCCTTCCCATGGGCAAGGTTGATGGAAGAAGGGATCACGGCATCATCGGACAGATCAAACCGCAGTTGGGTCGTAGTGGCATCAAAAGTTGAACCAGCTATCATGGCAGCAGGGACATCATAAATAGAAGTCCTATCAGCAGAAGTAGTCACTTCGGGCAGGGTCTCTTCGGCCCCTCCGGCGGCCATGGACATCAATGTAGTCAAAGACCTCACTCCAAAACAAAAAACAAGGAAAAAATTGGTCAACGAGAAATAGATGCCTAGAAGCAAAAACAAAAATGTATAACAAAGTAAAGCTGATAGGACCTTTACTAGTGCTATTACAATCCTTAACCGGCAGTGTACCAGGTCAAATTGTAGCGTAATATGGTGAGTCAGGTGTCGAATCCTCAGGGAAAGATGTGGTAATTCAGAGTGTGGTTAAACACCAAGAAGCTGTTATTAACTCAATCTAAGTCGCAGTTTTTCCTTTTCCTTTTAAGTAACCGTAAAACAGTAAATAAATGCATAAAACTAAAACAGATATAAATATATATAGGTACCAATACAATATATAGGATATAAATACTAGTAATATTATTAGAAACTAGCCAAGAATATGTCCTCGAATCATTAGATCTCTTTTAGTAGAAATAGATGTGCTTGATCTTTCCTTATTTTAAGGTTAATCAATTATATATAAACCGTGTACTCTAAGCTAGACAACTCCTCCTCACACGAGCGTATGAAATTGTCATACGCCAAAAGTCCCTCGTCCAATGTCATCCTCAAGCTCGGGAACTCCATTTTGTCATACGGCCGGTATTTTGAGTATTGCTCAATTAAACAGGTGATTTTAACGTGATAATATCTTGAGTCCAATTTTCAATAAGATTTGTTTTTCTAGGACAAATCGCCTCGGTAGGAAATAGGATTCCGTTTGTCAGCGGCCATTTTTACCTCCGGTCTTTCTATTCGTGATCGCGTATCCTAACTTCTCTGGTCAGTTCATCATTAGGTTACGATTCTTGTTAAATCGAGTAGCTAATTCAATTTTTATTAAGCGCAAATAGAAAGAGATTCATTATAATCGATTTTAATTCAATTTTAACATAGTCATCATCTATTTCCCTAAAAAGATAAAACTAATTCAATTTCATATCTTGGCTAGACATAGAGTTAGCCTAATATCATTATAACTATTATATAGATACTAATATAAATAAACAAACATAAATACATTAAAAAGTTACCAGATTACAATTGTAGCGTCAGAGCCGTATTCTCCGGAAATAACAACTCCTTTAGCAACAACGAACCTTAATAATCCTTCTAAGTATTACACGAGACTTATACTACATTATTATTTCGGCAGAATGCCTTTTACGGTATTTACATAACTAGAAACTAGATTAAGATAATATATATATATATATAGAAGTGATATATATATATATATATATATATATATATATATATATATATATATACATCTCCCAACACAAACTCACATATATGAAGCTGTATTTATAGGCCAAGGTAGTAGGCCGGCGCGGGCTGGGCATGCACCGGCGCGGGCCGGTCAAACAGTGAAGATTCTTTGGTGTCAGAGCCCACATGCTGATTGCAGAGAGATTCCGGCTCGGGCCGGTCTTCTTTGGTTCGGGCCGGACTTTGAAAAATATCCGTCTTCGGTTTTCTTCTGTTTCGATCTTAATTCTTCAGTTTTTCATCAGACGTACCCTGAAACAGTCAAAAACACGAGCCACGGTAATTCTGACCACAAAAACTATAAGTTTTACTAAAATTATAACGATAATATCTATTTATAACAATTTAGATTTTTATGAGTTTTTAGATATATTTTTATAGAATTTATACGATATTATCGTAAATACGATATAAAAAGTCATATAATATAGTTATATTTTTATCATACATCAACTACGCCCCACTTAGCTTTTGATCGTCCTCGAGCAAAATAAGCGATAATATATAAAATGTTATAATGCAAATAATATAGTTCTTCTAGACTAAATTTCCGACTTAGTAACGTATGATGTCAATATTATAATTATATTAATTTTATCTATCTAAGATTATTAAAAAGATAAAAAGTGTGTATAACTTAATAAATTAGTTATAAAATATTTTATAAATGAAATTCTACATGAATTACTTAATAAATATAAAATAAAATACTTAGAATAACTTTGTAATCGCCACTATATGAAATTTCGGAATCAAGGGCTAAGTCAAGTAGTTGGCAAAATGGCTTATAACGTTCAGGCTCGGGGTGTTTGGCTAATCGAAAGGATAACAAAGGAAAATCAAAAGAAATAGAAGCAAGCCGCACGTATTTTACACCTTCAACTTTTGATCAAAATATCTTGATCAAGAATATCCCGACAATCATTTTCAAAATTTAATTCTAATAACCATATTTTTCATTTTTCCTTTATCTTTTTTTTTTAGAATACTAACATATCCGAACTCATTGCCGAATCGATTATCTTTCAAGCGCCATGAGGTGAGAACGAATACATCAAAGACCTAACTATTCCAACTTTTTCTTTTCTAGAGAATAACAATATTTGATAAAAGATTGCCTTCCGAATAATATTTATTCCAATCTCAGCATATACCACTATTGAATTTCGATGTCGTCACCGCTATCCATAAGCACATACTAAACTTGCGGGATTTCAAGGAAATGTAGACCATTTTAAGTTAAGGGTCGGTTATATCTAGTTAATCATAATGGCTAATTTCGAGTGAGGTCTTGATCACTCTACAACAAAGTTGAGGTGGGGACAAAAATGGAAATTACGTCAAGCAGCTTATTTGGCCATAGTTAGTCAAAGTAATGCCAAAAATCTCATCATTCCTAATCCGATTCCAAATTCATACTTGTCTTGAAAAGAAAATCATTCTAAAATTTTATTATAATTATAAGTAACTTTTGTCTAATTTCAAAAAAATAATATTTCATACTATTTGTCTAGGTATACATACTTAAAATCTTGGTAAAAATCTAAAATAGATATAAATAATATAGAAATAATATATCGAGATTACTTTACTTAGTTAAAAAAATATTTATTCTATCCAAATATACTATCCATATTTTAATAATTATATATTATTTCGTTTATTTCCTTAAGAATAATTAAAATAAGTGTTTAAGCATTTGATATATTAAATTCAATTTATTTACTAACCAATCTCTACTCCCACTTTATTTAATTGACATCGCGTCCGATGTCTAATGGGTAGTAAACATTTGGTTTAGAAAATAAAATGAATTTTATAACGGTTAAATATTTTACGTGTCATACAGACGAGCGTTTATATAATATAGCATAAAGGCAAAACATAGTAAAACAACACACAAATATATTACAAAATTAAAAGAAAGTATAAGTTAACTACTAAAATACTACTTTAAACTAGAAAAACTGAAACTAAGTTAATTTATTCTTTCTTAAACTAACTTACTCTTACTTAACTCAACTTACTTCTTCGTCATAAAACATCTAATTTTCTTCACTTGATGAACCTCCTGGGATACCGACTGGTAAATTTTTATTTTTATTTTTTTTTTTGAAAAAAACATAAAACTTAATCTAATTCTACTCCTATCATTCTTAAATCTTCAAGATTTCTATAATAACGGTCCATCAACCTAATTCCTAGAAATGATGCGTTTGAATTCTCTCTTTGTTGTCCATCAGGATTTTCGGATAACCACCTAGTCGTTCCCATCTTAATTACCTTCAAACATTCATCCTGGGACTTGGTTGTGCTGTCTCCACATTTTCCATTATGTTCACTTTTTCCACAGATTCTACATCTCATTAGAAATCTTGCCCTTCTCTTTATAGCACTTCTCGATTTTCCATTACAAAGATCTCTTTCTCTGATTTCGCTTATCAGCTCCTTATTTAAATTAAAAACTAAGGCTTCTATTCTAAAGGAAACATCTTTATCTAAACCTAATTTTAAAAGTAAAATAAAAACTTCTATTCTATCTATAAAAGGCATTCCAGTTCTTTAACGTCTATCCGGTAAAAGACGAAACTAATTAAATTGCATATTAAAAAGTGAATTAAAAGATAGTACCCGTAATCATTTGAGTTTAGAATTCTCGCTTCCTTAATCATTGGAGGGTCGTTAAGCAATAATATTTTTCTTACATTTTGTACCCTTCGATTTCACAAAAGCTTTACCCTGTGACCATTGGCTATGAAAGTTGTTTTTCCATCGATTAGTTCTCTGACTCTGGACTTATAGACTTTAGTTATGTCATATGGACTCATCCATCTTGATTTAAGTTTACCTCGAAATAACTTTAAACGTGAATTGTATAAGAGTACTCGATCACCTACATGGAACTCACGGCGATAGATTTTCTTGTCATGGAAAGCTTTCAGACGCGTTCTTGTAGATTCGAGCATTTTCATAAGCATCGAGGTAAATTCTTCTAGTTCATTTAATCAAGTAATCTATGATCACCGATGACTTTTGGATCAAAGTTTAGAAATTTAATAGCCCGAAAGCTCGGTGTTCTAATTCAACCAGGAGATGACAAGATTTACCAAAAACTAATTTATAAGGGGAACAACCAATCGGTGTTTTAAAGGCTGTTCTATATGCCAATAATGCATCATCTAGTCTTTCTGCCCAGTTTTTACGATTTGAGTCCACTGTTTTCTCCACAATTCTTTTAATTTCTCTATTAGATACCTCTACCTGTCCACTAGTTTGCGGATGATAGGGTGTTCCAAGTTTATGAGTTACACCATACTTCTCAATTATCTTAGTAAATGGTCGGTTACAAAAGTGTGATCCTCTATCACTAATGATAGCCCTTGGAATGCCATATCTTGTAAATACATTCTTTTAAGGAACCTTAGCACAACCTTGGTATCATTAGTGGGAAGAGCTTGATTTTCTACCCATTTCAAACATAATCAACCATTACTAAAATAAATCTTTTCCAAAAGATATAGGAAAGGTCCCATGAAATCTATGCCCCATACATCAAATAACTCACATTCTAAGATCGGTTGCATAGGCATTTCATTTTTTTTTAGATATGTTTCCCCATTTTTGACATGATTCACAAGATTTTGCATATTTGTATGTATCTTTATATAGTGTAGGCCAATAAAAACCACATTGTAAAACTTTGAAAGCGCTTTTCCATCCTCCATGATGATGACCTCGCCTCACGATCATGAGAATGATAAAACACTTAAAATTTCATCATCAGCACACATTTTTCGATTATCCCATCCGAACATTTACGGAAAAGGTCCTGGTTCTTCCCAAGAATAAAATTTTAAGTCATAAAAGAACTTCTTTTTCACGCCAAGTCCGGTGAGACGGAATGTAATTACAGGTGTAAGGTAATTCACAATATTCCCAAACCATGGTGAATTTTCCTTTGATGGTTTTCTATTTTTAATAATTGCATGGTTGAGGAGTATCGATTCTAAAAGTTGTTCATCCGGAAAGGAATCTCGTATTTCATTTCCTATTCCCTTATCTTTCTCCATTCTACTTAGATGATCCGCTTACTACATTTTCACTTCCTTTTTATCCTTAATTTCAACATCAAATTCTTGAAGTAACAGAATCCATCTAAGAAGACGAGGTTTAGCATCTTTCTTAGTTAAAAAGTATTTCAGAGCTGAATGGTCTGTATAAATTATAACTTTAGAACCAACAATATATGATCTAAACTTATCTAAGGCAAAAATTACAGCCAACAGTTCTTTTTCTGTAGTTGCATAATTTAGTTGAGCTGCATTTAACGTGTGAGATGCATAAAAGATTGCTTTGAGTATCTTATTATATCTTTGACCTAAAACAGCTCCTACAGCTAAATCACTTGCATCACACATAATTTCAAACGGTAAATCCCAGTCTAGTGATACCAGAACTGGTGCAGTAGTCAACTTCGCTTTTAGGGTCTTAAATGCTTCCATACATTTATCATCAAAATTAAATGGTACTTCCTTTTCAAGAAAATGACTTAGAGGCTTTGCTATCTTCGAAAAGTCTGCAATAAATCTTCTATAAAATCCAGCATGTCCAAGAAATCCTCTTAGAGTTCTTAGATTCACTGGTGGTGGTAATTTTTCAATTACTTTGACTTTAGCTTTGTCCACTTCAAGCATCTATTTGAGATTCTATGACCTAGAACAATTCCTTCCGATACCATCGATGACATTTTTCCCGCTTTAGCACTAAGTTGGTATCTTCACACAGCGTTGTAACACTGCTCTAAGTGCGATAAACATTCATCGAAGGAATCTCCATATACACTAAAGTCATCCATAAAAATTTCTAAAAACTTCTCGACCATGTCAGAAAATATAGCCATCATACATCTCTGAAATGTAGCTGGTGCATTACATAAGCCAAAGGGCATTCGTTTATAAGCAAAAGTTCCATAGGGACAAGTGAAAGTAGTTTTTTCTCTATCTCCTGCTGCAATGAATATCTGTAAGTATCCTGAATAGCCATCTAAGAAACAGTAATACTTATGTCCACTTAATCGTTCCAACATCTATACTATGAATGGAAGTGGATGATGATCTTTATTAGTATGATCATTCAATTTCCGAAAATCAATACACATTCGATATCCTGTAATTTCCCTTTTCGGAATCCATTCATTTTTGTCACTTTCCTTTACCGTGAAACCTCTTTTCTTTGGTACCACTTGAGTTGGACTCACCCACTCACTATCAGATATGGGAAAGATTATCCCCATTTCCAATAGCTTAATAACCTCTTTCTTAACAATAGTTTGCAAATTTGGGTTGAGGCGGCGTTGTGGCTGAATACAAGGTTTAGCCCTCATTTAGAATAATTTTATGAACGATATATCTCGGGCTAATTCCTTGAATATCCGCGCCATTGTCCATCCAAATGCTTTCTTATGATTTCTTAACATTCTTAGTAATTGATCTTCTTGTTCATTTGTTAAGGTTGATGAAATAATAATCGGAAGTAGATTATTATTTTCCAGAAAAACATATTTCAGATTAGAAGGAAGTGTTCTCCATTCCAGATTCCTTGGTGGATCTTCTACTGAAGGTTTTAGAACTGGTCCTTCTAGTTCTAATTCCAAATACTTATGCCACGGATGCTTAGAAAACAGTCCCTTATTAAGATAAAGGATTACTTCTCTCATTTCAGTATCATTTTCATCTTCTTTATAGATAGATAATGCCAAACATTCTTCTAGTTTATCTTCATAATCTTGTAATTTGACATCAAAGATAGTAGATAATTTATCTGTAAAAGAACATGATTCTGGTGACTTGTATGGATGATTCATAGCCTTAAAGATATTGAAAGCAACTTCGTCTTCATTAACTCTTAGTATTAGTTCTCCTTTTTGAACATCGATTAACGTTCTACTGTAGCTAGAAATGGACGACCTAGAATAAGTGGCGCTGAATATCCTTCTTCCATTTCCATAACCCACGAAATCTACTGGAAAGTAAAATTTGTCAATCTTAACCAATACGTCCTCGATGACTCCTTTAGGATGTTTGATCGATCTATCTGCCATTTGAAGAGTCATTTCAGTATTTATATGCTCTCCTATACCCAGTTTCCTATAATCCTCATAGGACATGAGATTTATACTTGCTCCAAGATCACATAGAACTTTTTTAAACAAAAATCCTCCAATTTCACAAGGAATTGTAAAACTACCAGGATCTTTCATTTTAGGTGGTAATTTATGCTGTAAAACTGCAGAACATTCTTCATTGAGGCAAATATTCTCATATTCTTCAAACTTTTTCTTGTTTGATAGAATATCTTTCAGAAACTTTCCATAGGCAGGCATATTAACTAGAGCTTCGATAACAGGGATATTAACATGAAGATGATGAAAAGTATCAAGGAAACGAGCATACTTCTTATCAATTTTTATCTTTTTAATTTGATCTTTAGGTGGGTAAGGTAAAGATTCCAAATCTATAACCTTTGGTTCTGAAGTTATTTTCTCTTTTCCTTTTTCCTTAAATCTTTAAGAATCAACTGGTCGCCATGTTTCATTATCATACGATCTTTTCTTTGAAACATCTTCTGTATCAATTTTCCTTTTTTTGGTTATTGGCAAATCTTCCTTCTTTTCTTCTTGAGATTGTTTCTCTAACATGTTCCTTAAATAAGGTTCTTAGGTCTTTATCCATTGGATTTTTTAGAATCCTGTGGACTTTAACCCATTCCTCATTCTTACTTTCAGTGTTCAACATTACTATTCTCGTCTTAAGAAATCTTCAATAATTTCTTCTTCCTCATCAAGAAATTCAAGTTTGTCCTTTTCCTTTATAAAGTTACCATTTAAATCATTTTCTACTTCATTATTTTCTGAATTTTTCGCTTCAAGATTCCCATGAGTTTTCTATTTCGGTAACAACAAATGCTCACCTCTCTCGGTTTCTTTTAGTATTACTTGGTAATCCTCCGGAGGTCTACTGCTTTTACGTTCTCCTCTCTACTCAAGTGATCTTCCATATTTGAATTGATGCTTCTATAGTTCTCATTCTCGGTATCATGTCCACTCATGGATGTTTTCAACGTACTCATATCCTTAGTGGACTGTGCCGATAGAAGTCATCATTGTTTCCATATTTTGAGCTTGAGTAGATACTACACCCATCATATTTTCCATTAGTTTCTCCCATTTATCAATTCCTTCAAGTTGAGTTGAACTTTGGGTGACTGGTATGCTTTCTCCCATTTATCAATTCCTTCAGGTTGAGTTGAACTTTGGGTGACTGGTATGCTTTGAGTAGTTTGTTGTGGATACGATCTAGGTAATGATTGTAGATTTTGATTTGTGGCATCTCCTTGATAAACATGATTACTATATGAATTCTTATACTGAATTGGATACGGTGGTTGTCCTTGCTTACTAGGGTTTTCAGACCAACAAAAAGTAGGGTGATCTCTTCTAATAGCATTAAAAGAGTTTGAATACGTGCTGTTCAAATTCCTATGCTGTTGAAGAAAACTTACCTCTTCCCTCGAATAGCCTTTAATTTCTGGTTCTTCTATTCCTAACGACACATTATCATGATTCGAGTATTCATTTGTTATGATAGTTTATGAGTTATTCTTACTGGCTTGTAGGCCGTCAAATTTCCTACTCAAATTCTCCAAGTGTGCTAGAACTTCCGTATTCAATGAACATTCTCCTGCAAAGGCTACTTTTCTGGTGCTAGAACCGGTTTCCCACATTTGATTATTTTTGGAAATCTTTTCAATAGCATCGTAAACTACTTGGGCTTCACTCATCATTAAAGAACCACCACATGCATGATCTACATTTGCACGTGAGTCTTTCCTTAGTTTACGACAGAAAAGTTGGATTTGCATATCTAAGGAATAACCATGATCGGGACAAGCTCTTAATAGCTTCTTAAATCTTTCCCCAAGCATTCCCGGAGTTTTTTTTCGATCCTTGTCTAAAGTTAGCAATCTCGACTTTTAATTCCAAATTTCTACCAGAGTAAAATATCGCTTTAAGAACTCGGTTTGAATCTCCTCCCAACTAGTCAACGAATGATGTGGGAGTGACATAAACCAATCTCATGCTCTTCTTTTAAAGAAAAAGGAAACATAGACATCCTCGTTAATTCACGATGAGCACCCTGACTTTTGGCTGTATTACACAATTCTTCGAAAAGATAGAGATGATGATGCGGATCTTCATCATCCTCTCCTAGAAATTGGGCTCTTGTGTCAATTAAACCAAAAAGATGAGATTTTATCTCGAAATTATTTGCTCCTTCATTAGGTAAAAGAATAGGATTATTAGTCTGATTTCTACTTACGGTTTGATCACAGATAGGTCTCGGGTTTGGTATGTTAGGATTATTATGATTATTCTGGTTCCGATTCTGATTATTTCTATTATTAGGATTCTGGTTATTTGGTATTGGTAGATTTTGATTAAGGTTTTGTCCATGTCCTTGGGCATGAGCAATCCCTTGTTCAGGTGTTTCATCACTAATTTCGGACATTCTCGTATTTCGATTTGAAGATGATTCTTGGTCAGGATTTCCCTGACTAGTATGACCTCTTTACTCTCTACTCTTAACTGCCTTTCGTAAGTGTTTATGTTAGGCTTATAAGGAGTGAGTGGGGCCTTACCACTTCTGGTCATCAACTATCGAAAAGAGAAAATAACACGAAATTGATAGTAGTAAAATTGGTAACTTACTTATAAGGTAGGTACCAACGAAAAATAAAAAAAAAAGAAATGTGATAAGAAGAGTGTTGATTTATCCTCGAGAATTTTGAGCTAATACAAGTAGTAACCATAAACACAATGAATTAGCGTCGTTCTCCCCGGCAACGGCGCCAGAAAGCTGACATGACCTTTACTAGTGCTATTACAATCCTTAACCGGAAGTGTACCGGGTCAAATTGTAGCGTAATATGGTGAGTCAGGTGTCGAATCCTCAGGGAAACGTGTGGTAATTCAGAGTGTGGTTAAACACCAAGAAGCTGTTATTAACTCAATCTAAGTCGCATTTTTTTCTTTTCCTTTTTAGTAACCGTAAAACAATAAATAAATGCATAAAACTAAAACAGATATAAATATATATAGGTACCAATACAATATATATGATATAAATACTAGTAATATTATTAGAAACTAGCCAAGAATATGTCCCTGAATCAGTATCTCTTTTTAGTAGAAATAGATGTGCTTGATCTTTCCTTATTTTAAGGTTAATCAATTATATATAAACCGGTGTACTCCTAAGCTAGACAACTCCTCCTCACACGAGCGTATGAAATTGTCATACGCCAAAAGTCCTCTGTCCAATGTCATCCTCAAGCTCGGGAACTCCGTTTTGTCATACGGCCGGTATTTTGAGTATTGCTCAATTAAACAAGTGATTTTAACGTGATAATATCTTGAGTCCAATTTTCAATAAGATTTGTTTTTCTAGGACAAATCTGCCCCCGGGTAGGAAATAGGATTCCGTTTGTCGGTGCCATTTTACCCTCCGGTCTTTCTATTCGTGATCGCGTATCCTAACTTCTCTCTGGTCATTCATCATTAGGTTACGATTCTTGTTAAATCGAGTAGCTAATTCAATTTTTAACTTTTCATTAAGCGCAAATAGAAAGAGATTCATTATAATCGATTTTAATTCAATTTTAACATAGTCATCATCTATTTCCCTAAAAAGATAAAACTAATTCAATTCCATATCTTGGCTAGACATAGAGTTAGCCTAATATCATTATAACTATTTTATAGATACTAATATAAATAAACAAACATAAATACATTAAAAAGTTACAGATTACAATTGTAGCGTCAGATTTGTATTCTCCGGAAATAACAACTCCTTTAGCAACAACGAGCCTTAATAATCCTTCTAAGTATTACACGAGACTTATACTACATTATTATTTAATGTAATGCCTTTTACGGTATTTACATAACTAGAAACTAGATTAAGAGAATATATATATATATATATATATATATATATATATATATATATATATATATATATATATATATATTGGTACATCTCCCAACAGCCTGCATATGAGCTGTATTTATAGGCCAAGGTAGTAGGCCGGCGCAGGCCGGGCATGCACCGGCGCGGGCCGGTCAAACAGTGAAGATTCTTTGGTGTCAGAGCCCACATGCTGATTGCAGAGAGATTCCGGCTTGGGCCGGTCTTCTTTGGTTCGGGCCGGACTTTGAAAAATATCCGTCTTCGGTTTTCTACTGTTTCGATCTTAATTCTTCAGTTTTTCATCACACGTACCCTGAAACAGTCAAAAACACGAGCCACAGTAATTCTGACCACAAAAACTATAAGTTTTACTAAAATTATAACGATAATATCTATTTATAACAATTTAGATTTTTATGAGTTTTTAGATATATTTTTATAGAATTTATACGATATTATCGTAAATACGATATAAAAAGTCATATAATATAGTTATATTTTTTTCATACATCATAAAGTAAAACTCCTACAGGCAGTTCTAGCCTCGGCATCCAAAGCCACTTAAGGAGCATGACCTGCCTCAGCTAGCCGAGTAGCGTTGATCTGCTGAGATAAGAACAGACTGACGTCAAGAACAAGCCCCGTGTCCTGGATAGCCCGCAGTACCTCCGCACTAATATGGGTCGGGCAGACGTCCTTAAGTAGAGGATCTAATTTCCAGTGGCTGAGCTCGGATCTTCCCTCGTGGAGGACAATGAGGAATCGTTCCTTCCACCTCTTGAAGGAGGTCGGTTCATCTATGAGCACCCAATAAGTGCTCCAGTTGCCTGTTTGGTGTGAGAAGTAGTGCCACCAGGAGAGTCCCTAACCATTTTGATCTGGTAGAAGGCTCAAAACAGACCCACGGAGAAAGGAACTCCGATCATCCATCAGAAGATGTAAAAACCTATTATGCATTTAACCCTATCTGGGGCTACTTGGGCTGTGGAAATCTTATAATGGTTCAACACAGCTAGAAAAGCCGGGCTGAAAGGGAGCCGCAAGCCACTTTGGAGTTGGGCTTGTTAAATTGCACAAAATTCACATCAGTGGCAACCATGGGGGAGTATACCCCTGGTCTATCCCATACTCCTTGCAGAGGGTATTCACTGCGTCCTAGGAGAGTATGGACTCCTTTCCATGTCTTCCAATAATGGCCATTGTAGCCTGGTGAAGTTTAAGATTCAGAACGAAATCAGAGGTAGAAGAGAAATGACGAGAAATAAAAGGAGGGGGAGCACATGTTTCTTCCTTTACCTCCGGTTCAGACTCGATTAATCTATCTATTGAAGAGGTAGAAACAGACATGCATAAAACAAAGAACAAGAGTAAGAGAAAAAGGCTTACTTGTAGAAGATTGAAGACTGAAAAGAGAGGAGAGTAGAATCGACGGTGACCTTCTGAGATTTAAAAAGCAATAGAGAAGACAACCGATATGACTGGGGTTATAAACCCTAAGCAGCGCACTTTCTCAAACAATGGATCTCTCCAAACGGCGTGAGTAAGAACGCCTCGATTCCAGGAGAAGATATGGCAGCATTTGGTAATGAAACGAAAATTCCGCCACATGGAAAGATAGGTCATAAGTACCTTACAAACCTAGATGACCGAGGCCAAGCAGCATCTCTAACAGATCTGACCTGACGATGACATCCTAGCCAGGCCTAGAGGGCTTATGATGAGGGTCAGGCCTGCACTTCTAATTGGCTGAACATTAAATGAAAAGAGAAATGAAATGTTAAGGGTCAAGAGCCCACTTCGTACCTAAGGACTAATATAAGCCCCAGGTGAGAGATCGGTCCCATCCTCTCCCTAGACCACCACAGGTCGGGTCGGTCGTTATGGGGATTGAGCCACAGTTCGAGCCGGACTGGCCTGGGGGGCTCGACGCAGGTCGGCCAGAGCCTTCCTTATCCGAGATGTACGTATGTTTAAAATATAATATAAACATGATGGCATCCTTTACCTCATGGGACTCTTATCCAAGTATTTAAATATTCAAAGTATGCGTATTTATCTTTTAAATCCCAAAGAGATTAACACAAAGTAATCCTTAAGGATTAAGGCACAACATGCCTTGGATGAGATATCCACTATATATACGATCCCAAGGAACTATGAGAGACTTGAATCCTGAATAACACACAGGATACGTAGGCAACTTGGGATACACTTATTCCAGGCTCAGACTAAAAAACACTCCTTCGATATTCTAGGGTTTGTTCATGATTGTTGTCACTGGGGTTAATTTGGCCCGTATTTACTTCTTGACGAGATCCAACATCGTCATTATCTTTTTTTTTAAATAACATTAGCTAAAACATTATATTATAATATATGTGTTTTGTCATTTTTTTTCAACAAAGTGCATTTAATAACTACGTGTTATACCAGATATCGAGTTCTTATCCGGAAAAAAAAATGTTCGGCACGTGACATTTAGAGTAAACTCTAAATCTCACGTAAGCCTCATATTGTATCAGAAAGCATTGAAAAATTAAACAAGCAAGAAACTCGTGAAACTGATAACTAACTCGATCCTTTACAACTGTTGTCAAATTATAATCATAAATAATTACTAACATTTATTACAACTCAATTTGATTAATAAGAAAGCATCTGAAACACAACACACTTCATGACTCCATTTCTAAGTTTTATTTTCATTCTCATTATTCAACTCGCCTTTATCATATATATCTTCTTATTCCAAATGAAGGGGTGAGCTCGTGCACAAAGCTAAGTAAGGAGAAAGAAGATCAAAAAAGAGATTCATGTATGTCGGATGCTGAGAGACACGGCATGAATCTACTTAATCTAGTATGCAAACACTTTAAAAGCATAACTTGAAAAATACATAAAACACCTTAAAATGCATATCTTGAAACATAAGAAGATCCACTTAAAAACCATGTTGAATCATTCCCAAAAATTATATCTATTAGCTATATTCAGTCATCTTGCACATACTTGTTCGTTATATTAATTACCTTGTTATTATGTTTAGCCTGCTCATCAAACTTACGTAAGCTGTCTATTAACCCATATTGTACTTGTCAACTAACTGCAGCATGTTCGTGTCGTGACTGTCATGTTCTTGTTTATTATCTAACTTAACCTGAGGGCGTGGGGTACGGCTCGGCTAGCACGACTAACTGTACCTCCAACTTGGGATTTGACTATGCCCAAGGTACTCTTATAATAAACCGCCTTAAGAACGGCTTGACTAATACAGCAAAACACGTCAACCAACATGGGACTTTGAATAATACCCATGGTACCCCGTACGATTTGTTCTTAATAGAGAATTCTCTGATATGCTAAAGCAAATTCGGGTAAACACATAAAGCAAGTAGGAACACGTAAATTCATGTTAAAGTCCATATCCAACCTACACGGGCATAGAAATTCCATAAAAACACCGAACTTCTGTCATATCTTCACTACTCGTAACCAAAAAGCATGGACAATTTACAGAAAAGTCACCAGAAAAAAGATTAACGTTCTAAAAACACAGTTTAACAGATACCCAGCTACATATAGTTATGTCTAGTTTCGTACAATATTCAAAACAACTTAAATGCATGATTTCTAAACTAAAAACAGAACATTTTGATAAGAAGAATTCTTTACCTTAAAGACGAGTTGAACTACGAAACGAACCGTAACTACTTCCAAGTCTATGCGAATCTTCAAACAACGAATTTAACAATGATTGCCCTTAGAATCCAACCTAATTATGATCGAATCCAAGAACAATTACGAAAAAGATTAGATCTTACCTTCAAGAAGATATTCCAATCCTAAAACTGCTTTTACAACCCGAACTGCTTCGAAAACACCATTATGATCTGCAAAACGAACAAGAATGACCGAACCGAACTTCATAGAATTAACCTAGTTCGTTGTACCGAGAGGGTCTCAAAGTTCAGCATGCCAAGTTTTTCCCTGAAGCCTCAAAAACGCGAAACTAAGGAAGTCTAGGGCTACTTGGAGACCTGTTATAGGATTTTTCAGCACTTAAGTTGATTTTAGGTATCTTTGAGACCAAGAAAAGTTTTTTTTGAATGTAGAAAAGTTTAATTAAACTTTAAACTAATAGGAAAAGAAAATTTAATTCCAAAATGACGAAAATACCCTTAATTAAAATTTTAAGGTTTTACGGTGTGTGTCATATACGGTGCTTAAAACCAAACTTAAAAAAAAATATGTTTTATAAGAATTGTCCATTTCATCCCATTCAAGAATGAGTAGTGATACTACCACATGACATAATGAGTAACACAACGGTAATCTGCATCGTTGATTATGATAAATTTATGTTGACGATGCTGGAAATCACCTATTATTCAATCTGGGTCAATTACCTTTGTGATAAAGATCTTAAACCCCAAGAACCCTCAATCGTGTAAGAGAGGGGTAGGTGTTTTTGTGTATTTTAGACTGAGCTCTTGAATTATTTCTCTTGAGTTGCCTACGTATCCAATAGTTGAATTGGAGTCAAGTCTTTCGTAGTTTTAGGGTTGTTTATATATGAGGCATCTCTCCATCTTTCTTGCTCTGCAAGTATTATGATTTATCATTATTCCCTAAGGACAAACACGCATTAATCCGTATAATTTAGAGAAAATTATAGACATATTTAATGCCAATATCACACTCTTTGTGACTAAGGATTTTTTCCTCATTTATACTCAGCTATCTCATACGTGGAATAACAACCGAGTTGCTCTGAGCGTCCTGCGCTGAGCCTCCAAGGCCACTATGGCCGAACTGGGCAGCTCCTCTTCACCAGGTCTTGGCCGACCTGCAGTGGCTGGAGGAGGATTTCCTGCCGATCTCCCACCTGGGGTAAGGGACATGCCCTTAAGTATATCTTTTGGGGCTCCTGGCCCTTAATACCCTTCATTTAGGGGCTAATCATTTATTACACGTCCTAAGAGGATGACACGTGGCGTAGCTCGATCATCATAAGCCCCCCATATCTTATCTTACTTTTTAGGGGTGTACACGGTTCGGTTCGGACCGGTTAATGGCCGTAACCGAAACCGAACCAAAATTTTCGGATATTGAAAACCCGAACCGAAACCGAACCGTTCGTAAAAGAAAACCGAACCGAACAGAACCGAAATAACCGGTTCGGTTAACCGAAAAACTGAAAAAAAAAATCAAAATTAAATAATTAGCGATAACCGAACCGAACCGAACCGAACCGAAATAACCGGTTGATTAACCGAAAAACCAAACCGAAATAACCAAATTTCATCCAAATTATACAATTACAACAGTTTGATTCACTATAAGGTTATAAACGGTTTTATTTTTATATTTGGTTTCGGTTCGGATATAAACGGTTTGGTTTTCGGTTTGGATTTGGTTCGGTTTCGGTTCAGTTTTCGGTTCGGTTCGGATAATTTACAACACTAACCGTAACCGAACCGAAAATTCCGGTTTTTCCATTTTGAAAACCGAAAACCGAACCGTAGGTCTTATTAACCGAACCGAACCGAACCAAATTATCCCGGTTCGGTTCGGTTTTAGGATTTTCCGTATGCGTGTACAACCCTATTACTTTTAGTTGGTCAGATCTGCACTGTTTTGGCTGTTCGACCGGGCTTTTCCGATCTCGCATTTTGAATTGCTTAACTGCCAAGTGGCAGCCTATTAAGTACATCATTACTATTGCGAGATACGAGGCAATTTTCCCACCTTCCCATAACTGACGTCATTTACACACCTGGAGAGGGGTTATAACTTGTCCTCTCATATCAGACTTCTTCTCCACCTTTGCTATTAAATCGAAGAGTTCATTCCCCTCAAGACTTTGCATTTTCTTCAAGTAAGCATTTCTTGTCTTCTCTAATTTCTGATTTCTTCGTCTTTTCTGCTTCTGTTTTTCCCAGTTAATGAGGGCGAGCACTGCGTCTAGCAGTTCGATTGAGAAGGAATTTGAGTCCCAATCTGAGTCTAAAGTCGAAATTCTTCAACCTAGGGCTCCAATAGATATCCCTGCCATTAACACAGTTGCTGCTTGTAGTGATTTTGAGCAGTTGGTTACATATCCACAACCTGCTAACCCTTCTAGACCCTGTGACTCTTTCGGATTTACCTCTTTGAACCAAAGTTTTAGGGCACATATAACTGCTAGGTCAACTGTAGGCTGTTTAGGGGTTAGATCCAAACTTATCCAAGAAGATGTCCTGTAAATCCGCAACCAATATGGTATCGATATGGACCAATACGCTTCCCAACTGCCTGGGGGTGTAAACCTGTATGCTTATCAGCCCTCTGGGGGTTGTTGTACTGTGTACAAGGAGCAGTTTGCCGTGGACTTAGGGTCCCGTTCTGCCCGGCTTTCCTGGCCGTTCTAGGGCACTACCATCCAGGTTTTGCTCAGATCGCTGATCGCGTGTAAGTCACTAATGTCGATATTACTAGCAAGAATACTAGGTAGATCGTAGTATAGTAAATGCGAGTCAAGGTCGATCCTATAGAGACAATGCAACTTATACATATAAACGATTCTAACCTAATTAAGAAGCAACAAAGAGGCGGTCATTGACCAACAATAACATAAAAGAAAACAAACATGGTATACCTCTCCCTCTCCTCACCGAACTACTAACTTGGTTTAGTTAATCATTATGTTTACTTCCCCACATAATTCCCTCATATTAATCGCGAGCTTTATTATTATCATCAGCTACGGGTGCAATTCCTAACCCTATTTACTCCGATACTGGCAGTAGACAATCTATATGCAAGCTACCCTCCTTAATTGGTCCGTAATAGCCCACGCATAAAGAACTAGAACTGCCGATATTGAGAGTTACCTCATACCGCTAACCCGCCTAGGACAAATGTGTCGACAATCGACAAAGACGCGTTCTAGGGTCCATCAAGACTATGTCCTAATTAACACTTCACTTGCGGTCCTTCATGTTAATTTACGAATTACGAATACTAGATTGGCGGACTATTACTCGTTTTAATTATTTCTACCGATCAACGTAGCTGTAGTGAATCCTAGTTTAGGTGTTCTAAAACATGCCTCGGTAAACAGGTATAGACCGCCGGTTTACTGGGGGCGGTTTTTCCTAATTTCTGGATCTACATTGCTCAGTTCAATTAAAATAAGTAAATTATAGGGTTGTTAAACATGCAAATTAAGTAAAACACATAAATACGAACAGATCTACCATATTGAAGACAATAAATGAACGTTCAAAGCTTCATACCTTCAACAATGGATATCTAGCTCGATCTACTCAAGCTAGAGATGGTGGAAGAAGGGAGGAAACCAAAAACAACTCTCCAAAGCTCAAGAAAACATTATTGCATAATAATAATTGTACTGTAATATATAAAATTGAAGATTGAATTAAGCATATGAAGAACTCTGTTAATGCGGCCTTATATAGATAAAGTGACCGACTTAAGACTCTCTAAAACCCTAACCGACTTAGACAATATGGCAGAATAAATTTCGTGTTGAATAAGTCACCGGTTTACCGGGCCTAACCCTCGGGTTACCGGGCCTTCTATTCTTCTTTTTCTTCAGCAGGCTTCTTCTTGGGCTTCAATCACTCAGTCCAATGTATTCCTTTTGGTCCAGATCCATTCTCCAATGCTCCAGATTCGGTACATCCTATAAAACACGCAAAACGAGACAAAATAGTACCAAAACCTCGGGGAAATAATGTAGATACAGAATTATGATCCTGGAAACATTCACATAGCATTTAACATATGTTCCAAGCAATAACGAGCCTATCTATCCTCTCTTGAGTAGAATTTAGGGTGAATATAGGTATAATTATTGATACCATTACTCCCCCACACTTAGCTTTTTGTTCGTCCCGAACAAAACAATCAAAACTGGCTCACATAGGCTCTCGACTCACGTAACCATAGATACGACAATGATAGCAATTAATACCACCATAGAGATAGATTCTATGTGTGTGTGAAAAGCCCTTTTCAATCTCCACCATTCTTTCGCACAAAAATCCTTTCAAACAATCCTAATGACTTCCCTAGGTATAGGCAGTAACCGTTTCACACAAAGTCTTCCCGTGTACTTATTAGGATAGTCCCTAATACATATCATTCTGTTTATACTGGGGATAGTCAGGAGATAACTACGGTTCCTACCAACTTTACTAACTTTCCACAGTGCCATTTGCTAAATTTCTTTTAAAGTTCACTTAATACCACATGTATAGCATATGCCCTCATTCCCAGCAATAGGATGTTTCGTGATAACACCCTAGCTGGACTACTATCATAAGGCAGTCGGGAGCTATTGAGCCTCATAGTGGTATAGGACATTTCGTGATAATGCCCTACCGCACTCAAATCATCGGCAGCTACATCCGACATAAATATATATATAATTCATCTTAGATTGGTATTCAAACCTTAAATTATATCCTTCCTATCACATTCAAACCTTCAGATATTCACAAGACACGCGTTCGTAATTTAGGTGTTACGTTTACTGTTACTATTAAGCACAAGTCTCTCTAGGATAAACCACTAGGATCGTGAATGGATAAAGTTTAAGGGAACTTCGCTTCAATTTCAAAGGCTTGCGTGAATATGAAATGAATACTATCTCGTATCAGTAAAAACATGCTATAGTTATCTCACAGAAGTTACATACTATCATCGTCAAGAAACTACAACTAGCGAGCCTTTTTGTTTCAATCATATGCTCGTAACTCACAAAAAAATTTAAATTTGGCATGAAATCCACACATTTACTCATTTTCCAATAAATATAACATGAACACATGTAGACACCCCCCACACTTAAGTCACATTATGTCCTCAGAATGTGCAAATGAAAGAAAAGAATACTTAGCTGGTTGCAAAGTGGTTGTCGGCTGGAACATTAATGTACCGCTGCAACTCGTATCAAGAACAGACAACACTAAAGGAATAGCTGGCAAAAACCGCTCAAAAGTATCTGCAACACTCGACATAGCGTATAATCTCGGGGACAAGGGGTATATGAGTAAACATGGAACCATGAAACAAGGCAAGTGGTGCAAGTAGGTAACGGGACAACCACCACACAACAGGTTTTATTAAAACTAAGTAAGGAAATAAAATACTTGAAAGGATATCTAGGATGCCTCCTAGTAGCGCTTCTTTTATGTCAGTAGCTTGACAGAGTCAGCAAAGTCAACCCGGATCGGGCCACTTTGGTTTGATCAGGGCCGCTCCTTTATCAGAGTCGGAGTGGAGAGCATCGGTGTGGTCACAGCAACAACAAGTCAAGTGCGCGACTAAGTCCTGGAACTTGGCCATCCAGACAGCACTGACTTTCTTCTTCGTGTGGTTGCTGACAGACCTAAACCTAACCTTGGAAACGGCGCCAGAAAGCTGACGGACATTACCTAGGCTATCTGATCCTAACCGGCAAGTGTACCGGGTCAAATTGTAGTGATAGAGTGATGAGTCGTGTCGATCCTCGTGGAAAACTTGGTAATTCACCGTGTGATTAAACACCAAGAAACTGTTATTATCTCAATCTAAGTCGCAATTTTATCATCCAACCAAACTCTAAACTAACAAACAATAAATAAAAGCATAAAACTAAAACAGATATATATAAGTATATAAATATATATATAATCATATATATATAGATATAAGTATATATAGGTACCAAAACAATATCTGGGGAAGGGAGATAGATATTATAATTAGAGACTAGCCAAGAATATGTTATTGAATCATTATATCTTTTAGTGAAATTGGATGTGCTCGATCTTTAAGTTAAATCAATTATATACAAACGGTGCACTCTAAACTAAACAATTCATTCTCACACGAGCATCCAAATTGTCATATGTCCAATCATTTGTCCAAGGTCATCCTCAAGCATGGGTCACTTCCGTTTTGTCATTCGGCCAATTTTAAGGTATGTCAATTAAACAAACGAATTAAACGTAATAATCTCTCGAGTACATCTTTCAATAAGAGTTTGTTTCTCCCGAAACAAATCTACCCCGGTTTAGGAAATCGGATTCCGTTGTCACGCTTTCACTCGCCAATTTTACCCTCCGGTCTTTCTATTAACGAGTTCATAACCTATCTACGAGGCGTCAATTCATAATTAGATTATGAATTCTTTCATATCAAATAGCTAATTCAATACGAATATAGAAAGAGATTCATTATAACCGATTTTTATCCAATTTTAGTATAGTCATCATCCATTTCCCTAAAAAGATAATACTAATCCAATTTCATATCTTGGCTAGATATTAAGTTAGCCTAATATCATTATAACTAAAATATAGATACTATAATTAATACATAAACATAAATACATTAGAAAAGTTACCAGGTTACAATTGAAGCATTCAGAGTTGTATCATCCGGAAATAGCAACTCCTTGACATCAATGAGCCTTGATACATCCTCTAAACATTATAATGAGACTTTATACTACAGCATTATTCCGGCAGAGTGCCGTTTACAGCTTTTATTTAACTAAAAACAACAAAACGAAACTATAGATAGATATAGAAGAGAGATATATGCATTGGTACACTTCAAAATGGTTGCACTTGAGGTCTATTTATAGAGTGTACCACAAGGCCGGCGCGTGCCGGACCACCACCGGCGCGTGCCGGCTACACAGTATATATTCCCTTGTCAGAGATTTGTGGGCCCAGTTTCAGAGATTTTTCTGCAATATTCGGCCTTCTCCGGCGCGTGCCGGACATACAACATATCTGATGTTTGTAAAAACCTATCTCGAGCTGTAGACCTCAGATTGACATGATTTGATATTCGTTGGAAAGCTCTTTTGAAGGCCTACAACTTTCATCAAGAACATTTTCTCTGAAAATGCCTCTAAGTTAGATCAAATGTCCGTTGAAGATGAGTCACGGTAGAAACACTAAATCTGATTGATACATTCAAAGTTGTTAGATTTTGGCATAATCTTTTATTCCACAAAAACTCATGATTTATACTTCAAAGTATTTCATATTTTGAGATCTTGGTACACATCTGATCCTGCAACAAACTCAACGAAACACCAAACGTAAATCTGACAAAAAACTATCATTTTTATCGTTTTTATAACTTATGCATCTAATTATAACTAACTATGATTTTTATAAGTTTTTAATGCATTTATATGAAATTATACTAAAATATCATAAATATAATAATAAAAAGTCTTATAATTTGATCATATATTTTTCATACATCACAACTCCCCACTTAGCTTTTGATCGTCCTCGAGCAAAATAAGCGATAATATAATTCTTCTAGATTAAATTCCTAACTTAGTAACGTATGCTGTCAACATTATAATTATATTAATTTCATCTATCTAAGATATTAAGAAGATAAAAAATGTATATAACTTAATAAACTAGTTATAAAATATTATTTAAATGAAATTTTTCATGAATTACTTTATAAGTATAAATAAAATATTTAGAACAACTTTTTAATCTCCACTGTATGATTTATCGGAATCAATGACTAAGTCAAGTAGTTGGCAAATTGGCTTGTAACGTTCAGGCTCAGGGTAGTTGGCTAATCGAAAAGGATAACAAAAGGAAATCAAAAGAGATAGAAGCAAGTCGTACGTACTTACACATTCATCTTCTGATCAAAAATTTCTCAATCAGTAACACTCCTGACACTGTTTTCAATTTTCAACTTCCAAAATATGGTTTTTTTTTTTTTTTTTTTAATAAATAAGAACTTAAGAACATAGGCATTGCTTTATCAAGATTTATCGGAGTACTACTCTTTCGATCGAAAATCACGAATCCGGTTTCCTTAAACTCGTAATAATTCTTGATAGTTTTGATTCGACTTTTTCTTTTTCATCAGATTTATAGCATATACCTTCATTCCCAGCAATAGGACATTTCGTGATAATACCCTAGCTGGACTACTATCATTAGGCAGCTTTATCTGATATTTTATTTTTGGGTTGTCGATCAAAAACTGAAAAGATACCTATAATACTGTTTTTTTTTTTTTTTTTTTTTTTTTCATTAGAAAATAACCATATTTGATAATAAATTGCCTTTCGAATAACATTCATTTCAATCTCAGCATATACCAAATTTCGATGTCATCACCGCTATCCATAAATACATACTAAACTTGCGGGATTTTCAAAGAAATGTAGACCATTATTAAGTTAGGATTAGTAATTTCTAGTTAATAATAATGGCTATTTCGAGTGAGGTCTTGATCACTCTACAAGGCTGAGGTGGGGACAAAAATTGGAAATTATGTTCGGGTAGGCTTATTTGGCTCTGGTTTATCAAAGTTATGCCAAAAATCTCATCATCCCTAATCCGATTCCAATTTCATACTTTGTCTTGAAAAGAAAATCATTCTAAAATTTCATTCTAATTATAAGTAACTTTTGTCTAATTTCATAAAAAAATATTTCATAATATTTATCAAGATATATATACTTAAAATCTTATTAAAAATCTAAAATAGACATAATTAATATAAGAATAATATATCAAGATTACTTTACTTAATTAAAATTTTATTCTATCCAAATATATCATTTTTATCAAATAATTAGATATTATTGCTTATTAAACTAAGTGTATAAGTATTTGATGTATTAAATTCAATTTATTTACTAACCAATCTCTACTCCCCACTTATTTAATTGGCATCGTCCGATGGCTAATGAGTAGTAAAAATTTGGATTAGAAAATAAAATGAATTCTATCATGGTAGATTATTTTAGGTGTCAAACAGACGAGCGTTTATATAATATAAAAGAAAAACACTTAAAAACATAAATTAAAAACATGCAAATATATTACAATACTAAAACACAACTTAAAACTACTAGGAATGTTAAACTAGAAAACCGTAAATTAAGTTAAACTAATTTAAACTAATTTTTAAACTAACTTATTTTAATTTATTGTGACTTATACTAACGCATGCGCATTACTCTTATTATTTTTTTCTACTAACATAGTTATCTAATTTTCACCACTTGACGATCCTCCCGAATATCGATGGTAAAAGCCCAATACGAGAATACGAGTGGAAAATATTCATCTGTCGCTCTTTCCGGAACCCTTGCCAAACGAACACATAACCTAGAAATCAACCATCCAAATGGTAAAGGATGATAATTCGGTCTTCTCCCGACGCATAAAACTCACGGTGATTTACGAATCGGCACCCCAATCTATAATGACTCAAAGAGTAATCGATAAAGAAGCATCAATTCATCATCACTCACTTCCGAGAAATTAACAGTTGGATAAACACGTGAATTGATGAATCGCTTCCACGTTCTAAGATGGGGAAGCAAAGCGATCGTAGAGACATTTTGATCAATATCATAATTGTAGAACAAAGTGGACAAGCTTCCGAATATTTTGTAATAAAACCGTCAATGTATCCAATCTCCATTGGTACTCAAAATGACTAGGTGAAGTTTGGGTGGTGGAATCAAGAAAATTTGATTTATGTTGGTGGAGGTGAAAGGAACAACAACTCTCTCTCATCAGAATGATCGTGTTAACGATACACGGTATTAGCTTCAGAAAATCTTGAATAGAATTCTCTTACCACAAGAACATTAATCCTACCTCTCGGCATACGACAAAAATAGTCCCACCCATCTATATCCATCCTTGTAAATGCCCAGTTGTCAACCTTTCTGAAATTTAAACCTCTCTCAATCAACACCGGTGATTGATTGAAATTACTTATATAAGGGTTGTGAGCCGAAGCATACATAGGCTCGTAAGGGATTGGATGAAAGAATGGATTTGGAATGACAGAATTTGGTGCATGTGGAGGAGAATAATCATTAATCGATTTAACGATCGGACATTTTAAACTTTTTATAGCAAGAAAATTAAAGGTAAAGGAAGGAAATGAGCATTTTAGAATCTTTGCATCTGTTTTCCTTTTATAGACAAAGCTTGGACTGAAATGGAAATATCTCCGAGAAGATCCTGCAGCTACTACACCGGCGCGTGCGGACGATACCAACCGCGTGCGGTCAAATAGTGCTTTCGATCAGAGATATTTCAATTTCTAGCTTGATCCACTTTTATTTTTTCGACAATAGATTTACGCTTATTTCTAAAACGTGGGGAAAAGATCTAAAAACATCCGAAAACTACGAAAAAGATACAAAATAACAATGTGCACTACCCCGAGAGTGCATCAAACGTTTAACGTACAAAACAAACATAACAAAAACTAAGTCAAACCAAAAAGTAGATAGTTAAATAACAAAGAAAAGAAATCACTCGTCCTCATCATAGTTAAGATCAATGTCATCAGTAGGGTCGTACTGAGATGATGATGATCCAAATGTAGATAGAAACGAAGTATAATCAGCTCCTTGCGACTGCGTCGTATGAATACCATAATCGAATCATTGTGGATCCGATATGAAGTTGAAATGATGTCTCGATCCTCATCGCCGACATAGAAATCGATCCTCAAGTCCAAATGAACCAAATCCTTTGTCACATCCGCCATGAAGTCACTCCTCCCATGCCCAAGGATGTCCCACGATGTACTGTAAACATACCACCTGTCCTATGGATGACGGCGTAAAGTCCGATAAATAGCAGGTGGTGGAATCGGCGGAATCCAATCGGCATAGTATATGGGTAAGGCCGACTATAGGGGTGTCAGCGAAATCTCGGCAAATCTAGGATCAAACTCACTCATAGCATCTCGAAATCCTCTCGACCAACTCTAATGTCCTCAGCCCAATGTCTATTCTCGCTCACAAGGCTAAAGCTATATTAGCATCGTTCTAGGCGAGCTTGAACTAAATGTCAAACATAGCCTCAACTTGACTCGATGTGGGTGATGTGGACTGCTCAGGTGGTCTAGGTACTTGAGTGTGAATAGGAGGTGGAGGTTGTTGTTGCATTGACGATTAGGATTATTGTAATTTATTACTCCAGTAGGTAAGGCTCTCGTTTAAGACCAATGGGAGGAATGTAGGAGACACAGCTTCTATCCGAGGGTAAGACAGAACTTCGCAAGCTCACACAAGCGCAGAAATGAGACTAGGGAGCAGAGACGTCCCCTCGATAACGAGTCCTTGCAAACTCACATGCCTTAGAAGATCAATTTCCCATTTATAGGAATATCATTAACCATGGCCCAAGCAATAACTACTTCCTCTCGACCAAATGCACAAACATGCGTGGAAGGACATACATTATGGCCTAAGAACTGCTTTTATTGCCCGTATGTCCCTAATACAATTCCCATAAGCAAACCTATTTTCTATCCATTCAAAGAGTAGGGTCAAAGGCTTCTTTGGGCTTCATAAGCTTTGGTTTGTAGAGCCATAGGATGTTCTAACCCCATACATTATGATAATCCTCCTCTTTGGTATATCGGTTAAGCCATAGAATACATTAATCATAGCAGGTAAAAAGTAACATTAACACTTCTTAGGGATATAGGTCATCTCTCAACCAGTATCAAGATCATAAGTAGATAATCTTGAATAAAACTCGATACCATAGAAACGTTAATCTTATCTTTCCTATCCATAGCTACATCCAACCATCCTCTATCCTTGAAAATTTCTTTCACTTCTTTCCCAATCTTGAAAAATCAATCCTCGTTCTAACCAAACCTTACTTTTACTAAAGTACTCATCATGTGCTGCCCGCTTAGCTTCGCGACTAGCGGTTTCTCAAAGGTTAAAGCTTTCTCCTTTTAGTTAAAGGTCTAGTTTGAACTACCGGTACTACGATTGGTACTTCAGTCTTTTCCTCTTAGGATTACTTCTAGATGATGAGGCCATCTACGATAGTGGTATGACAAAACAACAACACAAACAAACAACACCAACAACAAGAACAAACAATTACTTAGGCTATAAAATCAAAATAAATTCAAAATAAATTCAGAAAATTAACTAAAATTTGAAATATTTGAAATATATATATATTATTACCTTAAGAAGCTAGAATGAAAAGCTTAGGTCGCCGGAATTAATGGGGTCGCCGGAATGAGAGAAAAAAGAGCCTTGAGCTTGCCAAGCTTCAACTTTTTCCAATGGGTATCTTCTTTTATGATTAAGTTGAAGAGAAGAAGAGAGATTAACACTTATGTGATGTTTGAGTGAAGAAAATTGATGGAAAATTGTTGATTTTTGAGGAGAAGAGAGGGAGAAGTCGGGTTGTTCTTCAACTCGAATTGAGGGTATGAGAAATGAGGAAAGGGGCGCATTTTTTAGGGTTGAGTGTGTACACACCGGCGCGTGCCGGTAGTGTACCGGCGCGTGCCGGTCACACATAGTCCCCAAAAACGGAATTTTTGTCATTTTTGTGTAATAAACTCTAATTATATCACATAAAAATCATTTGATGTTAATCCTATGATTTATGTTATATAATCTAAGTTTAATACGATTTTTCTATATAAAACTTGATAAAATATAAAAACTAATATAATATTGAAATCACATATTTTTGATATAATATACCTACTTTACATGATAAAATAGGTTTATTATAAATTTTTCATAAAAATATTTTTCTTTTAAGTTTAGAAAATAACTTTAAAAATACTTAAATTTAATTAAAATTTGAAAAATTAAAACACACACAATCGAAATTCTTAGGATTTTTTGCTAACTCCTCAATCTCGGATCCTCAAGATTGTTATCATAACGATCCTTAACCTTTCTCCTAGGAGTGATGCGTTTGAATTATCTCTTTGTATTCCTCGGGATTTTCGGATAACCACCTAATCGCTCCTTCTTAATAACATTCAAACACTCATCCTCGGGATATGGTTGTATTCCTTCCACAATTATCAAAGATGTTCCATTTTTTCCACATTCTACACTTCATTAAAAACCTTGCTCTTCTTTTATTGCACTCCTTGAATTTCCATTACAAAGTTCTCTTTCTCGACTTTGATTAATAATTCCTTATTTAATTTAGAAACTAAGGCTTCTATCTTAAAGACGACATCCTTATTTAGACCTAATCTTAAAAGTAAAATAAAAACTCTTATTCTATCTATGAAAGGCATCCAGGTTCTTTCACGTCTATCCGGTAAAAGACGAAACTATTTTAAAATGCATATTAAAATGTGAATTAGAAAGATAGTACTGTAATCGGTGAGTTTAAAATTCGCTCTCAATTCGTCGGAGGGTCTATAAGTAATAATACTTCTTCCGGTTGAGGTATCCTCTTCATTTCCACGAACAATTTCACCTGTGCCCATTGGCTATAAAAGTTGTTTTTCCATCGATTAGTTCAATGACTCGGACTTATAGATTTTTGTTACGTCATATGGACTCGTCCATCTAGATTTAAGCTTTCCGGAAACAACTTCAAACGTGAATTATATAAAAGTACTCGATCACCTACATGGAACTCACGACTATAGATTCTTTTATCGTGAAAAGCTTTCGTATGCCTCTTTGTAGATTCGAGCATTTTCATAAGAATCGAAGTCGAAATTCTTCTAGTTACGTTAGCGAAGTAATCTATGATCACCGGCATGACTTTAGGATCAAAGTTTAGAAATTTAATAGCCCATAAAGCTCGGTGTTCTAATTCAACAGGGAGATGACAAGATTTTCCAAATACTAATTTGTAAGGAGAACAGCCAATCGGTGTTTTAAAGGCTGTTCTGTATGCCCATAATGCATCATCAAGTCTTTCTGCCCAGTTTTTACGATTCGAGTCCACTGTCTTTTCCACGATTCTTTTAATTTTCTATTAGACACCTCTACCGTCCACTAGTTTGTTGATGATAGGGTGTTCCAAGTTTATGAGTTACACCATATTTCTCAATTACCTTAGTAAATGGTCGGTTCGGTTAAAAATGTGAACCTCTATCACTAATGATAGCCTCGGAATGCCATATCGTGTGAATATATTCTTTTAAGGAACCTTAGCACTACTCTGGTATCATTAGTAGTGAGAGCTTCACTTTCTACCCATTTAGAAACATAATCAACCATTACTAGAATAAATCTTTTCCAAAAGATATAGGAAAGGTCCCATGAAATCTATGCCCCATACATCAAATAGCTCACATTCTAATATCGGTTGCATAGGCATTTCATGTTTTTTCGATATATTTCCCCATTTTTGACATGATTCACAAGATTTTGCATATTTATATGCATCTCTATATAGTGTAGGCCAATAGAAACCACATTGTAAAACTTTGAAAGCAGTTTTCCATCCTCCATGATGACCTCCTGCCTCACGATCATGACAAAATGATAATACACTTAAAATTTCACTATCAGAATACATTTCCTAATTATTCCATCTCGAGCATCTTCGAAAAGATCCGGTTTATCCCAATAATAAAACTTTAAGTCATAAAAGAACTTCTTTTTCTCATTTGCCAAGTCCAATGAGGTGGGATGTACTTACTGTGTAATGTAGTTAACAATATCCCCAAACCATGGTGAATCTTCCTTTGATGGTATTCTAGTTTTTAATAATCGCATGGTTGAAAGAGTATCTATCTTAAACAGTTTCTCATCTGGAAACGAATCCTGAATTTCTTTTCCTTTTCCTTCATCATTATCCATCCTGCTTAGATGATCTCCGCACTACATTTTCACTTCCTTTTTTATCCTTAATTTCAATATCGAATTCTCAAGTAATGAATCCACCTAAGAAGACGCGGTTTGGCCTCTTTCTTACTTAAAAGATACTTCAGAGTGAATGGTCTCGTGTGGACTATTACCTTAGAACCAACAATATATGATCGAAACTTATCTAAGGCAAATATTACATTATGCAGTTTCTTTCTCAAGAGTTGCATAATTAGTCGAGTGCGTTTAATGTGTGAGAAGCATAGTAGATAGCTTTGAGAATTTTGTTATACCGTTGACCTAAAACAGCTCCTACAACTAAATCACTTGCATCACACATAATTTCAAACGGCAAATCCCAACTGGTGCTACTAGTAATCGTGCGAAGAGTTAATTTCGCTTTTAGGGTCTTAAAGGCTTCCATACATTTATCATCAAAGTTAAAAGGTACTTCTTTTTCTAGCAAATGACTCGTGGGCTTTGCTATTTTTGAGAAATCTGCAATAAACCTTCTATAAAATCCTGCATGTCCAAGAAATCCTCTTAACGTTTTCAAATTAATTGGTGGAGGTAATTTTTTCAATTACTTCGACTTTAGCTTTATCAACTTCAATTCCTACTTGTAGATTCTATGACCTAGTACAATTCCTTCGAGATACCATCAAATGACATTTTTCCCGCTTTTAGAACCAAGTTGGTATCTTCACGGCGTTGTAAAACACGTTCTAAGTGTGATAAGCATTTATCAAAAGAATCTCCATAAACACTAAAGTCATCCATAAAGATTTCTAAGAATTTCGACCATATCGAGAAAATATTGCCATCATACATATTTGAAATGTAGCGGTGCATTACATAATCCAAACGGCATTCTTTTATAAGCAAAAGTTCCATAGGGACAAGTGAAAGTAGTTTTTTCTCTATCTCCTCGCCGCAATGAATATCGTCAAATAACCCGAATAACCATCTAAAAAGCGCAGTAATACTTATGTCCACTCAATCTTTCCAACATCCGCACGATGAATGGAAGTGGATGATGATCCTTTTAGTATGATCATTCGATTTCGAAAGTCAATACACATTCGATATCCTGTAATTTCCCTTGTCGGAATCCATTCATTTTTTCATTTTCTTTTCTTGTGAAACCTCCTTTCTTTGGAACTCACTGAGTCGGACTTACCCATTCACTATCTCGATATGGGAAAGATTATTCCCATTTCTAATAGCTTAATAACCTCTTTCTTAACGATTGTTTGCAAATTTGGGTTGAGGCGGCGTTGTGGCTGAATACAAGGTTTAGCTTCTTCATTCAAAATAATCTTGTGAACACAAATCTCGTGGCTAATTCCTTTGATATCTCGCTTAACGTCCATCCAAAAGCTTTCTTATGTTCTCTTAACATTCTTAGTAATTGATCCTCTTGTTCTTTTGTTAAGGTTGATGAAATGATAATAGGTAGCAGATTATTATTTTCAAGAAAAGCATATTTCAAATTCGAAGGAAGTGGTTTCAACTCTGCATTCCTTGGTGGATCTTCTCTTGATGGTTTTAAAACTGGTCCTTCCATTTCCAATTTCAAATTTTGATGCCATGGATGTTTAACAAACCCTCCTTTATCTAAATAAAGGATTACTTCTTTCATTTCAGTATCATCTTCATCTTCTTTATAGATAGAAAATGCCAAACATTCTTCTAATTTATTTTCATAATCTTTAGATTTGGCATCCCACATAGTAGAATATTCATCTATAAAAGAACATGATTACGGTTCTTTGTATGGATGGTTTATAGCTTTGAAGATATTAAACGAAACTTTATCCTCATTAACTCTTAGTATTAGTTCACCTTTTGAACATCTATCAAAGTCCTTCCTCAGTAGCTAGAAATGGTGACCTAGAATAATTGGTATTTGAATATCCTTCTTCCATTTCCATTATTACAAAGTCTCATGGGAAGTAAAATTTATCAATTTTAACCAACACGTCCTCGATTATTCCCTTAGGATGTTTAATTGATCTATCTGCCATCTGAAGGGTCATTTCAGTATTCGTAAGCTCTCCTATTCCTAGTTTCTTATAATCCTCATAAGACATGAGATTGATACTTGCTCTAGATCACACAATACTTTCTTAAATGTAAATCCTCCAATTTCACATGGGATAGTGAAACTACCAGGATCTTTAAGTTTAGGAGGTAGTCGATCTTTGAAGTATTGCAGAACATTCTTCATTAAGACATATATTCTCATATTCTTCTAATCGTTTTTTATTAGATAGGATATCTTTAAGAAACTTTCCATAGGCAGGCATGTTGACTAAAGCTTCTATAACATGGATATTGACATGAATATGACGAAAAGTGTCAAGGAAACGAGCATATTTCTTATCAGTTTTATCTTTTAATTTGATCTTTCGTGGATAAGGCAAAGATTCTAAATCTATAACCTTTGGTTCAAGTCATTTTCTCTTTTCCTTTTCCTTGAATCTTTGATCATTACTTGATCGCCAAGTTTCATTATCTTGAGATTTTTCCTTTAAAACATTCCCTGTATCAATTTTATCCTTCTCGTTACTTTTAAATCTTCCTGCTTTTCTCCCCGATTTTCTCTCGACATGTTCCTTAAATAGGGTTCTCGGATCCTTATCCATAGGATCTTCGTAATTCTAGAGACTTTTACCCATTTTTCACCTTCAATTTCGAGTTCAACATTATTATTTGCTTTTAAGAATTCTTTGATAATTTCTTCCTCTTCATCAATAAATTCAAGTTCGTCTTTTTCCTTTATGATATTACCATTTAAATCATTTTCTACCTCATTGTTTCTGCGTTCTCTGCTCTAAGTATCTTCACAATATTTCCTACTTCTCGTAATCACAAAGATTTACCTCTCTCGGATTTCTTTCGGTATTACTTGGTAATCCTCCGGAGGTCTCTTGTTGTTACGTTCTCCTTCTCTACTCAAATGATCTTCCATATTCCTTAATGATGCTTCTATAGTTCTCATTCTCGTATCATGTCCACCCATAGACGTTTTCAACATAGTCATATCCTTAGACTCGAACCTATAGAAGTTATCATAGTTTCTATATTCTCGAGCTTGAGTAGATACTACACCCATCATATTTTCCATTAATTTATCCCATTTATCAACTCCTTCAGGTTGGGTTGAACTTTGGGTGACTGGTATAGTTTGAGTAGTATGTTGTGGATAAGATTTGAGTAACGATTGTAGGTTCCGATTTAATGTATTTCCTTGATGAACTTGATTACTATATGGATTCTTACACTGAACTGGATATGGCGGTTGTCCTAGCTTATTAGGGTTTTCAGACCATCTAAAAGTTGGGTGCTCTCTTCTAATAGCATTAAAGGAGTTTGAATACGCGTTGTTCAAATTCCTAAGTCGTTGTAAAAACTCACCTCTTCCCTTGAGTATCCTTCCGGTTCTTCTATCCCTAATGACATATTATCATGACTTGAGTAGTCATTTGATATGATAGTTTCTGGTTTTACAGTCCTACTAGCCTGTAGGCTGTCAAACTTTCTACCCAAATTCTCCAAGTGTGCTAGAACTTCCATATTCGATGTGCATTCTCCCGCAAATGCTACTTTCACGGTGCTAGAACCGGTTTCCCACATTCTGTTATTTTTGAAATCTTTTCTATAGCATCGTAAACTATTTGGGCTTCACTCATCATTAATGAACCACCACATGCATGATCTACATCCGTGACGTGAATCTTTCCTTAATTTACTTACGAAAAGTTGGATTTGCATATCTAAGGAATAACCATGATCGGGACAAGATCTTAGCAACTTTTAAATCTCTCCCACGCATTCCCAAGCGTTTCTTCAGATCCTTGTCTAAAGTTGGCAATTTCGACTTTTAATTCCAAATTTCTACCCGGAGTAAAATATCGCTTTAAAAACTCGGTTTGAATTTCCTCCCAACTAGTCAATGAATGATGTGGTAGTGACATAAACCAATCTCGTGCTCTTCCTTTTAAAGAAAAGGAAACATAGACATCCTTGTTAATTCACGATGAGCACCTTGACTTTTGGTCAGATTGCACAATTCTTGAAAAGATAGAGATGGTGATGTGGATCCTCATCATCCTCTCCTAGAAATTGGGCTCTTGCGTCAATTAGACCAAAAAGATGAGATTTTATTTCAAAATTATTTGCTCCTTCGTTGGGTAAACGAACTGGATTATTAGTCTGGTTTATTCTCAAGGTCTGATCACAAATAGGTCTCGGATTTGGTGGGTTATTATTACGATTGTTTGGGTTCGATTTTGATTATTTCTATTCTGGTTATTTGGTATTGGTAGATCCTGATTAAGATTTTGGCCATGCCCTTGAGCATGATCTAGCCCTTGTTCAGGTGTTTCATCACTGTTTTCAGCCATTTTCGTATTTTGATTTGATGATGATTCTCCGTCAGGATTTCCTTGACTAGTATGACCTTGTTTCCTTTCTGGCTCTTAAGCCCTTTCGTAAGTATCTATGTCAGGCTTATAAGGAGTAAGTGGGGCCTTACTCTTTCTGGTCATCAACCAACGAAAAAGAAAATAGAAATGGGGTAAGAAGAGTGTTGACTTATCCTCGAGACTTTTGAGTTAATATAAGTAGAAATCATTCGAACACAATGAATTAGCGTCGTTCCCCGGCAACGGCGCCAAAATACTGACAGACCTAAACCTAACCTTGGAAACGGCGCCAGAAAGCTGACGGACATTACCTAGGCTATACAGATCCTAACCGGCAGTGTACCGGGTCAAATTGTAGTGATAGAGTGATGAGTCAGGTGTCGATCCTCAGGGAAAACTTGGTAATTCACCGTGTGATTAAACACCAAGAAACTGTTATTATCTCAATCTAAGTCGCAATTTTATCATCCAACCAAACTCTAAACTAACAAACAATAAATAAAAGCATAAAACTAAAACAGATATATATAAGTATATAAATATATATATAATCATATATATATAGATATAAGTATATATAGGTACCAAAACAATATCTGGGGAAGGGAGATAGATATTATAATTAGAGACTAGCCAAGAATATGTTATTGAATCATTATATCTTTTTAGTGAAATTGGATGTGCTCGATCTTTAAGTTAAATCAATTATACAAAACGGTGCACTCCTAAACTAAACAATTCATTCTCACACGAGCATCTGAAATTGTCATATGTCCAATCATTTGTCCAAGGTCATCCTCAAGCATGGGTCACTTCCGTTTTGTCATTCGGCCAATTTTAAGGTATGTCAATTAAACAAACGAATTAAACGTAATAATCTCTCGAGTACATCTTTCAATAAGAGTTTGTTTCTCCCGAAACAAATCTACCCCCGGTTTAGGAAATCGGATTCCGTTGTCATGTTTTCACTCGGCCAATTTTACCCTCCGGTCTTTCTATTAACGAGTTCATAACCTATCTACGAGGCGTCAATTCATAATTAGATTATGAATTCTTTCATATCAAATAGCTAATTCAATACGAATATAGAAAGAGATTCATTATAACCGATTTTTATCCAATTTTAGTATAGTCATCATCCATTTCCCTAAAAAGATAATACTAATCCAATTTCATATCTTGGCTAGATATTAAGTTAGCCTAATATCATTATAACTAAAATATAGATACTATAATTAATACATAAACATAAATACATTAGAAAAGTTACCAGGTTACAATTGAAGCATTCAGAGTTGTATCATCCGGAAATAGCAACTCCTTGACATCAATGAGCCTTGATACATCCTCTAAACATTATAATGAGACTTTATACTACAGCATTATTCCGGCAGAGTGCCGTTTACTGCTTTTATTTAACTAAAAACAACAAAACGAAACTATAGATAGATATAGAAGAGAGATATATGCATTGGTACACTTCAAAATGGTTGCACTTGAGGTCTATTTATAGAGTGTACCACAATGCCGGCGCGCGTGCGGACCACCACCGGCGCGTGCGGCTACACAAGATATATTCCCTTGTCGAGAGATTTGTGGGCCTGGGATTTAGATTTTTTCGCAATATTCGGCCTTCTCCGGCGCGTGCCGGACATACAACATATCTGATGTTTGTAAAAACCTATCTCGAGCTGTAGACCTCAGATTGACATGATTTGATATTCGTTGGAAAGCTCTTTTGAAGGCCTACAACTTTCATCAAGAACATTTTCTCTGAAAATGCCTCTAAGTTAGATCAAATGTCCGTTGAAGATGAGTCACGGTAGAAACACTAAGTACAGTTGATCTGTTCAAAGTTGTTAGATTTTGGCATAATCTTTTATTCCACAAAAACTCATGATTTATACTTCAAAGTATTTCATATTTTGAGATCTTGGTACACATTTGATCCTGCAACAAACTCAACGAAACACCAAACGTAAATCTGACAAAAAACTATCATTTTTATCGTTTTTATAACTTATGCATCTAATTATAACTAACTATGATTTTTATAAGTTTTTAATGCATTTATATGAAATTATACTAAAATATCATAAATATAATAATAAAAAGTCTTATAATTTGATCATATATTTTTCATACATCGATATGCATCGCGTAATCGCATCTTGATAAAGTGCGAGGAGTCGTGGTAGAAGCATCTTTAAGGTTAAGGGCAATAATGTCATCATCCGAAGTAAAGAAGTCGGATGGGATCTCATCACAAATCAGCACATCAGTCATGTCAACCAACTTTTGAAAGTATAGGACTTCAGGTGCTTCATAAGGCTGTCCGAAATACTTTTTCAATCTATGACCGTTCACTTTAAAAGGTTGACCGCTGTACCCTTTCAAGGAAATCGCTCCACCCGGATGAACTTCGATAGCTTCAAAGGGTCCGGACCATCTGGACTTAAGCTTGCCAGCAAACAGATGTAATCTGGTGTTGTAAAGCAAAGCCATCTCTCCTACCTTGAAATCTCTATCTTTTATCTTTGCATCGTGGAGCGCCTTCGTTCTCTCCTTGCTCACTTTGGCGTTCGTAGGCCCCGAGTCCGAATTCATCGAGCTCATGTAGTTGCGAGAATCTTTTCTCCCCACAGAGTTGGCTATCAAAGTTTAAGAATTTAATAGCCCGAAGAAGCTCAGTGCTCACTGACCGGTAGATGGCAAGCCTTGCCATAAACCATTTGAAATGGTGACGCACTCCATAGGGGTCTTGAACGCAGATCGCGATAAGCCCAAAGCGCGTCATCCAACTTCGCTACTCAGATTGGATCTATTTGAATTTACCGTTTTCTCCAAAATCCGCTTTAGACTTCTCGTTGCTCACCTCGACTTGGCCTTTGGTTTGGGGTGGTATGGTGTACCAATCCTATGCTTGACACCATATCTCTCAAGAATTTTATCCGGTGGTGCATTACAGTAAATGCGAACCTTCATCACCGATAAGGGCTCAGGATGACCAAATCTAGTAAAGATATTCTTTTGCAAGAATTTATTTACAACTTTGTGATCATTGGTTTGGGTGGCTATGGCCTCTACCCACTTGGAAACATAGTCCACCTGCAGACTGAATATATTTGTTAGAGCATGATGATGGGAACGGTCCCATAAAATCAATGCCCCAGACGTCAAAAACTTCACATTCCAAGATAGGCCTCAAAGGCATCTCCATCCTATTACTGAGTCTCCCTACTCTTTGGCATCTATCACAGCCTTTGCAAAAGGCTTCAAAGATCTTTAAACAAAGTAGGCCAGTAAAAACCAGCTTGAAGGATTTTTGTGACTGTCTTAGGTGCTCCGTAGTGTCCACCAGCGGGACCACTATGACATTGCTCCAGAATATCCAATTGTTCATGCTCCGGAACGCACCTTCTAAGCAACCCGTCCTTGCAGACTTTAAACAGATATGGATCCTCCCATACGAGATACTTTAAGTCGCTGAAAAATTTCTTCTTCTCCTGATACGTCATCTCTTCTAAATGTCCACTTGCTAAGAAGTTGACGTAATCAGCATACCACGGCCTCACAGTCTCTAGCTTCATTAATTGCTCAGTCGGAAAGTCAATGCCTATCTCCTTAGGGATTTCGCCACCCTCGTTCACTAGGCGAGATAAATGGTCACTACAACATTATCACTACTCTTCTTGTCCTTAATTTCAAGGTCAAATTCTCGTAGTATCGTAATCCATCCGAGTAACCTTGGTTTAGCGTCCCGCTTTTTCATAAGGTAGCGTAGTGCTGCGTGATCTGTCCAGACCACAACTTGAGACCCGAGAAGGTAACTTCTAAATTTATCCATAGCAAAAACGACAGCTAGGAATTCTTTCTCCGTAGTAGTGTAGTTACACTGAGCTGGGTTCAAAGTTCGGCTCGCATAGTAGATCGGCCTGAACTTTTTGTCAATTCTCTGCCCTAGAACTGCGCCCACTGCGTAGTTAGAGGCATCGCACATTAGTTCAAAAGGTTTAGTCCAGTCGGGCGCGATTAAAATGGGGGCACTGGTTAGCTTATCCTTTAAGCTATTAAAAGCTTTCTTACACCCATCATCAAACAAGAACTCCACTTCCTCTTTCAAGAAAGTTGGATAAGCGGCTTTGCTATCGTCGAAAAATCTTTAATGAAACGCCGATAGAAGCCCACGTGTCCCAGAAATCCTCGTACCTCCTTCACTGTCTTCGGGTACGACATTCTCTCAATGGATTCTACTTTAGCCTTAACCACCTGAATACCATCACTGGACACCTTGTGTCCCAAAACAATCCCTTCTTCGACTAGAAAATGGCACTTCTCCCAGTTAAGCACCAAATTTTTCTCAACACAACGTTGGAGCACCATATCTAGATTCTTTAAGATTTCATCAAAGCTGTCGCCATAGACTGAGAAGTCATCCATGAAGACCTCCATGCACTGCTCCACAAGTCCATCAAAAATGGCTAACATGCACCGTTGAAAAGTCGCGGGTGCATTGCATAAGCCGAATGGCATTCTGCGAAAAGCAAAAGTGCCAGATGGACACGTAAACGTGGTCTTCTCCTAGTCATTAGGGTCAATGGCTATCTGGAAGTAGCCAGAATAGCCATCAAGGAAACTATAGTACTTGTGACCACTCAGTCTTTCGAGAAGCTGGTCAATGAAGGGTAAGGGGAAGTGATCTTTGGTAGTAACCTCATTAAGTCTACGATAATCTATGCAGACTCTATAGCCTGTCACGAGGCGTAAAGCTACTTCTTCTCCTTTTTCATTTTTTTCCATTGTAATTCCCCCCTTCTTTGGCACAACTTGAGTGCTGACCCACTCACTATCAGCTATGGCATAAATAATTCCCATGTCAAGCCATTTGATGATCTCCTTTTTGACAACCTCCTGCATGTGCGGATTTAGCCTCCTTTGAGGTTGTCTGACCTTTTTCGCTCCTTCCTCCATTCGAATCTTATGCATGCACACGTCTGGGCTGATTCCTCTGATATCGCCCACCTGCCATCCGAACGCGAGGATACGTTTCTCAAGCACTTTGATTAATTCTGCTTCTTGCTCCGGCTCGAGTTTAGACGAGATGATCAAGGGAAATTTATCACCGTCTTTAAGGAAGATGTATTTTAGGTGTTGCGGAAGTGGTTTCAACTCTAAGTCAGCAGGTGGTTGCTCGATACTAGATTTTAAGGGACCACCTTTTTCCTTGTGAGCTCGGACCGGTTGACTGAAAAACACCTCATCTTCCTAAGGTGTAACCCCAGAAAGGTATTGAATGACATCATCTAGAGGAATCTTCCTGTCAGCTTCCGTTTTTTCTTTCTTATGCTTAACCATCTTCTTAAGTTCTTCTTCTTCAAGATCTTCTGCAAGCTGCTCCCAATCATCCAACTCCCAATTGGTAGTTTCTCTCCAAAAATCTATTTCGTCCCAACTTCCCATTAAAACATCCTCCTCTACAAGGTTAAAGTCTTCTGGTTGAGCTCCTTCAAATCATTGCCGCCATCCTGGAATGTCCTGATTTTCCGTTCACTCATAGGCTCGGTGCGCAAGTTGTTGAGACAACTCTACTGATGATTACGGCCCGTGAGCAGTCATTTCCTTCTTCGTGAATTATAACATCTGGGGGCTCCTATCTCCGTGAGCTCTTCATCGTGGTTGGATTCATCTCCATAGATTGCTTCAATGAATGAAATCTCCTGGGTTGGGGCTTCCAGAACTTTTTCCTTGCTCGAGGGTAACGGAAGTGTCCCCTACTCGTGAGTGATTTGGCCATTTGGAAGTCAATGGTGGAGGCGAAGTGTTTAAGAAAGTCCGCCCGAGAATCGTGGGGCATCTCCTTGTCGATTGGTAATCCAAAGATGACCCGAGCTCGGGCTTGGAAAAACTAAATGTTTAACATGGATAAGGACGTTGTTAACACAACCAGCTGCTAAACGGCTAGATCGGTCCACCAACTGAAGAGAGACGAGGCGCCCATTAGCCTTTTGTCCAACCCGAGACTCTTGCAGACGTTCAATGGCATCACATTGACAGAGGCCCCTGAGTCGCATAAGACATTGTGGAATGTGTGGCCTTCAATCATGCAAGAGATTGAAGGTCGTCCGGGGTCACCTCGCTTGATTGCAACGCTCTGTGAAACCGTTCAACATTCTTCTCTTAGCACCTCTCTCGCCATTCCTTTAGCTTCTTCTTACTTCACAGGCATCCTTAAGATACTTAAAGCATTTAGGAATCTCGGTTAATACCTCGGCCAAGTGGCATAGTCACCATAGTATCTCTAAGCATCTTTCTCACTCCGTCATCAATGCTTTTGTCGAGTTCAAGATATTCTCTCTTTTCTTTCTTTGGATAAGGAAGGGTTTTGAATGATTGATTATAGTTTGACTTTTAATGGCTTCGCCCTCCTTATCTTTCCATCCGAAAAACTTCGTTTTCTTTTAGTAGTGGGGGGTTTCACTACGACTTCTCTTCTCAAGATCCTCATCACTATCCCCGAAGAATCATCATCATTCAGCTCTTCCTCCTTTGTTGCTTTCTTTGGCATTTATCTCGCATCTACCCCCTCCCGAACTCATGGCGTCGGGAGGGCTACTCATTTCGATAACTTTTGGGTCCAGCTTTCTTACCGCTTCTGAGGGTGACTGCATTTAACTCATCCTCTTGTCCATAATCCCATTGCGGTGTGATGGTTTTTATCTGTATAACTAGGCAGTCTTCCTTGAGGTCTGATCGCTTGTTGATCAGCCATCTGACCAATCTGTCTCTCCATCATTTTTTAACCGGTGGCTAGTGTTTTCACCATGTCTACTAGCTCATCAAATTTCTTCTGAGAGACATAGGTGGGCTGTTGATTTTGCGTTTGAGCCCAGTTACCTTGGGGTCTTTGGTTATTGGATGCACCAGGTGGTGTATAATAACTATTTCGCGGGTTTCCTGAATAGTTACGGTTTTGAGTGTGGCTCGATTGACCAGAATTTTGACTGAAGCCTCTGAAAGGTTGATTGTGGTTCTCCATGGCATGCACTTCCTCATTCAACATATTCCCGGCCTGCATGCCCAAGTAATTCACATCCGCCGCCCTTCTTGTCGCTTCATTTGTAGGTTGGCTAGTTGCTTGTTCATTATTTCCATTTGAGCAACTAGCATTTTGTCTCCGAGTTACTTGCAAAGACCTCCTTTTGCATCCACTAACATGGGTCTTCTTTGCGTAGCCCACATGTTATTCTTAGCTATTGTTTCGCTACCCTCAGAGAAAGATCATCTCCTCCCTAAAAAAGCGATCCATGAGTTGTGGAATCTAGGTAATCTCTATTGGGTTGAATAACACCTCGATAGAATAATTCCGAGAAGTTCATGTCGATTGTATCCATGGTTAGGGCATTTCCTCATTAACAAATTCAACCTCTCCTGTGCCTTTCCCACACTCTCTCCTTCTAATTGCTCGAAAGTAGCTATATCTCGTTTACGGTCCATTATCGTTCCAGGTGAAACGAATTTGAGCAAAGGCTCTTTTAACATTAGCCTTGATTATGAAGAGAGTGATGGGGTAAGGACTTAAACCATCGATTTGCTTCACCTTTCAAGGCAAACGGGAAGAGTTTCAATTTAACAACTTCGAAGGAACGCATGGGGTAGTGACACGCTTCACATATTTGCACAAAAGTAGACAAGAAGTCATGTGGGTCTTTACGGAGCAAAGTGCCATGGAATGAACTATTTTGGAACATCCCCACAACTCCATTCTTTAAATCAAAATGCATTCTCTCATCTCCGGAGGCCGAATTGGTATATGCCCTTCCAAGAAGTCTTGATCAAGATATGGCGATAAGGGTCTTCAAGACAACGCCTTATTCTGACCGCTTTGGGTATTGTTGTTGAACATTCTGATTCATGGTGGATGTGCAATCGTGCATGGGTCATTTATTCTTTATTGCATCTCGCTGTTTATCCAGGCTTCTTCTTTATTCTTCGGGTTCTGCAACATTTGCATCAGAATTATGTTTAATTGAGCGGGATCCATGCCAGGAGGATTTTGGTTATTATTATCTTGGTCCCCCTGTTCGTTATCGCTAGAACCGTGTTCGCTCATGTTATCAGGATTTGGGAAAAGTCTTCTCTTGACAATGTCCCGTTCAGGTTCAGGGCAGTATAATAACGGTCCCTTTTTGCTCTGGTTTGCATAAACCAGGGAGCAAAATAAAAGTCAACACCGGCGATAGGCGAGGTTGACGAAAGAGTTTTAACCTTGTAAGCAAAGGTTAAGAGAAGGAAAGAAAAGGAAAGAACAGAATAGAATGAATTAGAATAAAATAGGATAAGAAAGGGGGGGCAGACGGGCGTTCAAATCTTTGGACGCCTGCTCGAAAAGTTTTTTTTTAAATTTTTTTTTGTATATATATATATTTTTTAAATTTAGAAACGATATAGAAACAGAAAGAGGAAAAGAAACATACCTACAAAAAACTTAAAACAGGAAAAACACTAAGACGGTAAAAAAAAACGTGTTGAAATCTTCTAGGGCTAAAATGGAAGGGAAAACAGCAGATTTTGACCTCGAAAACAGTGTCGAACGGCCATAGGCTGTTTGCCACATCGTCGGCGTCGGAACGAGCTTTCCGAATTGGGGTCCGCGCGCCAAGCAGACACTCGAGCCGAAAGTTATGGCCAAAATATCGCCGACACGTAAAATCGCACTCTACGAAGAATCCGACAACCGTTTACGATTCCCGGCAACGGCGCCAAAAACTTGTTCGATAAAACTAGTTTTAAATTTATTTTATCGGAACACCCCAAGTATAAGGTTCGTAGTATAGGGTGTTACCGAGTCGTCCTAAGGGAATCGTATAATTGCCGGATTACAAGAAAGTCGTTATAAATAATGTCATTTAAAATTCAAATTAAACTAAGGTATATATTAACTATAATATAAAAACGATGAATAATGACTAAAATAAAACAGAAGCGAAAATTTCAACGATGGACGGCCGTTCACTGAAGGTGGACGGGCGCCTCGATAGTTGCTCGAAGCGTAAATATGCACGAAAACAAAGCAGTAAAACTAGAATCTTTAAAATAACTGAACGCAGCAATAAAAGTTGATAACGAACGATTTGATTTATCAAAGAATTAAAAGAACAGTAGAACAGCCAGAATCAACCACACAACAATCACACAACCACTTTATGATCAGAATACGATTTTATTGGTATGATCAATCTCAAAATCGATTAAATTCCTTTAACTCAATTTCTAGGATTTTGTTTTCTTTTCCAAGCAAAACAATCTAACATTCATCACAAGATCATCAATTTGTTCCCAAATTACATAACCCAATTAACAACAAATTATTCCTCAAGGTATTATTAATTGTATCGATCGAAAAGGTTCTATTGTTGAATTATATTTCCATACAAATTCAAATCAACATGCGGTTTCATTGATATTCCTATCTAACAAAACACTTAACAATCAATCCAAATACCAATCGATAAATAAAATACAATATTCGAATTCATAAATAAAGATAACCTAACAATTCGTGGTTGTGGTGATGTTGATGTGATATCCTCCAGCTAATCTACCGCTATATGCTTAGCCTTGCATCCTTGTGATGATCCGAGACACGGTTGAAGGAAAGAAACTCATAATTTCGTAGGGTTTTGGTGCGGCTGCTCTCCTATGTGCGGCTGCTGTGAGTTATCTACCTTTAGGGTTGGGATGTCGTATGTATTTATAGGAAACTGAGGCGGCTAGGGTTAAGTCGGCACCCGGACGCCCGTCCGAAAGGGTGAACGCCCGTCCAATATGCTTTGGACGCCAGTTCAGACGCTCATCCATGCAACGTCCAAACTCTCTGAATCTAAAATATCCTCCTGGATGCTCGTCCATTTTATCAAACGCCCGTCCAGCAGATTTCTGCCTTCTCCGAATCCAACAGCTCCAGTGGACGCCCGTCTGGTGATTCAGACGTTCGTCCAGCTTGCATGGGCAACAAACGCACGTCCAACATTGCAAACGTCCGTCCAGAATGCTGGAAATCTTCAAATCATCTTTTTCCAGTTGCATTTAACACCTGCAAGTCATTGAAAGCTTACCAAGTGTAACGCAACTCAAACCAACATAAAATCATCATTTTAAGCACGTAATTGGCACGTTTTACACTTTTTATAACTTTAAAACCATTCCTTCAATTTATTCATTTAATACGTAATTTTCAATAAAAATTACTAAAACACGGGGATTATTGTTATGAAATATTGCAATATAAATCACAAAATTCACCGAGAACAAGTGTCATCAACTATCCTCCACTTAGCTTTTGATCGTCCCGAGCAAAAAGGCGAAAAGAAAACAACACCCTTGATCACTATACAAGTTAATTAAAAACAACTATGCTCTACAAAGTCAAGATCAAGATCATACCACTCCCATCCATCAGTAACTCATTAAACACTATTCATGTCATGAGCCAATGTGTGTGTGTGCAATAACTTTCACAACCGCTTAGAAATGCAGACAATCTCACATTACGTCAACCCGTAGTCGAACTAACCAGTCTTGAACATGTATTTATTAATTAATTGAGCTGGCAAGACGGATCGAGAACTGAGTACTACTCTTAGGCTCAAGTTTATCGGTCTATGCAAAAGTCGTGCGTCTTACGCTCCATCGACTAAGATATTGCTAAAGAGAATATAGATGTATATATTTCAATGCACTTCTCTTTCATGGAGGGTGAACTCTCATTGATTTAACTATCCTCACGGTCACACTCATGATAAACTACCGAATCCGAAATTCCAATGTCTTTCTAAGCGTAAGTGAAACATGATTCGTTATAAAGCCAGGGTCAACTCTAGTCAAAGCAATATGCTATCGACTACATACTAAGGGAAGTGAGTTATACGTGCTTAAAATGGTGGCTCATAACAGAATATGCGCTTAATACGCCACTACTTCAGAAGTGGACACTTTCTCTTACTCGTGCAAAGTAAAACAAAGATGAAGTCAATTAACTCGAAAAGATCAAAGATATTCTAATTTTTGAAATTCCGTCGAAAAGAATCAAGATCTGAGTGGTGAATCATGCATCAAAGAGAATCAAGACAATCACGCAATTCATGGAATATAATGCTAAAAGGCTAAGTGACGTTCCTCTACCCCCCACTTAATCGAAACATTGTCCCCAATGTGTAAGATGAGAAATAAAAAACGAAAAGGAACTTAGCTTCGGTTAAGGGCGGAACCCAAGAAGAATCGGATCATCATATAATTCATCGGGCTCATGTAAGTAGTCCATGAAGAATCTGCGCTAAATAACTCAAGAAAAACCAAGAAGAACAGTGGTGACAAAAAAAACTGTATAACAAAAATGCGGCAGTAAAAGAGAAAATAACTCCAAAACAGTTTAAGCCGACAAAATCATTATATTAATATATTCTGCTACATCAACTAAGTAGGAAAGGAAAATAAAAAAAACAAGAAAAATGGAAAACAATAATAAAAAGAACTAAAAGCTAGTCCTCATCGGAATCACCCTCACAGTCGACTCCATGCTCAAAACCAGGAGGTGGTGCAGAACTTGAGGCGGCGGCGGCTGAAGATGATGCTCTACGATGTGGGGCAGTCCTAGGTGGCGGGGTAGAGAAAGGAATGCCAAAGAAGTCAATAATCATATCCATCTTGCTATGTAGACTCGCAATTTCTCGTGAGTGCTCCTCAAGCAAGGCTCTCTGAGTCCTCGGTGCACCATGCACCTTTGAGTCGCTCCTCTCTCGCTTCTAACCCGTCTCTGAACTCTCGAATCGATCGCGAATCGAGGTGAGGCTCAGGATCTTCCCAATCATCACTCACAAGCATCTTCACCTCGGCCTCACAGAGCAAACATATCAATCATCGGCCCGTAAGGTAGCGACTCTCGCCGAAGTGGCGGCAAGCTCATGAATACGGCTATGCATCAACAGACCGATGTTGATGGGGCACCCGTCTCTAGATAAAACATTAACTATGCCCTTGAAGTGGTGACAGAGACCGTGTGCTTTGTCGGAAGAAGGCGAGGACAGACAAATCGGTTGACCATCTTCCGGTCCCAAGATAAATCGTTCTCAAGGAAGATGGTGGGGGCTCCTGCAGGATTGCGCTTCCATTGCACCCCCAAGAAATCAGCAACCATATCCATCCGCTCGAAATCAGCAATGTTGCTCGAGGATGTGTACTCATCCGGGCCCACTGGTGGGTGTCTAACCCCAAAATGAGCACTGATTCGCTCAATCGAAAAATCAACCTTGACACCGCGAACCATAGCAAATGTGGTTCCGGGGTTGTGCGAAACATATGCATAAAACTCTCTTACCATCGTGGCATTGAACCTTGCCGGTGCCTCAGCCATATCCAATAAATCTTGTGCTTGTAGGGCCTCCAACAAAATTGTCCTGCAGTCGTCCAAATCTACCCCTCGTTCTCGAGCCAATGGTCTTGCATTCCAATGTCCTCGGAACGACTCGTAAATAGCTAGAGAATGGAATTGTGCAACCCCGTCTATCAAGGGATTGGCATCTCCATACACTGTTTGATAACCACTTGGACGAACAGCTGACCTTTGATGCTTAGGACCCATCCTGAATGAATACAGAACTTAATACATAAGCTGTTTCTGAAAAAGAACCCTCGGTAAACCGGAGGCAAGGTTCGGTTTACCGGCCTGAAATTTTCAGGATTTCTTTCTGGACTGTGCCTCTGATGATGGAAGAAGAAAAATAGCAGCACCTCACTGTAGCAGCAGCAATACAACTCAGAAACAGGGGTAGGAAATGGTGTTTAGGGTTTGGATAATGGAAGGAATTGGTTTGGCTATGGTGGTGATGGTGGCCGGATTTTTAGAAAGGAAGAAGAAATGAAAGAAGTTTGGTGAATGAAAGAGATGCAAATGATAAGAATGATGATAATGGTTAGGAATGAGTGGTTTAAATAGGAAGAATGGAATGAATGTGGATGGTTTAGTGGGATAATGGGTAAATAAGTTATTAGGGTGAGAGATTTGAGGAGGTGATTGATAGGATTGAGGTGGAGTTATGGTGGTGTGTGGGAAAGGATGAAAAATTTGAAAAGAGGGGAAAAGGGGACGGTTTCTCCTGACTGACCGTATTTGGTTCAACGTGTGTTCTCCACGTGCCTTTAAAAATTCAGCTTTACACTCTGACATTCAGAAATCTGCAAATCAAGCCGTGGTAACCCGGAGGTTACCCTCGAGAAACCGAGGGTATTTTTCCCCAGATTTTTCTATCTGCCTTCTCTACACACTGTACTTAACCTCTTTGCTCAGTTCTGACCTCAAATTGACTACCCTTTTATTCTCCAATTGTTATTTCCGACTCAAACCCTAACCTAATTCACTAGACTCCACAACGAGGTAAAAAAACCTTTCCACAACCATTCGATTTCATGCCTAAGTTTGTGGTAGGATGAAAAAAAGCTCGTCCCTTCATCTGGCTACTTTTATTCAATCCTAATCTACCTAAGGGTTTGAAGAGATAGTTCTGAGTTTATAGTCGCCAGCTCGACTTTCTTCAGATTTCTGATCAATCAAGGGTTGGAGCCTTCACTCGCCAAACTTTCGCTCCAGAGGTCTGCACTTTTAAGGAACCTTTGTGAGCTCTCTTCCTAGCACGCCTCTCTCTCTTAGCTTGTGTGCTAAGTCTGCCTCTGCGTCTAGATTTAGACTTTAAGCCCAAGGATTCCATGTTTTCGACTTTTAGCTCGACTCGTTCACTATGCAACACGGAAGGACTGGCTTTCATGAGCATCTTGTCGTGGTCCTTATCTTCTCTTTCTCTCAACATTAATCTCATAAACTCCTGCTCAACGGTTTCTATGACAACCTCTCTACTCTTATGCCCCTCAATCTCTAAAATCTCTACCTTCCCTAAAGCATACGTCATCTTACAACTCTCCGGTCGGTTTCCTAGGGGTTCTAGGATCCCAAAAGATATAGCATCATATTCAGTCTTAAAGTGATCTCCCCCTTATCAAAATCCATAACCGCCCTGCTCGTTGCTAAGAAAGGCCGTCCTAAAAGAATTGGGGCACTAGGATCTTCAGGTACGTCTATGACCGTGAAGTCAATAGGATACGTGAATCCTCCTGCCTTGATTGTGCATTTCTTAAGAAAACCAGCAGGCATATCTCTGGTTCTTTCTACGAAGGTCATGGTCCTGGTTTGATTCATCACGACCGGAAGTTTTATCTTTTGACAGAGGGAAAAGGGAAGAATATTGCAGCTCGAGCCACAGTCGCAGAGACCTAATCCTATGGATATTCCATTAACAGAAATTGGGACTCTGAACGTTCCAGGGTCTCCTAACTTCACCACGGTGTCTGAGTCTGTGTGATCCTCAGGCTCAGAAAACATCGTGTCCGGATCCTCTTCAGGATCATCAGAATCATAATCTGAAGATGATATATCAATTAATTCGCAAGGAAACTCACCTGGGAGATATGTGTTGTACTCCTTCAGGTCATCTTCAGGCTCTTGCTTGATCGCTTTCTCCTCTTTTTTCAACCGTTGCTTTACCGCTTCATAATGCTCTCGTGCTTCAGTTCCGGGATACATGGAAATTGGTGTGATGTTCAAGATTGTTCTAGGCATATTGTCTGACTGTGTGTGCTTTTTCAACTCTAAATCGATCAAATTTCTGAAGTGTTCTGATCAATCTACAAAAAGACAAAATAAAACAAAGAAAAGGTTAGAAACTTCCGCTTCAGTAGGGTGTGATCCCAACTGTTGCGGACCTACTAACTAAAATCTACAGGGAATAACACAGAATAACAGAAACTGTTCAGAAACCGATTTTCCAGGCCTCGGTAACTCGGAGGTTACCTTCGGGATACCGGCCCTGAATTTTTTAATTCTGGCAGTTTAACATGTGCAGGATTGATACAGAACGACTCAAGACCCAAAATAAAATAAAATAAAATAAAAACGACTTCTTAATTAGAATTAAAACGTTTATATTTTTAAATTGGCCATTGTCCCCGGCAACAGCGCCAAAAATCTTGATCGCGTGTAAGTCACTAACGTCGATATTAATAGCAAGAATACTAGGTACATCGTAGTATAGTAAATGAGAGTCAAGGTCGATCCCACAGAGACAGTGCAACTTATACATATAAACGATTATAACCTAATTAAGAAGCAAAAAAGAGGCGGCCATTGACCAACAATAACATAAAAGAAAACAAACATGGTATACCTCTCCCTCTCCTCGCCGATCTACTAACTTGGTTTAGTTAATCGTTATGTTTACTTCCCCACATAATTCCCTCATATTAATCGCGAGCTTTATTATTATCATCAGCTACAGGTGCAATTCCTAACCCTATCTACTCCGACACTGGCAGTAGACAATCTATACGCAAGCTACCCTCCTTAATTGGTCCGTAATAGCCCATACGCATAAAGAACTTGAACTGCCGATATTGAGAGTTACCTCATACCGCTAACCCGCCTAGGCGACACCGCCGACAGCGACTCAAAGACGTTCCTAGGGTCCATCAAGACTATGTGATAATTAACATTTCACTTGCGGTCCTTCATGTTAATTTACGAATTACGAATACTATATTGGCCAGACCTCTTACTCGTTTTAATCATTTCTACCGATCAACGTAGCTGTAGTGAATCCCAGTTTAGGTTTTCTAAAACATGCCTCGGTAAACCGGTATAGACCGCCGGTTTACCGGGGGCGGCTTTTCCTAATTTCTGGATCTACATTGCTCAGTACGATTAAAATAAGTAAATTATGGGGTTGTTAAACATGCAGATTAAGTAAAACACATAAATACGAACAGATCTACCATATTGAAGACAATAAAGGAACGTTCAAAGCTTCATACCTTCAACAATGGAGATCTAGCTCGATCTACTCAAGCTAGAGATGGTGGAAGAAGGGAGGAAACCAAAAACAACTCTCCAAAGCTCAAGAAAACTTTATTGCATAATAATAACTGTAATATAATATATAAAATTGAAGATTGAATTAAGCATATGAAGAACTATGTTAATGCGGCCTTATATAGATATACTGACCGACTTAAGACTCTCTAAAACACTAACCGACTTAGACAATGCGGCAGAATAAATTTCGTGTTGAATAAGTCACCGGTTTACCGGGCCTAACCCACGGGTTACCGGGCCCTATATTCTTCTTTTTCTTCAGCAGACTACTTCTTGGACTTCAATCACTCAGCCCAATGTATTCCTTTTGGTCTAGATCCATTCTCCAATGCTCCAGATTCGGTACATCCTATAAAACACGCAAAATGAGACAAAACAGTACCAAAACCTCGGGGAAATAATGTAGATACAGAATTATGATCCTGGAAACATTCACATAGCATTTAACATATATTCCAAGCAATAACGAGCATATCTATCCTCTCTTGAGCAGAATTCGGGGTGAATATAGGTATAATTATTGATACCATTTAGAGTGTCATCAATCGCCCCTAATGGAGTTAGGGCGTTTATCGGCTTTGTGACCTTCTGTAGATGGATACGGAGTTCGCTGTAGACCTGTTTAGGACGTTTTACTAGCATAAGAAAGTTAGGAATCACAACGGGTGGTATTATTTCCCACACCATACAGACCACCGGAGGGGCATCCCTTGTTAGTAATACCATCCGCAACGGAAGCGATTTAAGGATCTAGATCTATAATTTACACGTAATAAAATAACTAGATCTATTTTACAAGGGGGTTGTAGAACATACCTCTTGGATCTCAAAATCCAAGTAGAAGAACCGCAATAGAAAGAATAAAAGAGTGTGTGAAGAGCACCACGATCTTCCGTACGTGTGATCCGAGCAACTCCCGGTGGAAGGAAATCCTCGTCTCGAATCCTTCCGATATGCTACCCGGAAAACCTCCAAGATTTTCCTCCTTACACCCCTTGGCCGAAATTTTCCCTTTCTCTCTCTAAGAGATGAAAGTCGAATTTTGTGTTGTTTTTTAGGCTTGGGAGAACTCTCTTTATATAGGAGAGTAATCCTTGTACTCCAAGGATTTTATTTTGCAAATAAATAAATCCAATAAATAAAAGATAATCCCAAAATATTCTAGAACAAATCTAGAAATAATCTTTATCTTTATTTCTTACCATAAATATTTATCCAATAAATATTTTGTGCATATGTCTTATTAATACACAAGAAAACAAATTTCTTGCTCCATAATACAATGCCTTGGCCGAATTTTATCTTATTGACCTAGTCAATATTATTTTCGGCCACAACACACTAATTGGTCCAAGATTATGAAAACTGTCTTTTTCACATATTTAATTATTTAGCCCAACTAATTTAATAGTCCACTAAACAATTAATTCACATATCGTTTTAATTAAATTCTTATAAGAACTAAATTAATATTATTAGGATTCGACGTCCGAGAATAGCTATGCTATATTGGAGGCACGTCGGGGACCATGGACTAATAATCGTGACTCGATAAATCAAATAAATAATTATCTTACGAATGTAATAATTACATTCGATAAATCAATTACAGGAATATGCCACCATAATCCCGTGATCGCACTCCTCCTATTATAAGATTATATTTATCTCCTCACGAGAATAATAATAAGCATCCATTGATATAATCATTACATATGGATTAATCCTCCATAGATCGTTCATTCTAAATCGGAAGTTATCGTTAACCCTTTTAGAACCTCTTATCCTTATTTACCATTAACCCCTAGTGATCAATTAATTCATACAACTCACTTTGGTAGCTAATCGGTGTAATATGAACTCGCACGATCGATCGGTTTCTAGGATTAACAAATAAGTGGAATCTGTTTATCTACTTCCATAAATGGAAGGAATGGATTCCGTGATCTCGTGACAACACGACTACTCACTCAATCCAAAGTACAATGCCAAGATGGGGTAATTCGGATCACGCACTCGGTGTAATCCTTAACCGTCAAGTCAAACCTCTCAATCGATTCAAGCAGTTGAATGTGATCACCTCGGGATTAAGATATATCCATAAATATGATCATCGATTGATTCGATAAGACTTCTCGACACGGAATTATATCGTGAACTCTAATCAAATCGGTCCAAATTTCTATATGATATATCTATCATATATAAATGCCCTACTAGGTTCTCTTAACCGAAAGTCCGGATAAGACAATCACACCTATTGTGTTCTGGGCGCATTAATAGCACGTTAAAGGAGAGACCCGATACTCTCGATTAACTTCACTACGGGCTAATTGTATTTTAAGTACATCTTCACTAACTCAATCCTCCCGTGTATATCCCATACACTGATTTAAGTGATTACATAAACGATATACTTTAGGGTTTTCTGTAGTGTAAATACTATTGTCACATCGGTGAATATGAGATAATAAATATGAATAATAATATCATTTCATTTATTAAATAAAACAATTACAAGATTGTCTTTCGGGCATTACACCTAACAATCTCCCACTTGCACGAAAGCATGTGATTAATTGTTTTAGAGCACGCCCTATTATTTAAACTACAACAAACTACATCTCCCACTTGCTCTAAAGCAATGGAGACCCATCCCGTATTCTAGTACCCATTAAGCATATCATAACCATTGTAGATGACAAAGTACACTCCGAGTGTACCTTCGTAGGATAGGTCAGTGACTCGGGGAGTACCTATATCTAAATATCATGGGTCTTAATGATTAGTCAGGTTGTCGGCTCGAGACGATCCGTAGAATCGAAACGTTACCGGTCCATCTAATCATGTGGTACTTTCCCAATATGATTTTGACCTCTAGTGATTTCAAAAAACCTTATAAGCTACCCCTTCATCGTTTGCACAATGATGTTGTATCGGCTTCCAAATCTAGAATCACTCCCAGATATGAAAAGGAAATCCTTAAGCTATATCGCCTCTCTAGCTACTACAAAAGCCGCTAATCACCCAACTAGTTAAAGTCGAGCTAGCGTTTCTGGATTCCTTCAGGAAATAGCTTCAACACAAGAGTAAACACTGAGCCCGAGATCGACTTAACGATCATCCTCAATCTGACTTAAAATCAAAATCAGTGTATCACACATATCCAAGTTCACACATGAATATGTCCGCATATTATTCCTCGTTCTCTCAAAATACTAAAGGACATACTAAACTTGCTTTGTTAACCGAGCGAATCTAAGATTCGATCAAAGTTGACGCTCAATAACTGACCATCTCTTACTAGAAAGAGAATCTATCCCATTTCTCTTGATCCGAAGATTTAGAGAGTCATTCCCGAGGCATAGGGTAGAACTTCCTCGTTGAATGTTGCATACACGGATGCATCATCTTAACCAATAAGATGGATGGGAAACCAAAGTGATCGATTCTAATGAATTCGACCGAGTCAAACTCTTTAGTATGTTGTCCAAATCTCTGCTGCGGAGAATTGTGGCATTGTCGGTTTCGACTTGGATAACACACCCATGTTGATTCCAAGCTCAGTGTGGTGTTATCCTTCACAAACACTAATATATGTATATATTCACTCATCATCTTGAAATTGATATCCGATCTACAAAAGACTTATCAATATTCTCGTCAAATCCACATATTATAGAAATATATGACTTCCAGGTGACCGAGAGGTTTGCTTTTTATCCACAAAGGACATAAGTCTTGACAGTCATCCCGTCATAAGTTCATAAGGCAATACCCTTCATTTGAATGAATCCGGACTCCGTTTGTTTGGCAAGAAAGTCTCGTGGAATCACCCTATTTTCCGATTTTGAACGAAATCATGCAATACTAAGTGGTAAGAGAGTCCAAGGTCCGATTAACTCTCTACTTCTTAGGAATTACCCCTAGACCACTCAAGCTTTGCTCGGAAGATAAACTTTCCTATTCATTCTACTCTTTTCCGTGTAGATCCAATTACTCCCCACTGGGCCGAGATGCTCAAGGTTGTTCTACAAGAGTATGCACAGAACTGGAGTACCGAACTCCATTCATAGGGTTATGGCTATTAAACCAACCTCTATTATCGTAATCCTATCACGCTCACAAAAGAGCCATGGGTCATCAAACGATCCTCGGACTACAAAGTCCATGAGAACCCGTAATGGGTAATGGATAAACCATACTCCCAATACTTACTGGGTGGATCGAAATTCTGATCTAGTTTAGTAGTGTTTTAGTGTTATCACCAACAACCGATGTTGGATGTGGTCTGATTTTAATCAGTTAGTAACTACCTTGAGTAAACGTACTTCAAGGTTCAAGGTTTTGCTGTTCATGGACTCTATCAGAAAGGATGCAACAGTATAACTGTCCCTTCCCGATTTCAAGAATCCTATATCTAACCTTTATACACAATAGGTTAAAAGATATATCACGAATGGTCATTGACCGAACGTATGCGTGAAATTCCCAGTCTTACCTTCAAGCACCGTGTGCTAAATGCTTATATTTACGGAAGTGGGGTGAACCGAATTCACACCTTATCCGTAAATTTCAAAGCATATTCTAGGTAGACTTCTCGGTCTTACATTTCAATGTAGACCGTTATTTCGCTTCTAATATCTTTATTGAGTTAAGCAGTGTATTGTAGCACATCTAAAACTATATAAGGCAATTTAACGGTTTCTCACTTAGTGAGAACATGTCACAATGAGGTAGGCTGAGCATCAGTCTCGAGGACTATGAATGGCCTATTCAGAGTATAGAATACTCTATCTCTGTTGAAAACAGAGAAACCTCAAAATATTTTAGATAAACTTTCCGGAGTGTTTGAATAGTTATCAGACAAGAAGTCACTACTCGGGAGCTCCTACTAACTTGTATCTTTCATCAGACCCCGAAGGCCATCATGAACAAGCTATGTTACTTCTTTATTACCATTATCCTTTCCCGATTGAAAGGAAACTTAGTCATTGAACCTTTGAGACAATATAACCAGACTGGGAGAAAGGAATCACCCTGAGCCAGTCTTCAGGTCTTGTCTTTTAGGGACTATGCACTAACTATGGAATATGAAGAAGCGTTTATCTAAATATAGAAACCAATTGCTTTTAATAGTTCTTAAGATGTGTTTTATATACATATTTCAGCAATTGTAAGTGTTTTTGAATTTATCAAACAAAAGTCCGAGTCTTGGATTCGTACTACAAATGGTATATTCACTTTCTATACGACAAACAAATTATCGAATAGAAGGTAAATCCTTTCGTTCCAACGAATATTAAACAGAAAATAATTTTTCCGCGATATCCAAGGATTGAATCCGAGATTCATTTCTTATATCACTCCCACTATTCTAGCTAAAATTAAGCGCCCGTTGTTTACTCTTTTAATCGTTAAATGCACCGCTACCTTGTTCTTCCAAAGAACTTAGCTCGAGAAAATCACCAAGGATTCATAGGTTGGTGATCCAAAATCACCGCCCTTATCCTATGATTTTCGATTAATTAATTTTCGGTTCACCTTAAAGTTTTTCGTTTAGATGACTAACACTTTTAGACATATTCTCCCATTCTTTCCGTGAATGGAAACAGTCTTGAACCAGAGGTTCGTTTGAGTAGACACTACTCTTGAACCGTGGGATGTCTATTTCGAGTGTTACTCGTCGGGACTTCTCGGATTTTCTAATATACCAGAAAAAACAACAAATCATAACATTAACCCTGCTCCTTCTTTGCTCGTTGCCCCATCAACATATAGTTTCCACTTGCTTTCTTCTGGTTTCGGCTGATCGTCTTCTAAGCGAACATCGATCCCTTCAGCTAGAATATCCACTAAGGCATGTGCTTTGATGGCTGTTCGAGAACGGAAATCAATATCATATTCTTCCAGTTCGACGACCCATTTTTCCAACCTTCCTGAGGTTTCTGGTCGCCCTAAGATTTTCCATAACAGCTAATTGGTGATCACCGTGATCGGATGTGCCTGGAAGAAAGGTCTTAACTTCCTGGAGGCATGTACTAATGCTAGTGCCAATTTCTCTGCATTGAATATCTGACCTCTGGTCCATTGAGTGCTTTGCTTACAAAGAAAACCGGTACATGTTGTCCGCCTTGCTCTTTAACCAGTACTGCGCTCAGTGCTTCTTCACATACTGCTAGGTAAACGTACAGAGGTTCTCCTACCTGAGGAGCCGTTAAGGTGGGCAGTTCGACCAGATATGATTTCAGTTCTTCAAAGGCCTTCTGACTTTCTTCGTCCCACTGAAAAGGACTTGCTCCTCTCAAAACTTTGAAAAATGGCAAGGCACGCTGTGCCGATCTGGATAGAAATCTGTTCAAAGCTGCTATCCATCCTGTTAAATGTTGTACTTCTTTGATGTTTTTCGGCGGTGACATAGTCTTCAGTGCATGCATCAATCTTATCTGGGTTTGCTCTAATTCCGTCTTTGGATATCATGTATCCTAGGAATTTTCCAGATCTAACCCCGAACGTGCATTTCTTGGGGTTAAGTTTCATTTGAGTTTTCCTCAGGACCCCCAAACACTTCTCTGACATCATTCAAATATTGATCAAGAGACCTGCTCTTGATCAAGAGGTCGTCTACGTACACCTCCATACATCTTCCGATCTGGTGGGCGAAAATTGCATTTACAGCCCTCTGATAGGTTGCTCCGGCATTCTTCAAGCCAAAGGGCATAGTGACATAGCAGTACGTCCCAAATTCTGTTATAAAGGCAGTCTTTTCTACATTTTCTGGATCCATTGCGATCTGATGATATCCTTTGTACGCATCTAGGAATGCGAACACTTCAAACCCCACCGTTGAATCCACTAGACGATCAATCTTGGGTAAGGCATAACAATCTTTTGGACATGCTTTGTTGAGATCAGTGAAATCAACGCACATCCTCCAACTCTTATCTGGCTTTTTGGCCAATACTGGGTTCGCTAGCCATTCTGGGTATACAACTTCCTTGATTATGTTGGCATGCAACAACTTTGTCACCTCTTGCTTAATTGCTGAGATGTGCTCAGAGGCAAAGTGCCTTTTCTTTTGACGAACAGGCTTCCTGTTCGGATCTATGTTCAACCTGTGAATTGCTAGATCTGAAGATAACCCTGGCATGTCCTCGGCTTTTTATGCAAACACATCCCTGAATTCTTTCAAGAGATTTATCAGAGATTCATTGTGTGAGGCTGGAATCCAAGCCCCTACGCTGACTATTGAATCCGCATGTTCGTCCCATAGACAAACAGCTTCTGTCTGATCTTCAGACGATCAGTTCTCTTCATCTTCAGGAAGTAGTTCTTCAATGTTTACCTGTTGAACCATCATCTTCCCGTTTACTGTTGCTGTGTAACAGCTCCTGGCTGTTTCCACATCGCCTTTGATTTCTATCGAACCTTCTCCCGTCGGGATTTTCATACTAACGTGAGCTGGTGAAATTACAGCTCGGACGTCGATAAGTGCTGGTCTTCCCATAATCATATTGTAAGCTGATGGTGCCCTTACCACCACATAGTCCACCATTAGGGTCCTGCCCATGGTTCCCTCTCTAAAAGTAGTAAGGAGTTTGATTACACCCAGTGGATGAACTGAGGGTCCGGCGAAGCCGAACAGAGGAGCTGACACGGGGGTTAGCTCAGAGTCTTTTAATTTCATCGCTATGAACACATTGTAGTAGTGGACGTTCACCGCACTGCCTGTATCGACACATATTCGCCTTGTCAAATTCTTGTGGATCACCGCCTCTATTACTAACCCTTCATTGTTGGTTACTAAGGGTAAGGAATCTTTTGGACCATAAGTCACTTCTCCTGACATTCTTTGTTTTTTATTTGATTGAGAAGGAGCAGCAGATCTGCTACTGCTTATGCCTTCGGCCCCACTTGGGTTGTTCGGCCCCCCTGAGATCGTGTTGATCGTGTTCACAGGGCGATTGTCCATTTGACCATCAAGATCTGGTGAGTGATCCCTTCTTCTCTAAAGCTCATCTCGGTTATCCTTATCACGGTAATTGTTTCGGCGTTTGAACTCACGCCGACCTCTTGGTTCGGCTTGCTAAGACCGATCTACGACCTCATCAAGCTTTCCTTCCATCACTATTGCGTCGATGTCTCTGATCAAATCTCAACACTATTCTGAATCATGACCCACGTCCTGGTGGTACTTGCAAAATTTGTTAGGGTCTCTTTTTTCTCTAGGCCCCCTCATGGGTGGTGGGACCTTGGCTATGCCTTTTATTTCCATAATCGCGAGGACCTGCTCATGAGATCTGTTCAAAGGGATGAAGTCTCTGTCCTGCAGAGCCCCTTTCTTGCCTACTGAGACTGGTGCAGTTACTCTATCCCATACTGACTTTCTCTTCATGTCTGATTTGTCTTCAGACCTGCCTTTCTTTCCTTCACCTCTTTCCATCTCTCTTTTGAGTCTGTTTGCTTCTTCTCCCCAACAATGTTTGTAGGTCACGTCCAGACATTCTTCCATTGTCTGAGGGAGTTTGCTATTCAGCTTGGCGTGTAGCCGTCCCTCTCGCAGACCTGCCACGAAAGAAGCGACCAGCAATCGTTCATCTGCGTCCCACACCTGTGCGGATTCGTCATTAAAGCGTTTTATAAAGTGCAGTACGGACTCATCCTGCTTTTGCTTCAAAGTTAGAAGGTGAGTCTGGTTTTTCTGGAACGGATGAGCTGTGATGAAGGCATGGACGGACTTCCGAGTTAATGTCCCAAAGTCGGAGATCGGCCTGGGAGGAATCAGTTGAACCACTCTCTGGCTCTTCCTGTTAGCAGTGTAGGGAAGACTTTGCACTTCATCTCATCTGAGGCATCGTACAGATTCATATGTGATATGTACTGATGCATGTGATCATAAGGATCCTTAGATCCATCATAAGAATCAATCTTAGAAATCTTAAACCCCACTGGTCGGGGGTAGTTTTCGATGTACTCGGTGAAGGGCGACGCACAGAGCAGTTCTTCTGACCGTCTTCTGAGCAGAGCGTCCAGTTCGGCCTTAGCTGTGTCATTAGGGTGACGCATATTCTCGTACTCAGTGTGAGCACTTGATTCCACGATCTCCGGCTTTTTAGGAGCTTGTTGATGAAGATTTGTTTCTAAGACCTCTGGGGATCCCTTCCTTTGAGGGTTTCGTCCAGGATCGCCTTAATAGTAATATTGTCTAAATTCTTCAAGGCCTCAACCAACGCATGGTTCGATGATCTTGAAGAGCCGGATTAGGCTGATGAGTTTGGCCTTCAGCAACGTTTGCCCCCATTTGCGGGTTTGTAGCCTGGCCGTCTTCTTGGGTGGTCGCAGCATTCCCTCCATATTGTGTCGGATCTGCTGGATCTGCAGTCTTCTTACCAGTGTTCTTTGGTGGCATAATTTCTTACAAGAATTCGGGGATTGTTTGATCGATTATCAGAAAGAGGCCCTCATTCTAGCGCCAATTGACGATGCTGGAAATCGCCTATTACTCCATCCGAGTCAATTACCTTTGTGATAAAGATCTTAAACCCCAAGAACCCAAAATCGCGTAAGAGAGGGGTAGGTGTTTTTGTGTATTTTAGACTGAGCTCTCGAGTTATTTCTCTTGATTTGCCTACATATCCAATAGTTGAATTGGAATCAAGTCTTTCGTAGTTCCTTAGGGTTGTTTATATAGGAGGCATCTCGCCCTCTTTCTTGCTCTGCAAGTATTATGATTTATCATTATTCCCTAAGGACAAACACGCATTAATCCCTATAATTTAGAGATAATTATGGACATATTTAATGCCAATATCACAGTCTTTATGACTAAGGATTCTTTCCTCATTTATACTCAGCTATCCCATACGTGGAATAATGGCCCGGGTTCATGAAGGCGTCTACGCCTGAGCCTCCAAGGCCCTTTATGGCTGAATCAGGCGCTCCTCTTCACTAGGCCTAGGCCGACCTGCGGTCGCTGGAGGAGGAGTTCCTGCCGATCTCCCACCTGGGGTAAGGGACCTGCCCTTAAGTATATCTTTTGGGGCTCCTGGCCCTAAATACCCTTCATTTAGGGGCTAATCATTTATTACACGTCCTAAGAGGACGACACATGGCGTAGCTTGGGTCGGCTATCATCATACGTCATGATTAATCTAGAATCATCATAATCAACGATGCAGATGACGGTTGTGTGGTATAACGGTTGTGTCCGTACAATTACCTTTCAAGACAATAATCTTTGATTTCATCCCATCAACTTACAATTGTTCTTTCACAAGTCATCAATTGACCAAAAAGAATTGCATATATGTTTAAAGCAAACAGTTACCGAGTAAATTCATTTAATAAGGCGGTTTCTATTGGAACAACAATTTTATTGCTGGCACCACAATCGCTTCCGGCATTCAAAAAAATATTTTGTGCATCACGATTATTTTTGGGTAAATGACGTCAATGGTATTGACGTTCCTTCACAATTATAACATCACTTGCACCGACGTTAGTTTTCAATAATAATATCATTGACGTTGACGTTATAGTTATAAAAATGTCATGGGTGAATAATGTTTGTCCACTAACGTTATTTTTGTAAAAGAACGTAAGTGGCACTAACGTTCATAGTATGGTGCCTGAAATATAAAAAATAATATATAATGCCGGAAGGAAAAAAAAATCAAGAAAATAATAATGAAAACAAATTGTGGTGGCAATAAAAACTGCATTTAACAAATGACTAGTGGATGTCTGTCGCTAGCTAGCTCCATTTACTTTGATAGAAGACCCATTAGTCCATAATTTCCTATTAGCATCGTGTTTAACAACATATTTGTGCTTAAGCCACTTAGGACACCTGCTCAATATCCATTTTGAGAAGATTTATAGGGTTGATAAATGTCTAAGTAGTGCATTTTCTGTGTTTTTGTTTTTCTGCCAGGAATACTCATGTAACTCATCTACAAAGTAATACAATAAGGTTTGTGCTCCAATTGTTTAATACAATGTCTAAGTAGTGCATTTTTGTGTTTTTTTGTATTTTTTCTAGGAATACTTAAATAACTCATCTACAAAATAAGTCAATAAGCTTTGTACTTCAATTGTTTAATAAAATGTCTAGGTAGTGCATGTTGTTGACTAATATATAATGCATTGTTTCAAAATTGTTTCTACATTTACAAAGTAGATTACAATTTTGTTGATTATAAGCATCTCCTATGTGTTTTGATATATCTCTTTTAAGAGTTCATGAGCACACACTAGCATTCTTTGGTATGTCTTTGCTCCATGATGTGGTGCATTATTAGTTGCTTAAACGTGAAATGGCATGATGCTTGAGCTTGTGTGAGTTTAAATTTTGATACGAAAAGATTATGTTAATACTCCCATTTATTTTACTTTGTTTGAGCTTGCGTAAGCATGTCAGATAGATATTGTGGCAGAGACGGTCAAAACTTTGTCGGCTAAGAAGAAGAAACCCAAAGTTGGATTGAACCAGCATGCTGAGTGATGTGATCTATAAACGAATCAGATCCGAAAATGCCCAAGGACTTAACTGAAGGCACCAATATGATGAGCACCTCGACCTTGGCTAACCCGTAACCAAAAATCTTGGTATATATGGACACCCACAAGGTTCGTTCACACCCTCGATAAGTCCGGTTTGGAATCCACCAACATGAGAAAACTCACCAAAGCTTAAAAGCTTCAAATAAAATATATCTATATCAAAATTTGTCTGATTACAATGAGTACTACTAAATCCTTTTTATAGGCTACAATGAAATAAATAAAACAACTCCTAACCGATGCGGGACAAAAGTAAATAACAGAAATAAAAAATAAAAAAACCTAATAAATAATAATAATAATAATCTACTCAAATTTGTCACGGAAACATGTGGGATAGATGATAAAATAAATAGACTTCAAGCCAAAAAGTCTCATTTTCGATCACATCACTGAGGTTGGAAAAGGGAAGGGCAAAGCATCTAGTGTTGTTAAGAGAAAGAAAAACGGCCCTAATTGACATAATTGTTTGACAAAATTCCTATGATGTAATTTTATGCACTAAGTTTTCGTTTGTTCAATGTACTTATTCATTTTCATATGAAAACAATATGTTAAAGTTATATTGTATTTTATTCTGTACAATGTTCAATTTGAACAACTTTTGGTTCATGTTTTTAATATTCAATTTATCACGATTTCTTGCAAGAAACTACTATTGTGTGTTCATGTATGAAAGTTTTGTCAAACAAGAGTGTAAATTGATGTCTTACATACGACATAACAAGATTCGCACATGTCTCAAATGTTCTAGAGGATCGTCCATATCTCGGATTGGCTATTTAAAGAGCCCTTATGATTCTTTTACACAGACAATGAGATTTTTTGTAAATCTTATTCAATGTATGTGTAAATAATTATATTGATTTAATTTGATTTGATTAAAATTTAAGGATTCAATGTGTTGGTAATGTATGCTTGAAGTTATTCTACACATTACGGATGATTAAGAGATTTACAGTCTATTATTTTGGTAAACATTCGACCATGTGTCTGTCGATCCTGAATGTCCAACTCTGTGTTTGTCAGATGTGAGGATCCAACCATGGCACAGTTGGATGTTTTATAGACCATTTTGACAATGGTACGACCTCTACACTATCGAATGTCAAGGTGCAACTGCCATACTATCGGTTGCTTCACAAATCACTTTGACAAAAGTCCGACCTCCAGACTGTCGGATGTCAAGGTCCAACTGCCACACTGTCGGATGTCAATGTCCAACTGCCATACTGTTGGATGTTTTACAGATCACATTGGCAAGTGTGGTGAGTCGATGGTGATATTGGTTTTGGAGAGAAAAGTGTGGTGCCTAGGGTAGGGGGTCAATTTGTAAAAATCAAAAGTTCATGGGTTGTATTGTAATTATTTTGATGATAGTGAAATTTTATTTTCAGGTGTGATGCCTTAGGTAGAAATGACAATTTTATAATTAAACTGTGGTATAATGAGTAGATGTAAAAAAAACAATGTGGTGCCTTAAGTAGATTATTAACGTATAAAAGTGTTGTGCCCCTCAATTCGGGTGTCCAAGTAAATTTGGTGTGATGATTTAGATGAAATATTATGTGGAAAATCTCATGTCAATGGTGTTAGAATCCTCTCAAATACTTAAGGATCAAGTACAATTGTTTTACATATTATCACAAAAACGGCATGGTTTTGGGGAGAAAAAACTACAGTTGGATCATTTTTCATATTTTGGATGTGTCGTCACATATTTCTTGGGTCAAAGTCAATGAATTCATTTGTTTAAAGTTCTTTTAACGGTTGTCACCGACAACTTTGTACTTAATTGACAAATGACAAGTGACGTATACACTTGCCATTTGTAATAGGATTTTTTCCGGACTAGACTACAATCACTGAAATCATTTTCCGGAAAGTAACAGAAAATTGATTATGGCCACTCGGTTTTCTATTTGTCGGTGAATTTTTGTGAATCATCCGGAGAAAATATAAAATGAGGTTAATTTACAGATTCGTATTTATTTATAAGTCGTGTCAGACCTGATATTTTTTTGAGTAGCACATGCAGTTTTTTGAGAGAGCCCGTGTAAATTTACACGGGCTAAACACAAGCCAAATGCAAAATTTTTGAACATTCTTCTCTTTTTTTCTTTTTCTTTTTGCTAACTTACCAACGTATAAGAAGATGCAACCCCGTGTGATTTGGGCCCGTGCAAATTTGCACAGGCCCGTGTAAAATTGCAAGTGCTACCTTAAAAAAATATCAGGTCTGACACGACCTAAAAGTAAATACGGATCCCTATATTAACCTGATTTTATATTTTCTTGGAATGTAGTTATTTTTTTCAGATCTCGAATTAAAAGTTATTATTTAGGGAAAAAAATTTAGACACACTGGGCCGGGCTGAAGGCAAACCTTACTATGTGGAGATGACTTCTCATTCCTCAAGCCATATGTTTTCTTCACTTATAATAATATAAACATTTTGACCGGGTGGGGGTACATGGCTGTCACAGCCATGCAGCTATCAAGCTTGGTATGGCCAAAGCGTTTAACAGGGTAGAATGGAGTTATCTTTGGGGTGTCATGTATCATATGCGCTTTCTAGGGGCATTTGTTGACTTACTGCGGAGGTATGTTTCGTCTGTTACCTATCGGGCTCTTGTTAATGGCGGACCTGGTCCTCGGATTGTCCCTACCCGGGGGATTCGATAGGGGGACCCTCTTTCCCCATTTCTTTGTATCATATGCGCAGAGGGGATGGCGGCTTTGTTGGATCGGGCTGCGGAGGTGGGTTGCTTCGGGGTATTTTGTTCGGCAGGCAGGCCCAAGTTCAGGTTTCGCACTTGCTGTTCGCGGATGATAGTATGTTATTCTTTGAGTACATGGATGGGGCGTTAGAGACATTGATCGACCTCTTTAATTAGTATGGAATGCTCTCTGGTCAAGCTATAAATTTTTATAAGTCCAGTTTATATTTCAGCAAGGCTATTTGGCAAGATGACAGGGAATACATTTTGAATTTTTTTCAGATTCCCATCGGGGCTGGCACATATAAGTATTTGGGTATGCCATTTTTCACTGGGAAGAATAAATGACAGGTTTTCGATTTTCTCCAAGAGAACATATGGAAAAAGTTGTCCGGTTGGAAGGATAAGCTCATCTCCGCCGTTGGGAAGGAGGTCAATATTATATCAAGCCTGCAAGCTATACCTACGTTCATTATGAAATGTTTCAAGATCCCTACCACGCTCGTCCAAGAGATCGAAAAAAGTATTCGAGGATTCTTTTGGGGGGATACTGAGGCCAAACGGAAGGTGCATTGGCGGAACTGGGATACTTGTTGTCTTACTTGCCCCACCGCCCTCGCAAGTCGAGTACTTAATGCAAAGTACCATCCGGGTACGACTATTGTGGCAGCAGGGTTGGGGAGCAAAACATCTTTCTTGTGGAGGAGTTTGTTGGAAGGCATAGAACTGTTAATGTAGGGACTACGATGGCGAATAGGAGATGGGAGCTCAGTTTACGTTTTTTATGATGCTTGGGTTGCTAGGCCGCCTTCCTTTCGATTAGCCCATTCACCCCACTCTCTACTTATGGATAGTAAAGTGCAGGATTTGTTTTTTTCAGGTACTCGACATTGGAATTTGCCTTTCCTTGTGCAAGAATTCCAGGCTTGGATATAGATGCTATCCTACAGACTCCCATTGAAGGCAGCACGCACCCAGATAAATTGATTTGGCACAATAACCGTAGGGGCAAATATTCACTGAAGTCGGGTTATTTCCTTGCCTTGAGTTTGTATGGTGGATTGCCTGAATTGGTGCATGCATCATCTTCTTCAGGGCCGGACAAAGTGTGGCGGGATGTTTGGAGAGTCGGTGTGCCGCCGCGTGTTCATCACTTCTTATGGCATTGCTTGCAGGATTGCCTGCCGATTGGGGAGTAGCTAGCTAAGCACAATCTGGCTCGGACCGTCGTTTATCATGTGGTAGGGAGATGGAGTCCATGCCACATGTGCTATTTGATTGCGACTATGCAAGGGAGATCTGGGCAGCCTCACCTTTTGGTAGCCAGCGGATGCAGAATGGGTCGAATTTTAAAGAGTTTTTTGGTGCGATGGTAGCACGTTGTACTTTGGATGAGGTTTCTACCTTATGTCTGCTTCTCTGGGACCTTTGGAAAGCCCGATGCAGTGCAGTTTTTTGATGATGTGTCTATTCATGTTTCCCGGGTGGTCTCTGCATCCTTAGCCGGGGCAAAGGAGTTTCGACAGGCCATGGATGCATCTCATATGGGATCGGAGGGGCCTGCGCACCCGGTCATTTGGAGCGCTCCTCCCGTGGGCAATTGGAAATGCAACTCTGATGCTGCTGTCACGGCCTCGGGCTCTGGTGTGGGTTTGATCTTCAGAGATGCGCTTGGTTCGGTTGTTGCCGCCTATTCGTTCCATTTCGACCCTGGTATAAATCCTGAAGTTCTGAAGATGCAAGCGGTTCTACTGGCGATGTGAGAGGTTGTTCGACTGGGACTTTCTCTTATCACCTTTGAGACTGATTGCTTGTCTTGTGTTCAAGCGTTATTGCGGCCGTCAGATGATCTATCTGTCTTCAGTTGCTTGGCGCGTGATTGTCTAGTGCTTTCGGCATACTTCACTTCTTCTTCCTTTACTTTTGTCAAGCGCACTGACAATTTTCCGACGCATTTATTGGATAGATATGGCTTGGATATTATTGGTCATATTGACTAGGGAACTGCCCCTCCTCATTATGTAATCTTTGCCGCTATTGCGGACTTGGTTTAATAAACAGTTAGTTTCTTCAAAAATAAACATTTTATGAGTATATTGTTCATCACACATATAAAAAATGTTACATGATTTTATTATGTGCTCCCTCCGTTCCTATTTAACTGTCGTAATTGTTAAAAACAAAATTTCATTTTTATCTGTCGTAGTTACATTTCCAAAGCATTATTTATTGTAATTTTCTACATATATCCTTATTTATTAAGGGGTGGGAGATTGAAAACAATATTGTATTAATTATATTCACAGGGTGTTATTGTCATTTTGATATTAAGTCAAAATATAAACTACTCTTCTTAATATATGTGTTTTTATGCAACTACGACAGTTAAATAGTAACGGATGAAGTAATGGAAATGCTGTTACTTAAAACTTTAATACAGTCGGCTTGTACACATATGATACAATAGCAGATGAAACAAAATTGTAATATAGGAGTCATCACAACACTTCAAATCTTCTGCTATAATATGTGTATCAGTATGGCACAAGACATTTCATGTGTAAACTCTTTTAGTTCAAACTTTAATTCAGTCTAAATTGATCATGACTCATCATTTATCAAGTCTGAAATAACTATTGTACACACTGATCATGACACACGACGATTGGACCCGTATCATTACTCAAAAAGTAAAAGGTTGGAATGAAACACGAATCCTATATATAATCGATGTTCGAGACATCGACACGAATGTGATAAATGGGAAGCCAAAGGGGTGTTATCCTCTGTGTCCATAAGCTTGCCCACGGTTCAATTGTGGTTCACCATTTTTCCAACCCGGCCTGCCCTGTTGAACCGTCAGTTTACCAGCTCGCTGGCTATCTGGCCAGTGAACCATGTGTTGATTTTTATTTTTTTCTCTGGTTTTAGAAAAAACAAATTCCAGATTTTCTATTAGATTCACCGGTTTCATGGCGGTTCAACATTTTCCCAACCCGGCTCGATGAACCGGTAGTTTACCAACTTGTCGGTTAACCATCTAGTGAGCTGCTGGTTTTTTTTTTGTTTTCTTTTAGAAAGAAAAAAAAAAAAATGCTCTTACCATCGTGTAATACAAGCACAACCAATGACACAACAGTCATCTACACCGTTGACCATGATCAACATTGCAGATGTCCGTTGTGGACTGGTTGTGACACAACAACCGGTTGTCTCCGTATCATTACTCTTTTACAACAAAGGGTTAAACAACATACATCATTAGACAAACCTTATTAAGTTCACTTAAAACTCAAAATTACACGATAACAGGAACAAGACCATTTTTTTTTTTTTTTTGAAAATTTCAGTACTGCATATGTATACAGTTCTTATTAAATGAAATGCAAGGTTCAAGGGATAAGGAGAATCTTGCCAATATGTATGCTGCTTTCCATGAGATTGTGAGCTTCAGCAGCTTCATCTAGTGGAAGGCATTTGTACACCACTGGTTTCACCTTGCCCGCTGCTATGGCCGGCCACACATTCTTCTCCACTTCACTCACTATCAATGCTTTGTTTTCCTTGCTTCTACTTCTCAATCCAGCAGCTGCACAACACATTATTTATTACCCTTCGGGATTTAGTCAAGTTTTTAAACTTCGCTTTTCAATAGAACAATCAAACAAGAGTTTTTGGCATAATACCCACCTTGCACCGTGAGGCGTCTAGCAAGCAAACCTGATAGATTCACTTCAGTTACTGCTCCTCCCATAAAGCCGATAATGAATAGTCTACCACCGACGTTAAGGCTGTCTAGATTACGCTGAAAATACGTTGCTCCAATGTTGTCCAGGATAACATCCACACCTGATAAATAATACCAAACATCAATTTTTTTCCACAGTTGAAGAGATAGAATACAATAATACAAATCCCTTGTGGATGTTGCCTATAAAGTAGCCAGCCAAACAATCAAGAACCAGGTGCAACAAAATACCTTTTCCTCCAGTTTCTTCCTTTACACGTGCCACAAAATCCTCAGTTTTGTAATTGATACAAACATCTGCCCCAAGAGCCTTGCAAGCAGCAAGCTTTTCCTCACTCCCTACTCGGAATCAGAAAAACTTTCAGGTTACAAATTCAAACATTCAAGAAATCGCGTAACTAGAAGTAGGAAATCAACCTGCAGTGACGAATACTTTCACTCCTACATATTTAGCTATTTGAATTGCAAATGTACCGATTCCGCTGGAACCTCCATGAACCTGAAATTGGTTTCCAATTGGAATGAGTCATCACATGATACTACATTTTAAGCATATTGTTCCGCATATTAAGCATCCACAATAACAAGTTTCACATAAACAACCTATCATGCAAGGATCCTGCAATACAAAATGATTCACCACCCTAATGATTCCCTATGTTATTATTACAACACATTCTATTTGGCTATTGTTAGCTCATGAACTATGCTGTAGTTCACGCACTATTCCCTTGCTTTGAAAACTTTCTTGTTGTTTTGCACATGGTCTGGTCCTCAGGATAGAGTCAAGTCAGAATTATAAGGAGGAATTTAGAATAAAACAAGGTTGCAAACATTCTTCACCCCCCTTACAGCAGAAAAACATGCAACCAAGTAAAGGTTTAAGTTCCAAATCTTTTTTCTATGCTTAACCCATAGTTTTAGTATACAAAACATAACATTTTTTTCTGCTGTGTGAACAAAGGAATGATGGAATTAAAATCCCTAAAACAGAGGCTACATTTGTTCGACATAAATCAAAGATGGCAGTTCGGCAAAGAAAAAAAAAAACATGAAGAAACACACATACAAAACCATGCATTTGATATCAAGATTACACTGGACCGCTAAAAAGGTTGCAAAATTCACATTACATTCCATAACATCCTAACAAAACAAAACAGATGCCTTCTTAGAAAAGGGGGTTGGGGGGAATTAAATGATAAAACTGAGTGTGCAGAAAGGTAGAGTGAATCACCAGGAAAATCTCGCCTGAGGAAAGATGGCTCATCATGAAGATAGTTGACCAAACAGTGCAAGCCACCTCAGGAAAACTGGCAGCTTCTTGCAAAGAAACACCAGGTGGAATGGGCAGAAGCTGGCCAACTGGTGCAGCTACTTTTTCAGCATATCCTCCTCCCCCAATAAGAGCGCATACCTACACACCCTCCACCTTCGTACATGAGTATAAAAACTGCACAGTTATTTAGTAAAAGACCCCAAGGAATTGCACAAACTAACTAACGCCACAAGAACCTTCCTATCAAACGAGAGATCTACATGACACAATCAAATGAGAGATAAGTAGTACACCTTACACTTATATATACCAAAGGGCATGATGGTTCTATATAATAATTATTAAGTGCAACACACAACGAGAAGAAGAGGGAGACTCCAACAGAAATGAGGATAAGGAGAAGAAGGGAATAACAGAAAAAGTCAAACCAGCTCAGCCACTTAACAAACATGAAAGAGAAAATCTTATTCAAGAAAGATAGAGATACGAAAGTTAAGATAAGGCAGTTGAAAAAAACTCAGCTGTATTTCTATTCTTCAGTAGACTGCATTGTATAAATTCTATACCTTAACAGAAATGAAAGCCATCAAATTCTTTCCTTAAACTTCCATCTTCTACAAAAGTTCTTCATGGTATCAGAGCGAAACACCCAAAACCGCTAATTTTTTTTTAGTGACACCTTCTTTGCAAAACAATGGCAACAGAATCTGTCCTTACTATGCAACAGTTTCACCAATGATCTAGTTTGGTATCAATCAAACTAAGCTTAACAAATTATCTATTGTGGTGTTCACAGGTTCTTCCATTGATAATATGTCTTGGTGTGTATCACCATATTTCTTCATGTCTTGGTGTTTATCACCATATTTCTTGGCAGCGAAAAACCACCTTACCCAACCTTTAATCAGTTAGTGATGGCCCTGAGAGGATATGAGCAGAGTATTTTAACTCAGAAAACTGAGGAGAAGCCTGCTGTTGCCCACAATCAGGCATACTTCTCTCAGCGTGGACGTGGCAGAGGGCATAGAGGAGGTTCAAGAGGAAGTTTTTCTTCCAGAGGCAGGGGTTTACATAAGCAGGCAGTTTCAATACAGCTGACAGAGCCCAACACAATGCTACCTCAAATACACTGCACAAGCATCTGCAAACGACTCAAAACCGAAGGATTTGGCGGTACTCGTCCAATTTGTCAAATCTGTGGGAAGGATAACCATAGTGCAATTGATTGTTGGTACATGTTTGATTACTCCTATCAAGATGAAGAACCCTCAAAAGCTTTTGCGGCCATGTCTCTACGTGAATCATCAGTCTTTTATGCTGATACCGGTGCAACAACCCATATGACCAACAATGAAGGTAATCTATCTTGCCTTACAACGGGTATGAAAAAGTTCATGTAGGAAATGGAAATTCTTTACCTATTTCACACTATGGAGATGCTTCTATCAGAAACTTAAAGTTAAATAATGTTCTTGTTGTGCCTGGCTTAACCAAGAACTTGTTATCCGTTGGTAAACTTGCATCAGATAGTCAATGTTTTTAGAAATTTACTAATTCGAATTTTGTGATTAAGTGCCAAAATCAACAGATCATAGCTCAGGGGCATAAACAAGGAAAGCTATATTGCACTTGATGAAGAAATGAATGAAGCTTTGAGTACAATACAAGGGGGAAGAGCCACTTCATCTTCTTGCATGCAAGGCTTGGTCACCGCATGCTAAGTCCTTGCCTAAATTACATCACCAAGGGCAAATTGAAATCAGTAGCTGGATATCAAGACCAAAAATTTGTTCTAGTTGTCAGATAGGCAAAAGTTATAAACTTCCTTTTGCAAGAAGTACTAATAACAATACTTCTCTTGAGAAAGTCCATCCAACTAGTTCGAATCAGTTGTATCGTTTTTATGTTATATTTATTGATGATTTTTCACGATTCATCTGGTATATCCTCTTAAAAGGAAATTTGATTTCTTTGAATGTTTTGCCAATTTCCAAAAATTGGTTGAGAATCAGTTTAATCACAAAATAAAGGTGTTCCAATGTGATGGAGGAGGAGAGTTTGGTTCCAATCACTTTAAAGAGCATTTGGCTAATCATGGCATTTCATTACAAGCTTATTGCCCCCATACTCCTGAACAAAATGGAGTTGCGGAACAGAAACATAGACACATAGTGGAAACAGGTCTACTAATGTTGTTTCATGCTAATATCCATTGCATCTGAGGGTGAAATCCTTTTTAACTGCAGTTTATCTCATTAACAGGCTTCCAAGTTCCACATTGCAGTCTACAACACCTTACTTTACTCTATACAAACAGCATCCTAAATACAGTAGCTTAAAGGTTTTTGGGTGTCAATGCTTCCCATCTTTGAGAAATTATGGTGTCTCAAAGTTTGCAAAGAAAAGTTTTCCGTGTGTTTTTCTCGGATACAGTCCATTACACAAAGGTTACTGATGTTTGGAGCCGAAGACTAAGCGAGTTTATAAAACCAGACATAAGGTAACTAATGAAGATACTTTTCCATTTAAGGATGATTTTGTGCAGGTTCAAACTGCAGTTTCTACTTTAGCTGATTATCCAACAGGTGATGAATGTTGTTCACCTAATTCTATGGATGTGTTAAGTTCAAACACACCAGCTGCTGTGATAATGAACCCACTCCATCAACTGAGGCTGCTACCCACAATCTGCCAAATCAACCACAAGCTGGGGACCACCAAAATGTGATTCCTGATGATGATTTTGCAAATCAGATTGTGACTCCTCACTCAGGTGCAACCAGTTCAGATACTGCAGACAATTTAGAAGCTACAACAGAAGTTAATATTTCACCTGCAGCCATTTCAGAAGCTGCAACGTAAATTCCTATTCAACCTGAAGCTTTTGAGGCTCCAGAACCAATTCAACATGAAGTTGTTGAGGCTCCAGAGTCCAGAGCCTGTCCATAGTGGCCTTAAAGAGATAGACAGTCACCTGCCTATCTTAATGACTATGCTCTGACAGTTCAACAAGTCTCCAGCTCCATTGCCACAGAACCAGGGGCGTTTAGAAGTGCAGTGAAGAATCCTCTTTACGTTCAGGCCATGGATGAGGAGTTAGATCCCTTCACAAAAATCAGACGTGGATTTTGGCCCCTAGACCATCAAAAACAAATGTAGTAGGGTCTAAATGGGTCTATCGTATCAAAACAAAGGAAGATGGCACAATTGACAGATACAGAGGAAGGCTAGTCGCTAAAGGATACACTCGGTTATCCGGAATTGATTTTGATGAGACTTTGAATCCCGTGATCAAACCATCCACTATTCGCTTGGTCTTGGCATTAGCTACTTCTCAAGGGTGGTGTCTTACATAACTTGATGTAAAAAATGCTTTCTTGCATGGACAACTCAAGGAGACCGATTATATGGAGCACCCACCCCCCACCCCCCCACCCCCCCACCCCCCCGGGTATCTACTATCTAGACTAAATATCCTAATCATGTGTGTTTGTTTGTTAAGGAAATCCCTATATGGCCTTAAACAGAGGCACCTAGGGCGTGGTTTGACCCTTTGTCTCAATTTTTACTTCATATCGACTTCAAGTGCAGCAAGGCAGACCCTTCTCTTTTCACTTATCATTCAGCAAGTACCACTATTATTCTCCTTATGTATGTTGATGACATTTTAGTGGCTGGCACTTGTTCCGTACAAATTCAGCATCTCATCAAAACCCTTGGAGCTGAGTTTGGTTTATTTCTTTCCCAACAAATTTATGCTCAATCTTTGCTCTCTAAGGCCGACATGCTTCACTGTACAGCCTTAGCAACACCATTAGCTCTCAAGCCTGATCCAGACGCATATGCCGACCAACCTGTGGGTGCTTATACATATAGAAGTATTGTAGGGGCTCTCCAATATCTCACATTTACTCGTCCAGATATCACCCATGTTGTGAATAGGGTATATCAGCATTTTTCTAGTCCAAATACAAGTCATTTCAAGGAAGTAAAACAACTCCTCCGTTACCTTCGCGGCATTCTGGACTATGGCCTACATTATCTATCACAGAGTCCTTTAAATTTATATGCTTATAGCGATGCCGATTAGGCAGGCTGTCCTACTACAAGGAGAAGTACTGGTGGTCTGTCTTTTTATTGGAGCAAATTGTGTTTCATGGAGCTCAAAGAAGCAGCCCACAGTTGCTCGTTCTAGCGCGGAAGCTGAATACAGATCAGTGGCATCAACCACAGCTGAGCTTACATGGATCTCTTATTTGATACGAGACATTGGCATTCCCTTATCCCACCCACCTCACTTGTTTTGTAATAATTTTAGTGCCTTATACCTTGCAGTTAATTCCATTAACCATCCAGATCCAAGCATTTTGCTTTAGACTATCACTTCGTTGTGAAAAAGTTGCAGTCCAACAACTTGTTACCAAGTATGTTCCCTCTCATTCTCAACTCGCTGATATCTTTACAAAACCTATACCTAAAGCACAGTTCGCTACATTACACAGCAATTTGCGTGTTTAATCCTTTACACACGCCAGATTGAAGGGGGCTATTAAGTGTAACACGGAACAACGAGAAGAAAAGGGAGACTCCACCGAAAATGAGGATAAGGAGAGTCAAACCAGCTCAGCCACTTAACAAACATGTTTAGAAGATCTTATTCAAGAAAGATAGAACTACGAAAGTTTAGAAAAAGTAGTTTTAAAAAACACAGCTGTACTATTATTTTTCAGTAGACTGCATTGTATAAATTCTATACCTTTACAGAAATGAAAGCCATCGAATTCTTTCCTTAAATTTGTATCTTTCATAGAAGTTCTTCAATAATGACATCATGAGTTTAGTATAGTTGCTCGCATTTGAAGAGTTTTACCAAGTCAGCGAGTAATGGTATATACTCATTTCATTTCCTCTACGAATCAAATGCTAAAATAGAAAGGAAATATTGAGTGGAGATCTTTCTATTCTCGAATTCGTCCACATTTCACTTAAAAGCAAGCCTGTTACATAATCCACTAAAAACATAAAACAAATCATCGGTTGAATGCTTCAACTTGTATGAAACTGAAAAGGAAAGAAAAGGGGTTTCAACCTGGTCGCCAATCTTCCACCTAGAGACATCTTTTCCGACAGCTTCAATGGTTCCAGAGCATTCAAGACCAGGGTACTCACTATCGCCTTTAGGAGGCGGGTACCGGCCTTGTCGCTGAAGGGTGTCCGCCCTATTGAGAGCAGTTGCAGCAACCTTGATCAAGACTTCATCATCTTTGATCTGTGGTTCTTCTACTTCTTGCAACTTCAATACCTCTGGCCCACCTGGGGTTGTGATTACCACGGCCTTCATGCCTCTTTGTGGACTTCTGTCGAACAGGTTGTGCTTCTGAATGAATTAAGGTTTGGAGTCAGCTATTAGAAGTTTAGGAATTTCGATGATGATAAGGAAGGCAAGAGGTATCAGGAAGTATCTATTTGGCCGTTTTCCAGGTAAATATGATCAGAAATTTTACGAGTAGAGACGAGGGTGAATGATCAAACTGAATCAAAAATGTAATTTTTGTTATAAATATTACGCGTTATATCTAGGTGTTATAAATATAGCATATAATATGTAGATGTCAATTAGATAATATACACTATGAATCTTTAATACGATGATGTTGTTACACCATTACACCACGTGTGTCATGTCGTGTCTTTATTAAACGATATCGCATTAGATAATTATCCAGATAATTACGTAGCCGCTGATCATCACGTGATGACCTTTGGCTCACCTTTGGTTGCATACTAAGAGCGGTTGTAGTGGTCAGCGGGAAAATTTTCCCATGCAAAAGCATAGATAGTCCACCATTTAAATAAGGTTATAAAAAGATCGGAGGATTAAATTATATTTGATGTAATGACTTTTAAATTGATGTTGAAAAGCAAATGGCTTGGTTCTGGACATCTACATTTAGACGTTGTGCTCGAAGCCCGTGAAAAGATTGGTTGAAAAAACGAGTCATTATAAGTAATTGTTTTCTCTCAACTCTATCTTTTAGACTCTGTCGGGAAAAAGTATGGAAAATAAAGCCACTACAGCCGTCCTAACATCACATGGATGATGATCCGTCTCCTGGTTGAGTAAGAATAAAGGATGATGATGTCCAGAACGACCGACCGGACTTTACCCACTTACTCGGATCTCAATCATTTCGCCATGATCCAAAACCGAAATTTCAAATCACGGCTCATCTTTGAAAAATCGAAAGCTAAAATCAAAACAATAACAACAACAATAATAATAATATCATATTATATTACATTGATATAATATTGTTGAGTTCAGCCCTAACTATTACATCATCAAAAGAATCTCAAAGGACATAACATTGTTCACCTTCCTGTAAATCTGTAACCTACTCCCACCAACACTCCATTATGGAAAGTCGGGATCATTACTCTCTCTTCTAGGAACACGTGAGTTCACACGTTTTCTCTGATAAGTCTATCCAGAATAGTGAGCCAAGCAATGCTTCACCACTTTCCCGGTACCTTGAGTCTCATCTAGAAAACATACAAACTAAAGGAGTGAGCACGAATGCCCCGTAAGCAGTGTCCAAGCATGAAGAGGGAACTAAGGAAGCCACTGAGCAAGCTTTCAGAGTTCCTTACTTTTAGTCTGGAAAATAATGATATGCTTACTAAAAATATATGTACTGTTAAACTACTGCATGCTATATGTATTGGAAACATCTGACTGGAAATAAGAAATATAGCTTAACTGAAAATAATCATTGAACTGTTATAATACTACAACTAGCAATTGTATCTGATATAAATTCTCGTAAATAATATTGTTTATTCTAATTAATACTTTACTGTAATGTTGATAATAATGATACGGTTCTAATCTAGTATGTGTCCTAAAAGGACTCTGAAACTGTCTGAGGTTGCAGACCGGATTTCCTGACCGGCTTCAGTATGTATACTGTACACCTTATTATAGCCTAGGAGCATGACATGATGCCTGGGATTCTCGAGAACTCACTGCACTGAATTGAATGAATCGAATTCTCCTCGACCGGGAGTGGGGTGTGCGCTACAGGAATCATAACATTATCAAATATATATTTTAAATTCTAATATATATACTTATCTGCTTGCAGTGTCTTTTTATTCTGAAAACACGACTACTGCAAAGACACTAAACTTTCTAAAAAAATGTATAACTTCGGTTATTACTTTTCCGTCTGACTGCCCATTATAATCTGGAAACATATTGTCTTCGAGAATATTGATAAGGTTCTAAAAAATGGCTTGGACATTTTAAAACATGATTTGCATCCATCTTTCTAAAACATAGTTTTGAAAGTAGTGTTGGTCATGTTATTTGGGGTTTATTATTTACACCCCGTCTAATCTACTCATACACCACTATATACAACACACCACACCTAATAATCTAAATCTACTTTTGCACCACACTTAAATTGCAACATATTTATTATTTATTTGCACCACATACTTAATTACAATTTTGCCATAGCTAGTGCTGTAAACGAGCCGAGCCGAGCCGAGTAGCTGATGTTCAAGCTCGAGCTCGTTTATTATCGAGTATGCTCGGCTCGACTCGTTAAGACAAACCGAGCCTAAAAGCTTGTTCGAGCTCGGCTCGATAAGAAAGAAAAAGCTCGAGCTCGAGCTCGAGCTCGAGATCAAGCTCGCGAACAAGCTCGAACTCGAGCTCGGCTCGTTCAACAGAGTGTTTTTTTAAGAATCACCTATACAAAAAAAAAAAAAAAAACAAATACAGGGGACACATTCACAAATACACAAAATAACCCGATAGCCAATAGTCCAAATTCAAATACAACAACTAGCAAGCACAAGTTACAACTTAAAGGGTTCAAAATGAGTTAATTGACTAGATAAATTCTTAGACAAAACAGTCCAAATGTCTAATACATAAAAAAACAAACAAAATCCTTCTTCATATCACCCCAGCCACTAATACACAACACGGCACCTGCATTTGAATAACAAAGAAACTCATTTAGATATTCGCTTACTTGAAAAAATGTACAAATCTACTAAATGAATATGAAAAGATACTCAATCGTTATAAAATCAAACTGTTGTACCTATCGGAAACATCTAAAATTCAACCCTTAATTTGACCTCCCATTGATAATTGAATTCTGCAAAAGATATCACGATATGTAAAATATACTTGTCAAATGCAACATTCAAATTTACTTTAAATTTTAAAAAAAACAATGCTTAAATGAAGCACCTCAGACATCATCGGGTAGTTCAATTCTTTCAAATGCTTTCGAAAGCTGGTCTTCTTCTTGATTCTACAAATAAAAATATAGGCAATTACAGATTAATAACTAAATTTAAGAATTATATATATATATATATATATATATATATATATATATATATATATATATATATATATATATATATATATATATAATAATGATAAGGCATACCAGAGCTTTCTTCTTCAAGCCATGCAAGCAACGAACCCAATCTCTACCACATAGTAACATTTCAACCGTTTCCACGGCCAAGGAAGCACGATGTTCATCCACTACCCTACCACCAAAGACTAAAGGTTGATTCGAAGCCACGCTAGTAATTGGAATTGACAAAATATCACTTGCCATCTTTGACAATATCGAAACCTATGCTTTTGTCCTTTCCACCAATCAAGTACATCAAGATGAGCATCAACATCACGATTATACCTATGCTCATTCAAGTACATGTCTAACTCGGACCTTTGAGTTGAAGATTTATCAACTTTACTCATTAACATATGGAATTTTTCTTTCCAATCAAAACCTTGTGCCCAAACATGTCATTGTCTCCACCACCACTTGAAGAATTCCCTGTTTCCCTACCTCGTTTCCCTCCACCCTTTTCTTTTCCTTCATTCGATGAGTTATAAGCAACGGCATATTCATTAAATAACTCATGTGATATTTTCACAATCTGATCAACATAATAAGAAGAACGTTCACCATAGATAACTTCAAAAGAAACATTAATCACATTCATCTTATACCTCGGGTCCAAAAGAGCACCCAATGATAATAACACATTACTATCTCCCCAATACTTATCAAACTTTTGTGTCATACATGAAGCCATATTCCTAATATTTTCAGATTCATCAAGTGCCTTTTCATTTAACAATGCTTTGATCTCAAAAAGCTCCACAAGAAATAGATTTGAAGTGGGATATTCACTACCGTAAATAATATTAGTCACAACATTAAAAGGCCTAAGAATTTGCACACTTCTTCCACTTTTTCCACTCATACGGAGTTGGAACATAATGAAAACCGGGATCAATATCAGAGTACCTAGAGAACACATCTTTCACTTCTATTGCAGCAGCCAACATCATGTAGGTACCATTCCACCTCGTCTGACAATCCAAACTTAAACTCTTACAAGACAAATTCAGTTGGTTTTTTATTTTAGCAAACTGAATGAGTCGAGACTCAGAATTTTTCAAATACTTAATTCCCTCCCTAACAGTATCAATCACCGTCTCAATTTGCTTAAGACCATTGTTCTCGGTCAAATTATACGATTTTTAACGATATATTTTATATCAATTTTCCCCATATTCTTATGTTTTTCATAGAAATCGAGCTTCATATTTAAATATTGAGCAAATGATATTTTTAATGAGTTAATTTCAAAATGTATCAAATTTAGTGCTTAAATGATGATTTATTATTATTTTGGAATTATATTACATTTTGGAATCATTCATTGTTTAATTAGGAGCTTACAAGTGTTAAAGATTGGAATGGACAAGTGTCATGGATAAGATCTTGGAGGGCAAGTCATGAATGATCTAGAATATCCAAGAGATAAGGTTTGTTACAAAGGATAAGGATGGGTTGTTAAGAGATAATGACAAAGATCAAATGCGTACAACTCAGCACAGGTGGAACTGGCGTTCCAAGCCCAGAACTGGCGTTCTGAGAACAGAACTGGCGTTCCAGGAATAGAACTGGCGTTCTGGGACACCAAACTGGAGTTCAAATGCTCAAACTGGCGTTCAGAATGTCTGCCACTGTTTTCCTATAAATATCAGCAGATCCCAAATCATTCAGGGATTCACAATTCAACTTACATTCATAATTTCTCCTCCACAACAAGGAGAGCAGCAGCAGCCACTCTTTTGGAGCTTCAAGGCCGGTCACCCGAGCCTTGTGCTCGGGTGATCCGGGTTAGATTAGGTGCTTTAATTTCGTTTCTTTTTGCTATTGCTGTGCTGATTTTGGGGGCTGAGCATGTTCAAGCTTTTGAACCCTTTTCATCAGGTTTTTCTATTCTTTAATCTAAGTTTGTTTGTATGATCTTTATCTAAAGGTGTATCTTTTCTATGTTTATTTGTCATTGCAATGCATATCGAAAGATCGTTGCTTGTTGATGTTTAATTTGATGAGAGTCATGTTAAACCGTAGATCACCATGGAAAAGATGTGATTTTTTTAACCTTGATATAACGAAAGTTGATAGGTTAATTATCTAGGTTATTAGATTGAAAGATCTTACACCTTGTTTTGTATGCGTCAATCTCTATAGATCGAAAGATGACGGGGTTGATAGGCGAATTACTACTTAAAGTAGGATTCATACCTTTGTGAGGTGAACCACTTTAGTTAATCAAAGATAAGATAATCTTAGAGAGGAGATAGAGGATTTGTTGGATAGGATGATTTTGTTTGTTCAATTGTTTATCCACCATGATCATCTTCGTTTATTTATTTCGTTTTATAGATGGTAGTTTTATTTCGTTTTATCACTCTTGTCATTCCTGGCTTTGGACTAATAATCCTCTGTCCAGTTTATTTTCCGCGTTAGTTTAGGTTTAGTAATAACTAGTAGTAACAATTGGAAAGATTAATAAAGTTAGATTCAACAACCCAATTCCCTGTGGATCGATCCTTTACTTATCTCGCTATACTATCAACTACCCGGTGTTTGGCCGGTTAGGAGTTAGTTTTGCATCTAAGTTAGGGTTTATAAATTTTCTTTTGTTTTAAATGATGCAAAATCTCTCAAACAAAAGTGGCGCCGTTGCCGGGGAATCGGTGTTTTGTTGGATCTACTTGAGTTAATTCTTCTATTTTGTTACGATTTATTTTTCTTTCAATAAAAGTAGCGTTAATTGAATTGAGAGTTTTATTTTTGCCGTGTTTCGATAACCGTTGGGTTAAGAATGTGCAAAAGTTTTTTACTCAATTTATGAAACGTGAATTATATGTTTTCCAATCTAATCCTCTCGTGCTAAAATTTGATGGAAATTTGCTTTGTGTATTGTATATATGATGTATAGTTGGTTTTGGATTGATAATCTGTTGAGCTAGTGAAGGCGGTGTGTTTCTCTCTGCATTTTGTCCAATTCGATGCTTGGACGGGCGCCCAAGCATAGTGAACGCCCGTCAGGTCACAACTCGCAGATGAACGCCGGTTGATGGTCAAACGGCCGTCCGGTGCCAAATTCCAGAAACCGCCCGTTTGACATTGTAACGCGTTCAAAGGGTTGGACGGGCGCCCAACACTGCGTCGAGTTTCGAATTTCTCTTAACTTGATTTTTGATGCTTTATTTGATATGGATACTTTAATTTGAGCTTCGTGGCTAATTGTTGTTACGTAGATGATCCGAACTTGCATGTTTACATCGTTCCATCTACGGATCCATGTTAAATAATTGAATCTAATGGATAATATACTTGATTCATCTAGGCATGTTATAGTGATATCGGTTATCGTATGCTATAATCGTTCTTATTGTTATTTAGTAGCTAATGTCGGTTTCGTATGCTACATACCGTTATGATGAATCTTTTAAGCTTTGAGACTTTCGTGTTTCCTTGTTAATTTTGTAATTCATATGGGTAGCTATCGCCGGCTTTCCGTTGCTACCATCGCGTCATATGAGTTATATCACCATTTTTAGTATAGCTAATCGTTGGTTTTCCATAATGCTATCACCTTTGATGAGTCTTAAGGCGCGCTTACACTTTGCATTGTAATGAACAAAGACTATCGTTTATCGTAACCTGTCATTATTTGGTAGACGTTTATTATATACATGTCGTGTTGCAAATGAGTGGGCTAGTTTTCTTTCTTTTATTTTCTTTTATTTTTGCATATCATTTAGTTGCATGTCATCTAGTTGCATTGTTTTTCTATTTTCTTTTTCTTGAGTGTAGTTAATCGTCGGCTCGTAATACTACCTCTTTTTTTTTTTCCGATTCTGCACGGGCCGTAGTCCTTTGTAGAGTTGTCCTCCCAACTTGCTCACTCGAGAGCTGTCGGTATTATTTTTTATTAGATTGCATATCATGTAGACTGCATTGTAATACATTTTCATATAGTGCACCTAGCCCTACTATTTTGTAATATTCCATGTATCATTATTCCTGTATGCACATGTTGGGCCTTATTTGTATTATAAGCTTCTGTGGCTTATTTGACGCTTAGATGTCCTGTGCTTTAACTGTGCGGTGATTTTTCCATCTGAGCAATTATACCATGTGCTTGTATTATTATTGTTGCTTGTGATCTTCCCCGTATCCCCGAGATATGGCCATGTTTTTCAAGTGGTGCAGTACATTTATCATTTGGTTTGTCAAGCTATCTTTGGAAGTGAATCGGAGAGGAGTACTATGACATCTCGTGCCTCGGAAACGCTGGTCGATTATCTATCCTTCTTCAGCCAATCTTCGGATCATCACGAAATCAGCTAAGTTTCTTTAACCGTTCTTTAATTCTGCACAACATGAGGACATGTTGTAATTTAAGTGTGGGGGAGGGAATGGGTATCTACATTCATTTGCCATACTATTATATTTCTATGAAAAAGTGCTAAATTTTTCAAATTTTTGTTTTGTCCCAAGTGAACAAATGCATATCTTTATTTGAGTTTGTATATCATTGGTGCATTATTTTGCATATTTAGTAACTTTAGATGTTTCACCCAACACTATTTCACATGCCATAGTAGATGATGAGCTATAATTTAAAGCTATGCCCATTTGATTGGAGATTTTTGATGATTATCGCATGATTCTTTGCTTTCATATGAATTTTGAAAATTTTAATAGTTTGTATTTAGAATTAAAAGTATGTCATACTGTGAATATCTTGAAGTTTGAATGTGATAAGTGACACGTAACTATTGTTTTTTTTTTTTTGAAAAGTCGAGTTAATGAATGAATTAGTTGAGTATGTCGAGAAAGTCGGGTCGATGATTGGAGTGAGATAGGGCATTATCTCGAAATGTCCTATACCACTATGATGACCAAAGCTCACGATCGGGAAAAAGTCGCCTTATGATTTGAGTAGGTAGGGATTATCTCAAAATGTCCTATTCTACTATGAGGGCAATAGCTCATTCGATGTGTGTTTAAATGAGAAATAATTAAATCAACTTAGATGAGAAGTGATATGAATTGAATATAAGACATAGTTATCGTGATATCTTATTCCCAAGATAAAAACTGAAAGATATGTTGTAGGGATTATCCTCTAAGTATGTCGGAAATATTTTAAATACTCCCTATTATTGTTTTTCGAATATGTATGTTTTGTGAGGTGCATGTTATAATCGTTTTTATATTTCTAATTTAAATGGGATGTTAGCTAGTTTTGCTTGAATCAATTTCAAGTGTGGTTTTAGTGGAAATTTATTATGGCTATGCACACACACACCTGGGTGAACCTCTAAACGACTTGAATATGTTTTATATTTGCTTAAATGTTTATACGTCTCGAGTCTTGATTTTGTTTTGTTTTGCTCGGGACGAGCAAAAAGCTAAGTGTGGGGGAGTAATGAGGATATGGGCACAACAACGTACGTGGAATAATTTCCCTCCAATACTTAATGGTTTTCTCAAGCTAAGATCCTCCTTAAGTCTCCTAACACAAACATCATTATAAGAAGCATTATCCACGGTTATGCTCGAAATCTTATCCTCAATCCCCCAACCAACAAAACACTTGTGGAGCGCATCAGCTATAATAACACCAGTATGTGGGGGTGGGACATTACAAAAATTCAATACACTGATGCAATCCAAGATGATCAGCCCCGCATTCACGAGCCCAAGGATCCTATTATTGTTCGAGATGGCCCTATCACACGTTTTCAAGAGAAGAAGGTTCGAGAAGCTTATGCAAAGCTGGTCCAAGATGTTGGAAAGGAGAATGAGGCTTTGAGGATTGATGATCCAACTACTTTAAGCCTATTTGTTGCTGATTGGGCTTGATGAGTTGAAGCCCAAGTGTGGGACGCCTATGCTTATTAAATTCAGATTATTTTATGGACTTTTAATTATGCTATTTTTAATTAGGCCTTTTTATTTAATTAGGAAGTTAATATTCAGGCCCAACTGATAAGTGGCGCCTTCTTTCTTTAGGGATTAGGTTTCTATTTTGCTATTTATAGTTGTCGGACTTGAACATATTATTCAGATTATTTTGGAGATTAAACCTTAGTTTTTAAATCGAGAAACTTTTCAGAGATTGGAGTTTCTTTCAATTATTCTGAGATAGAATAGTTGGGTGGTTTTCCTGAGATAGGATTATCACGAGGCAATAATCAGAGATTGATTATTGTTGTTACTTTCGTTTTATTTCCAAATAGTCCACGTTTTATACAATCGGATCGAAAACCCTAGCTCGAATTCGTATAAGCTTTAGTCAATTCTTTGAATCAATAAAGGTCGAAGCTTTGATCTAGATCCTACAATCAGTTTGCTATCAAGTGGTATCAGAGCAAGAGGGATTAAAGCTTCATCGTCTGCTGCACTATTGTCCAATTTACTGCTGTTCTTTTCGTAACCCTAGACGTTCTTGCAATCCAAGAACCCTAATTTGTTCTCGGACGGCTTCTTTGGAAAATTTGCTGCTGCGTTTGATTTTTCATCGCATCCGGATGTAATTATTCTCGCTATTTCTTCGCATATTATCGCATCCGGATTCAGGTTTTTGGACTAATCGACTAATATTTCTGTTCAGCATTTACTTCTTGATTTGCTGTAAAGTCTTTAATTTATTGTAAGGCCGACTCTTTTACAAAAAAAAAAAAAAGAGGGCAGAACGAAGCACAAAATTACGGGATTTAATCAATACTGGTATCTTCCTCGTTCTTGATCGACACTCCAAAACCCGAATCAAGAACCTCAAGAATTATCAAGAATTTAAGGAAACCGGATTCTTGATTTTCGATCGAAAGAGTAGTACTCCGATCAATCTTGACGAAGCACTTCCAGAAAATTTGATTGTCTCTACACACACCACACGAGCTTCACGTTCTGTTTTCAGAAAAAAAAAAATTAGGCAAGAATTTTTTTGTGTTTTCGTGATTAGTACGGTGTCCGGAGTCCTGGAACAAAATTTGATTTTACCAGGAAAATTTTTGCCTCATTTTCCACGAAATTTGGCGGGAAAAATAGATATTTTTTTTTCTCTTGGTGAGTTAAACACGAGTGAACGTGAGTTAAGTCACCATAAGCCTCACGCTATGGCTGATGATAAACTACTCCGGAAAGCTCGGCGACAAAATTGCTCGTGCAAAGCGAAACCACGCAGCAAGAGATATTGCCGATGAACTTGAACGAATCGCTCAAGCAAATGCTCAAATGTCGACAAAATTGAACGAGCACTGGCTCAAGCTAATGCTCAAATGTCTGACAAAATTGAACGAGCACTGGCTCAAGCTAATACTCAAATGACTGATAAAATTGACACAGTTCGTGACGAATCACAACGTCGCCATGCTGAATATGAACGTAAACATCAGGACGTTCTGAATGCCATCCATACACTTACACTCGAAATACGTCAACGGCCAACCGAGGTAACTCCCCCCCCACCTAACCGTGTTGTTGATGCAGGTCGAGCTCTCATTCCCAACGATGCTGGGGCTGTCCAAATTCCCCCACATGACGATTCACGTAATGTGAAATACAAAATTCCACCGTTTGATGGTAAGGCTGATCCAAACAGGTATTTAGCTTGGGAGATGAAAGTTTCTCAAGTTTTCTCTTGCACAAATTTTAGTGATGCTAAACAGGAACAATTTGCGACGATGGAGTTTACCGATACGGCCATGCATTGGTGGGACCAACTCCAGGCCAAACGTCGAAGAAGACGTGATGGTGAGATCACTTCATGGGCGGTACTCAAAGAGATCATGAAGCAACAATGGGTACCTACTCATTACTATAGGGATCACTCCGAAGTTGCAAACGTTACGCCAAGGCAACCGTACTGTAGAGGAGTTTGATGAAGATTTACGCCTCACTATGCTTAAAGCCAATGTCGAAGAGGATGATGAAGCGACAATGCGGCGTTTCAATGTGGCCTTCGACCCGATATTGCTTGCCACGTCGAATTGCGAATTATCGCACCAAAGCCGAGCTTACACAAGGTGCAATCATGGTGCGTAAACGTTTGGGTGAGCGGGCTGCATATAAAGCTTCTTATGGTAACACTCGCTCTACTTATTCTTCTTTTGGACGAGGTACTACATCTTCGTCTTCTAATGTTTCCAATCAACCTAATACACGTCCTAAAGATGATTTTAAACCACGTAAATTGAATTATCCTTATTCGATGCTAAGGCGAAAGACATGCGTGAAAAGGGTACTCCTAGTGTTGAACGTGCACGTGATATGGCTTGTTTTAGGTGTCGTGGTAGAGGTCATTATGCTCGTGATTGTCCTAATAAGCGTGTTTTAAGGGCTGTTGGTGTTGAGTTAGAACCTCATGACTTTGAATCGGACTCCGACAAGGATGATAATAGCGCACATAGTGATAGCGATGATGATAATTTATTGCATGTTAGTGCTACTTCTTCTTATGGTTCGGGTGTATGTGGTGTTTTACAACGTGTATTGGCTGCACAAACTAAAATTGATGACAATATGCAGCGTGATAACATTTTTCAATCCACGTGTGGTATTGGGGGTAGAACTTGTAACTTGATTATTGATTCGGGTAGTTGCACTAATGTGGTTAGTACGTTACTTGTTGAGACTTTGCGTATTCCCACGTTACCACACCCCAAACCCTATCAACTACAATGGTTGAGTGATGAAGGGGAAACACGCGTCACATCACAAGCACTCATTAATTTTCAGATTGGTAAATTTCATGATGAGGTCCTTTGTGATGTTCTTCCTATGCACGTCACACACCTACTTTTAGGTCGTCCATGGCAATTTGATAGACGTGTTTCTTATGATGGCTACCTAAACCGTTACTCTCGCGCCTTATAAAGGCAAGACCATTGTTTTGCACCCAATGACCCCTAAGGAAGCGCGATGATGAACAACTTAAGATGACGGCTTTCGGTTGCGTCACCAAGCATCACAAAATGCTAATAAAGCCGTGGGTAAGGAAGGGGTTGTAGTTAAGGTAGATAAGGCTGAATCTGCTCCTAAAGTTAATAAACAAGGTAAGCACGCCACCACACACTAGTAAGGTCAATCGAATTTAATGATAAAGGCCGTAGGGTGGAAATCAATTTATATTCTTGTACTTAAAAATTCGACTCCCCTACCCCTTGTTTACTTTCTATATCCGATTTAACAAATTCTCTCCCTAGTGCGATTTATTCTGCTTTTGCGAGAATTCAAGGATGTCTTTCGGAGGAGGAACCAAAAAGTGGCGCCACCAATAAGAGGAGTGGAGCATCAAATCGACTTTATACCCGGTTCCGTGCTACCAAACCGGCCAACCTATAGAGCCAACCCCACGGAGATCGGGGAGATACAAAAGCAAGTTGAGGAGAGTGTTAGAGAAGGAAAGATTCGCGAGTCCATGAGCCCTTGTGCGATTCAGGTCATTGTAGTCCCCAAGAAGGCGGAGAATGGCGTATGTACGCATTGTCGCGCTATCAACCAAATAACGGTAAAGTATCGATATCCTATCCCTAGACTAGATGATATGCTTGATAATTTACATGGTAGTCGTTTCTTTACAAAAATTGATTTGAAGAGTGGCTACTATCAAGTACGTATTCGGGAGGGTGATGAGTGGAAAACAGCTTTTAAAACCACTTTTGGCTTGTATGAGTGGCTTGTAATGCCATTTGGTTTAACTAATGCACCTTCCACGTTTATGAGACTTATGAATGAGGTCCTTAGGGAATTTATAAATCGGTTTGTAGTTGTGTACTTCGATGATATACTTATTTATAGCGCTACATTTGATGATCATGTTGAACATTTGAAGGCTGTTTTGCATACACTTAGGGAACACGAATTATATGCTAACCTCAAAAAGTGTAATTTTTGTTTGGAGAGTGTTGTCTTTCTTGGCTTTGTTATTAGTGCTAAAGGTGTGGAAGTGGACCAAGAAAAGATCAAGGCGATACAAGAGTGGCCTGAACCTTCCACTTTTGCACAAGCACGTAGTTTCCATGGCCTTGCAAGCTTCATAGGCGTTTTGTGAAGGGATTCAGCTCCATTGCAGCTCCCCTCAATGAGCTCGTCAAAAAGAATGCACCATTTGTGTGGGAACAACGTCACAGGGAAGCTTTTGAAACTCTTAAATCTATGCTTATTTCTGCACCAATACTTGCATTACCTGATTTTAATAAGATATTCCAACTTGAATGTGATGCATCGGGTGTGGGGATTGGTGGTGTTTTAATACAAGAAAGTAGGCTCATTGCGTGCTTTTTGAGAGAAACTAAAAGGGGCTGCACTTAATTATTCTACGTATGATAAAGAGTTGTATGCATTGGTTCGTTGTTTACAAACATGGCAGCACTATTTACGGCCTAGAGAGTTCACCATCCACACTGATCACGAGTCTATCAAGTACTTAAAAGGGCAAGGGAAACTGAATAAGCGTCATATAAGATGGGTTGAGTTTATAGAGTCATTTCCTTATGTGATTAAGTATAAGAAGGGTAAGGATAACATAGTTGCTGATGCCTTATCTAGGCGTTATTCTTTTATCACTTCTATGCAAACCAAGTTGTTAGGATTTGAATCTATTAAGCATATGTATGAACATGACGTTGATTTTGGGAAAATATTTGCTGCGTGTCCTTCTCGTGATCAACCTGAATATTCTATTTTCGATGGATTCCTTTACAAGAATGCTAAGTTATGTGTACCTCGTTGTTCTATGCGTGAGTTGTTTGTTAAGGAAACTCATGGGGGAGGTTTGATGGGACATTTTGGGGTAGATAAGACCCTAGACATGCTTAAGCAACATTTTTATTGGCCTAAGATGAAATCTGATGTGGTTAAATATTGTTCTTCGTGTTTAGTTTGCAAGCATGCTAAGGCTATGTCACAACCACATGGGTTATACACACCACTTCCTATTCTACTTCACCTTGGGTGATCTTTCCATGGACTTTGTCTTAGGTTTGCCACGAACTAGGAATGGTCATGATTCGATTTTTGTGGTTGTTGATAGAATGTCTAAGATGGCACATTTCATTGCATGTCATAAGACTAATGATGCTTCTGCTATTGCTGACTTGTTCTTTAAGGAAATAGTACGTTTGCATGGTGTGCCTAGATCCATAGTTAGTGACCGCGATACCAAGTTTATTAGCCACTTTTGGAGAGTGTTATGGAAGAAACTAGGTACATCCTTGTTATATTCCACTTCTTTTCACCCACAAACTGATGGTCAAACAGAGGTCACCAACCGTACTTTGGGTCAGTTACTTAGAACTGTGGTGGGTAAGAACCTTAGGACGTGGGAAACGTGTCTTCCATTTGTTGAATTTGCTTATAATCGTGCTCCTCACTCAGCTACTAAGGCTGCACCGTTTGAAGTTGTTTATGGATTTTTACCCTCTGCTCCTTTCGAGTTTGTTCCTCTTCCTACAGGTACACACGTGAGCTTGGATGCGGAAGACGAAGCGGCACTTGTTTGTGAATTGCATACTAAAGCTCGTTTGGAGGTTGAGAAAGCTACAGAGCGGTATCTCAAGCAGGCTAATAAAGGGCGCAAGGAAATGATCTTCAAACCAGGAGATTGGGTGTGGCTGTACCTGCGCAAGGAGCGTTTTCCACATCAACGCAAGAGCAAGCTGAATTACCGAGGTGATGGCCCATTTTGTTCTCGGTGAAATTTATGGTTTTTATCGCATTATTAGAGAACAATATCTTTCGTATTTTGGTAATTTTTAGAGGAAATTATGTGTTTAAGGCTTGAATTTGAATAATGGGTTTAAAAGTATTAAAAGTGTAATTTGGGCGCTTTTATGTGTTAAATTTATTGAATTATTATTATTTGGGGATGACTACATGTTTTCCATGTTTTATCTATTATGTAGATGCTTAATTTCGAGTGCATAAAGAGGATAAATGAGGCTCAATTCGAATTATAAGAGATAAATATGGAATTGGCTTGAAGAAGAATGGATAACTATGAAGAAATCCGATCCTCAAGATATTGGACGGGCGCCCACCGATCCGCACGAGCATCCAGAGTGAATCAGCGCCCATGAAGCGCCCGAGTCATATTTACATACATCTGAGTCTCAGACGCAAGTTGAACAGCGTCTCAATCTCCGTCGCCCAAAAAAGTGAGCAACGTCCGCCCACCCTGGGACGGGCGCCCAGTGCCGACTTAACCTAGCCGACCTAAAATCCTATAAATAGCGGCGTGTATTAAACCTGAGGGACATCCCATACGCATCATTCACTCATAATAAACCCTAGCGACCGCATTATTCAAAGAGGAGAGTCAAAGATGTATCTCTCCATTCCAATGATTATGTCTAACAACATGATTGTTGGCTAAACGCATAGCAGTGGAACAACCGGAGGATATCACATCAACGTCATCACAACCATGATTCGTTAGTTTATCTTTAGTTATGATTTTGAATACTTTGTTTTATTTATCGTTTGAATCGATTTATTGGTTAAGAGTTTCATTAGATAGGAATGTCAATGAACCTCTATGTTGTTTGAATTTTTATGGAAATATAATTCAACAATAGTTTTTAATTCAATCGATACAATTGATGATGTTTTGAGGAATCATATATCGTTAGTTGGGTATTACAATTTGGGAACAAATTGTTGATCTTGTGATGAATGTTATTTGTTTTTTCTTGGAAAAGTAAACAAACCCTAGAAATTGATCTAAAGGAATTTAGTCGGTTTCGTGATTGATCATACCAATAAAACTGTATTCGAATCATAAACTGGTTGTTTGATTGTTGAGTGATAGATTCTAGGTGTTCTACTTGTCTCCCTTTATAATTTGATACAAAAATCGTTTGCTTCAACGTTAGTTTTAAGTTCTAGTTTTACAAACCCTAGTTTTACGCACTTTTTCGTTGTCTTTGTTCATAGTCGACGCCGTCCGTCCATAAGCGAGGCTTTCGTCCATCGTCTTTTTTTTTCGATTTTACGCTTGTTTTTATTTCTGTTTTCTGTTTTAGTTCTTAGATTCGTGACATAACCGACTTAGGAGTTATATCTTAATCTGACAACTGTACGATTCCCTTAGGACGACTCGGTAACACCCTATACTACGATCCTTATACTTGGGGTGTTCCGGTAAAATAAATTTAAAACAAGTTTTATCGAACAAGTTTTTGGCGCCGTTGCCGGGGAATCGGTAACGGTTGTCGGATTCTATTTAGGACAATTTTCTGTGTCAAAAAGGGGTCGTTAGGGCACGCGGTAGTATTTTGACCATAACTTTCGGCTCGAGTGTCCGTTTGGAACGCAGGACCCCAATTCGGAAAGCTCGTTCCGACGCCGACGACGTGATGAACGGCCATAGGCCGTTCAGTGCGTTTTCGAGGTCAAAATCCACTGTTTTCCCCTCCTTTTTGGCCCTAGAAGATTTCAACACGTTTTTTTTTTACCGTCTTAGTGTTTTTCTTGTTTTTAAATTTTTCGTAGGTATAGTTTCTCTAGTTAGTAACTTTCTTAGGTTTTAGATTAGTTTTGTTTTCCTTAGTCTCAGTTTGTTTATCTTCTGTCTCCTGTTGTTTTTCTGCCCTGATCCTCGTTTGTCAGCTTTTGAACGAACGTCCAATTATACAGACGCTCGTCCATTCGAAAAATTTCCTTTTATCATTTCTTGGTCAAACGAGCGTCTGGTCATCCAAACGCCCGTTTGTTTAGTAAAAACGCCTCTGAACTGCTTTTAGTACACCAGACGAGCGTCTATTGTACCAGACGCCCGTCCGGGAACTTCCTGAGCAGGTGACGCTCGTTACGATTACGAACGCCCGTCCGTCTATCTTTCTTGTTCTTCTCTTTCTTCTCTTAGCTTGAATTCCAAGGTTAACTCTTTCATCAACTCGACTTTTAGTCGGTGTTGACCTCTGGTTGTCCTCCTGGTTTATGCAAACCGAGAATCAAGAAGGACCTCTCTCTTTGATCCGAACCGAACGGTCCATCCTAAGAAGAAGGCTTTTTCCGATCTAGACATCATGGTCGACCAGTTCAAAATCCGAATCTAGTTCCTCCTAATCCAGCCCTCCCAAATCAAAATCCAGACCCTCAAGCTCAGCTGAATCAGCTCCTTCAACAAATACAGTTGTTACAACAACAACAGAATCAGCAAGCTGGGCTACAAAACCAATTGCAACAACTCCATCAAGCCCAGCAAGCCCAGCTAAATCAAGACCCCTATGCCCCTTATCTTAACCAAGACTTTCGGAGGGGCATAGACCTATTCGACCTCCGGATATGGGGCAAGTACATTTCGATCCCGAAGAATGGAGTGGTTGGACTGGTCCAAAATAGCTCCTTTCATGGTAATCGCTCAAGAAGATCCTCATGACTTCTTGTCCACTTTTGTTCAAATTTGCGAAGCCGGCCATTATCCGGGTGTTGATTCTGAGATTGTTAAGCTGAAACTTTTCCCGTTTGCTTTAAAAGGTGAAGCAAACAGATGGTTCAAATCCTTACCCCATCACTCTCTCCATACCTGGGCCGATGTTAAAAGAGCCTTCGCTCTCAAATTGCTTCACCTGGAGCGATAATGGGCCTTAAACGTGATATAGCTAATTTTGAGCAATTAGAAGGAGAAAGCGTAGGAAAGGCACGGGAAAGGTTGAATTTGTTAATGAGGAAATGCCCTAACCATGGATACACTCGATACATGAGCTCCTAGAATTATTCTATCGGGGTGTTACTCAACCCAATAGAGATTATCTAGACTCCACGACTCATGGATCTTTTCAGGCGGAGGAGATGATGCTGCCTATAGGGTAGCTGAAACAATTGCCAAGAACAACATGTGGTCAACCTCTAGGAAGACCCATGTTGAGGAAGATAAGAGGAAATCATTGCAAGCGATCCTGTGACACGAAGTTGGTTGCTCAAGTGGAAATGATAAACCAACAGATGGCTAATTTACAAATGCAAAGAATGAAGGATCGGCGGATATGAGTCTTCCGGGAACGCAGGGGGAGCAATGAGAACGGAGATGAAGTAAATGCGATAGGCAACCGGAATCAAACTTTTCGTAATTTCAATCAAAATTTTGGTCAATCAAGCTATAATCCAAACCGTAACTTTTCTGGAAATCCGCGAAATAGTTATTATACGCCACCTGGCGCATCCAATTCCAACCAGTCCTTCAACTCCAACAATCAAAGGCCCCAAGGCAATTGGGCTCAAACACAAAATCCACAGCCCACCTCTATCTCTCAAAAGAAATTCGATGAGCTAGTAGATATGGTGCAAGCACTAGCCACCGGTCAAAAGGCGATAGAGAGACAGATTGGCCAGATGGCTGATCAACAAGCAAGCAGGCCCCAAGGAACCGCGCCGAGTTACACAGATAAAAATCCTAAGGCAGAAGTAAGTGCCTGTAATGCCATCACACCGCAGTGGAATTATGGACAAGAGGAGGAGTTGAATGCAGTTACACTTAGAAGCGGAAAGAGAGTTGGACCCGAGAAGCTTTCGGGAAACGAGTAGCCCCTCCTGACGCCATGAGTTCAGGAATGGATAAGCAGCAGACAAATACCGAAGAAAGCGACGGTGAGCGAGAGCTGAATGATAATGATTCTTCGGGGGAAAGTGATGAGGATGTTGAAAAGAGTAGTCGATGGCCGAACCCCCGACTAAAAGAAAGTTGAAAAGTTTGTCGATGGAAGGATAAGGAGGATGAAGCCATTAAAAATCAAATTCCAATCAGTCATCCGAAAAACCCTTCCTTATCCAAAGAAAGAAAAATGAGAATACTTTGAACTCGATAAAACTTACGATGGAGTGAGGAAGTCGCCAGAGAAACCATGGTGACTATGCCTCTTGCCGAAGTGTTAACTGAGATGCCTAAATGCTCCAAGTTTCTTAAGGACGCCTGTGGAAGTAAGAAGAAGCTGAAAGGAATGGCAGATGAAGTGCTAAACGAAGAATGCTCGGCAATTTCTCAGAGCATTGCAATAAAACGTGGTGACCCCGGACGACCTTCAATCTCTTGCATGATCGAAGGCCGCACGTTCCACAATGTCTTATGCGACTCTGGTGCCTCTGTTAATGTGATGCCTTTGAACATCTGCAAAAGTCTCGGGTTGGACAAAAGGCTAAGGGAGCGCCCCGTCTCTCTTCAGTTGGTGGACAAATCTAGCCGTTTAGCAGCCGGTTGCGTTAACAATGTCCTTACCCATGTTAAACAATTGGTGTTTCCAACCGACTGGGTTATATTGGACTACCAATCTGACAAGGAAATGCCCCTGATCCTAGGCCGGCCTTTCTTGGACACCGCTGCTGCCACCATTGACTTCACACCGCCAAATTACCTTGAGAATAGGAGACACTTCCATTTCCATCGAGCAAGGTAAAGTTCGAAGAATCCCCAATTCAGGGAATTTCATTCATTGAAGCAATTTATGGGGATGAATCTGACCCTGATGAAGAGCTCGCAGAGACAGAAGCCCTGGATGTCATAAATCACGAAGAAGAAGAAAACAACTGTTCAAGAGCCATAGTCACTGTAGAGCTGTCTCAACAACTTGCGCATACTGAGCCTATAAGTGAACAGAAAATTTGGGACATTCCAGGGATGAGCAGTGGTGATCTGAAGGAGCTCAATCGGGCAGACTTTAACCTTGAAGAAGAGGAAATTTTAATGGGAAGCTGGGATGAAATCGAATTCTGGAAAGAAGCTACCCATTGGGAGTTAGATGATTGGGAGCAACTTGCAGATGAACTTGAAGAAGAAGAGCTTAAGAAGATGATTGCACATCGCAAAGGAAAAACGGAAGCTGACAGGGAGATCCCTTTTGATGACGTTATTCAATACCTTTCTGGGATAACACCCCAGGAAGATGAAGTGTTCTTCAGTCAACCGGTCCTCACTCAAAAAGAAAGAGGTGGTCCGTTAAAATCGAGTATCGACCAACCACCTGCTGACTTAGAGTTGAAACCACTTCCGCAGCATCTAAAATACATCTTTCTGAAAGGCGGCGATAAGTTGCCTCTAATCATCTCATCTAAACTCGAGCCTGAGCAAGAGGCAGAATTGATCAAAGTGCTGGAGAAACATATCCTCGCGCTCGGATGGCGGTGGGCGATATCGAGGAATCACCCGAGATGTATGCATGCATAAAATCCGAACGGAGGAAGGAGCGCGAAAAGGTCCGACAACCGCAAGAAGGCTGAATCCGCATACGCAGGAGGTTGTCAAAAAGGAGATCATCAAATGGCTTGATATGGGGATTATTTATGCCATCGCCGGCGGTGAGTGGGTTAGCCTACTCAAGTTGTGCCAAAGAAGGGGTATTACCGTAGAAAAAATGAAAAAAGGAGGAAATTGCTTTACGTCTTGTGACTGGTTATAGAGTTTGCATTGATTATCGCAGATTGAACGAAGTCACTGCAAAAGATCATTTCCCCTTACCCTTCATTGACCAACTAATTGAAAGACTGAGTGGTCACAAATATTATTGTTTTCTCGATGGATATTCTGGGTACTTCCAGATAGCCATCGATCCTAATGACCAGGAAAAGACCACGTTTAAGTGTCCATCTGGCACTTTTGCCTTCCATGAATGCCATTCGGCCTATGCAATGCACCCGCGACTTTTCAACGGTGCATGTTAGCCATTTTTGATGGACTAGTGGAACAATGCATGGAGGTCTTCATGGATGACTTCTCAGTCTATGGCGACAGTTTTGATGAGATCTTAAAGAATCTAGATATGGTCCTCCAGCGATGTGTTGAGAAAAATTTGGTGCTTAATCGGGAGAAATGCCATTTTCTAGTTGTGAAAGGATTGTTTTGGGACACAAGGTCATCAGGCGAAGGTATACAGTGGATAGGGCTAAAGTGGAGGCCATTGAGAAAATGTCGTATCCAAAGACAGATTAAGGAGAGTACGAGGATTCACGGGACATGTAGGCTTTTATCGGCGATTTATTAAATATTTTTCGACAATAGCAAAGCCGCTTATCCAACTCCGCTTAAAGAGGAAGTAGAGTTCGTGTTTGATGATGCGTGTAAGGAAGCTTTCAAATGCTTAAAGGATAAGTTAACCAGTGCCCCCATTTTGATCGCGCCATTGGACTAAACCTTTCGAACTCATGTGTGCGATGCCTCTAACTACGCTATAGGCACGTTCTAGGCAGAGGATTGATAAGAAGTTGAGACCAATCTACTATGCGAGCCGAACTTTGAACCCGGCACAAAGTGTAACTACACTACTACTGAGAGAAAGAGTTCCTAGCGATCGTTTGCGCTATGGATAAGTTTCAAGTTACCTTCTTGGGTCTCGAGTCGTGGTTTGGACAGATCATGCAAAGATTACGCTACCTCATGGAAAAAAAAGATGCTAAACCAAGGTTATCGAGATGGATCCCGATTCTCCAGAATTTGACCTTGAAATTAAGGATAAGAAAGGTAGCGAAAATGTTGTAGCCGATCACTTATCTCGCTTAGTGAACGAGGGTGACGAAAATCCTAAGGAAATAGGCATTGACTTTCCGGATCGAGCGATTAATGAGACTAGAGAATGTGAGGCCGTGGGTATGTCGATTACGTCAATTACTTAGCGATTGGGCATTTAGAAGAGATGACGTCGTCGAGGAAAGAAGAAGTTTTTCGGTGACTTGAAGTATCTCGTATGGGAGGATCCACATTTGTTTAAAGTCTGCAAAGACGGGTTGCTTAGAAGGTGTGTTCGGAGCATGAACAAGCTGGATATCTTAGAGCAATGTCATAGTGGTCTCTTTGGTGGACACTCACGGAGCACCAAAGATCATTGCGAAAATCCTTCAAGCTGGATTTTTTACCGCCCACTGTTCAAAGACGCTTTGAAACCTTTTGCAAAGGCCGTGATAGATGTCAAAGAGTAGGAGGCTCGAGAATAGGATGGAGATGCCTCTCGAGGCCTATCTTGGAATGTGAAGTCTTCGACGTGTGGGGCATCGATTTCATGGGACCCTTCCCATCATCGTATGCGGCAATAAATATATCCTAGTCTGCGTTGACTATGTTTCCAAATGGGTAGAGGCTATAGCCACCCAAACCAATGATCATAAAGTTGTAAAGAAATTCTTGCAAAAGCATATCTTTACTAGATTTGGCTGTCCCAGAGCCCTTATCGGTGATGAAGGTTCGCACTTACTGTAATGCATTTGGATAAAATTCTTGAGAGATATGGTGTCAAGCATAGAATTGGTACACCATACCACCCCAAAACCAAGTGGCCAAGTCGAAGTAAAAGAAGTCTAAAGCGGATTTTGGAGAAAACGGTGAATTCGAATAGATCCAACTGGAGTCTGAAGTTGGACGACGCACTCTGGGCTTATCGTACTGCGTTCAAGACCCCTATGGGTACGTCGCCCTTTCAAATGGTTTACGGCAAGGCATGCCACCTACCACCGAGAAAGTGGAGCACAAAGCTTATCGGGCTATTAAATACTTGAACTTCGATAGCCACTCTGTGGCGAGAAAAGATTACCGCGAATCGCATGAGCTCGATGAATCGGACTCGGGGCCTACGAGAATGCCAAACTGAGCAAGGAAAGAACGAAAGCGCTCCATGATGCTAAAATAAAGGACAGAGATTTCAAAGTAGGAGAGATGGCTTTACTTTACAACACCAGATTACATCTGTTTCTTTGGCAAACTTAAGTCGAGATGGTCCGGACCCTTTGAAATTGTCGAAGTTCATCCGGGAGGAGCGATTTCCTTGAAAGAGTACAGCGGTCAACCTTTTAAAGTGAACGGTCATAGGTTGAAAAAGTATTTTGGCCAACCTTATGAAGTACCTGCGGTCATATACTTTCAAAAGTTGGTTGGCGTGCTGATGTCTTTGAATTGTGATGAGATTCCATCCGAATTCTTTGCTTGAATGATGACATCCTTACCCTTACGAAGCTTCTACCATGATTTCCGCACCTCTCATTCACTGGTGCCACATGTAGGCAAAGTGAGAGACGAAGACGAAAGTCGTCTTTGTCTGGAAAGCCAAGTTAAAGAACTTGGTAGGGCACTTCACTTGTGGCGGTTGTGGTCAAACCTCGGTCCTTCCCTCTGATCCTGCTGATGAGGTGGCCGCGTTTAAACCAAAGTGGCCCGACCCGGGTTGACTTTGAAGAGTATGTCAAGCTAATGACATTAAAAGAGCGCTCCTAGGAGGCAACCTAGTTTTGTTTTCTTTCCTTTTAGGTTAGTTATTTATAGAAGTAGTGCCTTGGTTGTTTGAGTGAGATGTTTATTCCGTTTACGTGCTGCTGAATGTCTTGTCTGCTCATTTACCCCTTGTACCCCGAGATTATATGGTATGTCGAGTGTTGCAGATACTTTTGAGCAGGTTCCCAAGTTTTTTTGTCCAGTGTTGTCTATTCGAGTTGTCGCGGTACATTCATGCTTCGGCCTGACCTCTGCCAACTTTCATCGACAACCCTTTGTTGAAACCAAATAAGTTTCTTCTTCTTTTATTTGCACATTCTGAGGACATACCGTGATTTAAGTGTGGGGGTAACATGGGTATGTTTTCATGCTATATCCGGTAATATGAGTTAATTTGAGCAAATTTAAAATTTTTAAATCTCGAGCATGTGATTGAAACTAAATGCTTGCTAGTTGTAGTTTTCTAACGATGATAGTATGTGACTTAGTGAGATAATTATAGCATGTCTTTACTTTTATGGAGATAGTATTCCTTTTGCACTTACGAAAGCCTTTGATATTGAAGCAAGATGTTAGACCTATATCCTTTTCATTATTTTGATGAGTTATCTTAGGAAGGTCAAGATATAGTGACACCTTAGTTAGACCGCGTCTTTGTGAATATCATAAAGTTTGAATGTGATAAGTGAGATGTAACTTATGACTTTGAAAAGTGAATAAATAAAGTGAGTAAGCAATTATTAATAAATACGTTTGTCGAAAGCTGGTTAATGATTTGAGTGAGGTAGGGTATACCACGTATGTCCTATACCACTATGATGACCGAAGCTCACGGCGGTCGGTTTATAGCTACCTTATGATTTGAGTAGGTAGGGATTATCGCGAAATGTCCTACTCTACTATGACGGGTAAGAGCTTATTCGATATCTTATTTGAATTTGAAAATTTTGAAAAATGATGAATAAGAATAAAAATAGAGTGAAGCCTTTGTTATCATGGATCTTATACCCAGTAGAACCGCATGATATGCTGTAGGGATTATCCTACTGAGCGCGTGGGAAGGCTTAGTGTGAAGTCATTCATCGTCTGTACACTAGGATAGTCATTGAAGTTTTTGAGAGGATATTTCTTGAAAGGCTTGTTAAATTTGAGAATGGCTTGTCACACATACATCGAATCTATCTCTGTGATGGTATTGTAGGCTATAATTGTTGTATCTTTTGTTATGTGAGTTAGAGATCTATGTGGGATGCATGAAAGTTGAGCTATAGTTTTGATTGTTTTGTCCGGGACGAACAAAGGTTTAAGTGTGGGGGAGTTGTTCTCGGTGAAATTTATGGTTTTTATCGCATTATTAGAGAACAATATCTTTCGTATTTTGGTAATTTTTAGAGGAAATTATGTGTTTAAGGCTTGAATTTGAATAATGGGTTTAAAAGTATTAAAAGTGTAATTTGGGCGCTTTTATGTGTTAAATTTATTGAATTATTATTATTTGGGGATGACTACATGTTTTCCATGTTTTATCTATTATGTAGATGCTTAATTTCGAGTGCATAAAGAGGATAAATGAGGCTCAATTCGAATTATAAGAGATAAATATGGAATTGGCTTGAAGAAGAATGGATAACTATGAAGAAATCCGATCCTCAAAGATATTGACGGGCGCCCACCGATCGAGGCGAGCATCCAGAGTGAATCGGCGTCCATGAAGGCGTCGAGTCATATTTTACATACAGAGTCTCCAGACGCAAGTTGAACGAGCGTCTGAATCTCCGTCCAAAAAAGCTGAACGAGCGTCCACCCCTTTGGACGGGCGTCCAGTGCCGACTTAACCCTAGCCGACCTAAAATCCTATAAATAGCGGCGTGTATTAAACCCTGGGACATCCCATACGCATCATTCACTCATAATAAACCCTAGCGACCGCATTATTCAAAGAGGAGAGTCAAAGATGTATCTCTCCATTCCAATGATTATGTCTAACAACATGATTGTTGGCTAAACGCATAGCAGTGGAACAACCGGAGGATATCACATCAACGTCATCACAACCATGATTCGTTAGTTTATCTTTAGTTATGATTTTGAATACTTTGTTTTATTTATCGTTTGAATCCCGATTTATTGGTTAAGAGTTTCATTAGATAGGAATGTCAATGAACCTCTATGTTGTTTGAATTTTTATGGAAATATAATTCAACAATAGTTTTTAATTCAATCGATACAATTGATGATGTTTTGAGGAATCATATATCGTTAGTTGGGTATTACAATTTGGGAACAAATTGTTGATCTTGTGATGAATGTTATTTGTTTTTTCTTGGAAAAGTAAACAAACCCTAGAAATTGATCTAAAGGAATTTAGTCGGTTTCGTGATTGATCATACCAATAAAAGCGTATTTGAATCATAAATCGTTGTTTGATTGTTGAGTGATAGATTCTAGGTGTTCTAATGTCTCCCTTTATAATTTGATACAAAAATCGCTTTTGCTTCAACGTTAGTTTTAAGTTCTAGTTTTACAAACCCTAGTTTTACGCACTTTTCTTCTTTGTTCGTTTCATAGTCGACGTCGTCCGCAATAGCAGGCACTTCGTCCATCTTGTCTTTATTTTACGATTTTACGCTTGTTTTTATTTCTCATTTTTCTGTTTTAGTTCTTAGATTCGTGACATAACCGACTTAGGAGTTATATCTTAATCTGACAACTGTACGATTCCCTTAGGACGACTCGGTAACACCCTATACTACGATCCTTATACTTGGGGTGTTCCGGTAAAATAAATTTAAAACAAGTTTTATCGAACACATTTCAAGTGCTACGAAAGGTGAATGACAACGCCTATGTCATAGATTTGCCACCAGATTGGACAATGTCTTCCACAATCAACGTTAAGGACTTGTCCCCGTTTGATGGCCCTCATTATGATCTGAGGTCAGATCCTTCCGAACCGGGAGGGAATGATGCAATCCAAGATGATCAGCCCCGCATTCACGAGCCCAAGGATCCTATTATTGTTCGAGATGGCCCTATCACACGTTTTCAAGAGAAGAAGGTTCGAGAAGCTTATGCAAAGCTGGTCCAAGATGTTGGAAAGGAGAATGAGGCTTTGAGGATTGATGATCCAACTACTTTAAGCCTATTTGTTGCTGATTGGGCTTGATGAGTTGAAGCCCAAGTGTGGGACGCCTATGCTTATTAAATTCAGATTATTTTATGGACTTTTAATTATGCTATTTTTAATTAGGCCTTTTTATTTAATTAGGAAGTTAATATTCAGGCCCAACTGATAAGTGGCGCCTTCTTTCTTTAGGGATTAGGTTTCTATTTTGCTATTTATAGTTGTCAGACTTGAACATATGATTCAGATTATTTTGGAGATTAAACCTTAGTTTTTAAATCGAGAAACTTTTCAGAGATTGGAGTTTCTTTCAATTATTCTGAGATAGAATAGTTGGGTGGTTTTCCTGAGATAGGATTATCACGAGGCAATAATCAGAGATTGATTATTGTTGTTACTTTCGTTTTATTTCCAAATAGTCCACGTTTTATACAATCAGATCGAAAAACCCTAGCTCGAATTCGTATAAGCTTTAGTCAATTGCTGAATCAATAAAGGTCGAAGCTTTGATCTAGATCCTACAATCAGTTTGCTATCATACACGCTTTTGCAAAACCCAATCACAATCAACATAATGTCCGGTCACAACCATATATTGAATATGTTGTCCGGATTTCCATAAATCAGTTGTAATGCTAATTCTACCAACACCGAGAAGGCAACTCTTCAATATTTTCTTTTCATTTTCATAAACGGCAAAACAATCCTTTCTAACAAAGTTGTACCTCTTGATCGGTTGATAAACGGAGAAATAGCCTTGAAACTTATTAAAAATTTCATGCTCCATTTGTGAGAAAGGATATTCATGTGCCAAAGTCATATGTGCAGCAAGTTCACGTACCTTTCCATGGTCATAAGAAAAGTTAGAAACTGAGGAGTTGCCATCTGGGGTTGTCTCACTGAAGGACAAAAGTTGTTGTGATTGGCCTGATTGTTTTTTTCTGTCAAATTAATCTTCCTTTGCAAACAATTTTCCAAATGACGTTTGTGTTGCGTCGTGGCTCCACTTTTCCCCTTGGCAAAGTACTCTTTACAGTGATTACATTGCACTTTGACAACACCATGAATTTTCACCTCTTTCATTTCCTTCCAAACCTCTAAGGTTTTCTTACGTGGCTTCTTGCGAAACAAATTCTCTTGCCCTCCATCTTCTACATCATCATCAGCACCACCATCAATTTCATTCTCCACAAAATCAGCTTCAACATCTCCAACATCTTCGGATGCCATAATTTCACAATCGTCTGAGTAAAAGTTCATGGTATCGTTGTTGATAAAAATAGAATTAGTAGAGGCCTGTGACATATTTGGAATGAAAAAAAAGAACACAAGAATCGACCCTTTTAAAACCGTTTTCATAAGTTCCGATGGATATTTTGTTCATTCATCATTTGATATGTTATTAAAAGTACTGCCAACAGAAATAATGTGTAGGTCGAAGAGACGAAGACAAGACTCACAAAACAAATTTCTTAGGATAAACCATAACTATGCTATTACATGTTTGGGATACAGATCTTTTAACAAAATAAACATAAACCATATCCTGCTAAATAACAAATTGCAATTGAAATTGAGCTACATTTAACAGTTTGGTGTCACTGAAGGATTTCTAATTCACACCAGAAATCAAGGTTATACACTTATACTTCATAAAACACTTTCCCAAATTGAAAATCAAATCCAACTAGTAGTTATAAAAGGATCGAAAAGCACTTTTGATGAAGCAAATGCAACAAAAACGAGTCGAAGAACTTGGATAAACAGAATTAGATCTAGATACGTAGTTTCAGAACTGGATCTGTAGTCACTCGATGCTATCACATAAGCAAATCAAAAAAACGCTAACTCGCTTGATATAATTTTGAAATTAAAAAAAAAAAAAAAACAATCAACAAAAATCACACCCCGCGAAATAATAGTTTGCTATTGAAATTGAGCTACATTTCACAGAAGCTAAAGTTCAAAAGTGTATCACTAATCACTATGTGCCCTTACCCTATCCGGCTATCCCTAATCCCTAATCCCTAATCCACGGACCACCGCCCGCCCCAACCCACCGCACGGCCAAAGGCAACCCAACCCACCGCAGTCCGCAGCCAAATGACTTCTAGCCTAGGTTTCTTATTCCCGCCCCCTATCACCGTTAAGCAAAAGATACCAAAAAAAAACAGAGAAGATAAATCGGAAAAACAAATCGAAAAAAAACCTCAAGTGGTGGAGTAAATTCAATTGCCTTAGTAGAAAGCGAAGAAGAAGCGGCTAAGCTAGTCGGACTCGGGCGGCGTTTGTGATGGAAGATCAAGAATCAAGAACGGAAGGCGAACGGGCGGCTTTTGAAGGTCCGAGTTTTTCAAAGACATGTATATCCCAATTCTCTAATTATATAATTTATATTAGGGCTTCGGATTTGGTTGATCGAGTTCTAAGTAGGCGAACCAAACTAGCTTGAATCGATTCAAATCAAAACTCGACTCGCAAGCTCGAATATATAATATATGTTCACGAACACTAACGAGTGTTCGCGAACATGCTAAATGTAAGCTCGTTTATTAAGCGAGTAGGAGAACCTACTCGAGCTCGGCTCGATAGAGTAACTGAACGAGCTCGAACGAGCTTAAACGAGCCGAGTTCGAGCCTCGTTCGTGAACACTCGGTTCGTTTAACACCCCTATCCATAGCTACTTACCACCCCATTTTCATATTATTTCCACTCCAAAAATATATTACAAAAAGGTTCCTAGTTTTTTATATTATCTTTACTTCTTCTTCATATCATATTATCATCTTCATCATTTTTATCTATGAATTTTTTCATCCTCATTCTTTCATTCATCAAACTCAGCATCGTCATCATCACTATACCCTTCATTTTCTAATTATCATTAGTTATGATGTGAAATGATGATGTAATTCTGTTATTGGTGTTTCATGGTGCCCAGTAATCTACCTTTATTAATTTACATATGAATGCCTGGATATCTCATCTTTTCTGCACTGTATCCCTCAAAAATAAAATGTATGCATTGTATAATTATTAAATAGTACTAAATTTGGTGGAACCATCATTTCATCAACATTCATCACAATATAATCACAACAAACACAACATAACAACAATTCGCATCATGCTCAACCATAAATGTTTGTAACTCTTTCGCTCAAGCATATTCACAAACACTTGGTAGACACTATGAAATCACTAGTTTATCTACAAGAAAACATATAATTTATACCAAAATGTGTTGACTAAAAAGTCTAGCAGGTACATTTAAACTCATATATACCGTATAATCTTCTTAAATTGCTTGATAGTTCTTCTCCAATAGTTCCAATAAAATGAAATGGAATTATGTGATTTGTTTGTTTTTGAGAAATGGATCTAAAACATTGAGATGAAAATCAATGAGAAGAGGATGATGATTATAAGAAGAAGAAGTTGAAGCACAAGAAGAAGAGGTTTTTTATAAAAAAAAAAAGGAAAGTTGGGAGGGATCGGTTATGAAGCTTTGTGGGGGTTGGAATTTGCTGTAAATAGTTTTCAGGGTGTAAGAGTTATTTATAAAACTTGGTAGTAGTAAAATTTCATTGGTAAAAGTGTTTTTTTTTTAAATTGAATAATCTAAATGGGGTGTATAGGTAGAATGCGGGACCCAGAACATAAATGGTGTGGTGTATCAAAAAGGTTTTTATTTTTTTACAAATAATGGGGTGTATGAGTAGAATAAATGGGGTGCAAATAAAGCAACCCTATAAAAACTATTTAAAAAGACTTATATGGTTGATAAAATATTATATCTTCTAACCATTTCATATATTTTGAAAATAATATATATACACACACACATGCATATATGTATGTACGTATGCTTAATAAACTTATTAATTATCCTCAAAACATTTATTTTAACAATTCCTAAGTTATATAGAAATGAATAATAATTTGTTTACTCATAAAATATTTATAAAATGATTTAATACTTGAACAAACACTAGAAGTTATTTTGTTTTCTGGAAACATACTACCGGCTTGACTGTGTCTAGCCACCTCTTCAGCAGTGTCATATTATTTATTCTGATTTATTCTGTGTTATTCAATCTTGCTCAGTTATTTAACATTTACATTATCCAGCTTATAAAACTATACTGAACGTTTAAAATGAATTGATGAACTTTAAAAAAAAACATGATACGATGAAAATGCTCTTGATACTACACTGCTTACCTCTGTTGGATCTTCGTATTATCAGATCATTGAATGTCCTACTTAGCCTCCTAATTTCTATGGAAGAATTCTTCCTACGAAAAAACCATCATATCTTGTTAATACTTCAAATTGATTTACCATATTTTATAAAATTATAACTAAGAATTTAGATACAATAACTTATTTGAAAAATCTCTATAATGGATGGGACTAAGTTTGATTCTTTTTTCTTCTTCATTTATTACTTGGACTGTCTTTCATTCTCTGCTAATCATTTCCATTTACAACATATTACTATTTTATAGTATCAATTTTAAGCCTATGGCCAGATCGGAACCCTAAGTGGGAGATCAGTCTGGCTCGCTCAGCCCACCGCATATCAGTTAGGGCACAAAGGAGCTAGGTCAGTGCAGTTCGGCAACAATAGCCTTAGGGGCTCGGCACAGTTCGAGCTGAGCTACCCCCTTATTTAACACCTTCACAAATCAGTGTCATAGATAAACATGGATAGAATCCTTAGCCTTAAAGGCTCTGATCCTGTCACTTAAACCACTATTCAAATCCAATAATTATCTCCTACAATCAAGGAGATTAATCGGTAATTATACATTCCTTAGGGAACACGAAATAGAGTCCACCATGGACATGACCCATGCAGGCCCAAGGTATAAGTCCCCACTATATAAACAATCCCTAAGGAACTACGGAGACTTGATTTCTGAATAATTCTAGGATACGTAGGCAACTTGAGATACAACATCTCAGGCTCAGTCTAAATCACCCAAAATCTACCCCTTCTTTGTACTTTATGATAGTTGTGGAACTTGAATTAGTTGTCACTAGAGTTAATTAGGCCTGGATTTATCACTAGACGATTTCCAGCATTGTCATACAATTTTCACACGAAACAGGGTCAGGAGTGGGCTTGTAATTGACAGGAATGCTCTTGATCATTATGCCTAGGTTAGTAGTGGGCCTGCATCACCCAGGCATGCTTCTGAGCACTCTGTTCATGCCAGAAGTGGGCTTACGACCGGTAGGTATGGGTTTGAGATCGCAGATCATCAAACCAAACTACATCTTTCAACTTGTTTCCATGGATATTTTACCACCATTTTCACCACCAAATCATACCAAAACATGCTAGAATCTTCACTAAGCATTATCATACTTATTCATATCAAAAAGCTAGATCTAAAACACGAATTAACACATTTAGATTGTGGTTGAACACCCCTTTACCTCAATTCCTTGAAGCAAAGATAAATTCAAGCTTGAATCGTCAAGAAACACCAAGAACACTTCAAGAACATCACTTGAATCCTAGATCCACAAGCAAATCTCCAAGAATCTAATCAACACACTTTGAATCTACCACCAGAACGAAGTTCTACGTTTAATACACCTGTAAAACATTAAAAGCTAAGACAACACTCAAAAACACTTATAGATCTAGAAAATGGTTTTCAAAACTCTTACCCGATCGAAAAGAAACTTGTATCAAAATGACTCATCAAGGGGAGCATTTTGGTGTAATTGGTTTGTGATTTCAACGGCTGGATTGATCGGAAATGCGGTGTTTCCTTTTTCTTCTTCTATTTTCTTTCTCTCTTTTTCTTTCTCTACCCTTTAGCGATTACCTTGACTCTATTTATTAATTAAAGCATATCCCATTAAAATTATCGGGTCATACACAAAATTGTAAAAGACTTTTATACCCTTTACAGAGATACAGGGTATCATATTCTCCCTCTTTATATGACTTTCATCCTTGAAAACTCGCTAGAGCTTGCCCGCCAAAAATAACACTTCAAACCAACTCGCATTTCAAATCTTAAGCTTCCCAATTTCTGAACTTCTTACGGTCCATCTCTAAGGCCCCACTCACATCCAAGCTTAGATACTACACGGTCTTTCTTGAAAACATTTCAAACTTAGTGCTACACTCCTTTCTCGTCTCCAAAATATTCTAAGGACCAAATTAAACTTTCTTTCATCAAACACCATTTCTTACTTCAAGGTACCGTCATAAGCCAACATCGCAGTTCAACTTAACTGCACCGTCTCTTTATCAGACGCTAACGGTTCAACCCTTCTATGCTTCACATCTTACTTTAACCTTCTAAAAGAATAACTCCAAATTACCACATACAAGAAAGATCGACTTTTCAAGCCTACTAGGGTCTAGGGTTTTCGTCAACCTAACCTACCATCAATGATTGGTCATATCAAGTTAAGTGTGCATGATGGTTGCAAATAAAATCCAGAGTGGCTCTTGGAATAAATGATAAATAATTCATAATCTTGGAAATTGACATGATAGTGGAAGACGATATCTTAAGGTTAGAGCATCTATAAGATTGTAACAGGTAGCATTTCTAGTAGAGTATAGTATCAGCGATGAAATGATTCGGTATGGATATGAGTTTATGAACTGAGGTGCGTTATGAAATGCTAAAAAATGATATATGTAAAGGAAAGTGAATTATCAGAAAATAAGATCAACAAAGTGATTATAAGCATGAATTCAGAAACTCTACGTGGAAGGAAACGTTCGGTAAGGACAGAAACTTTTGTCACAAGAATCTAGGAATTTGATCTCTTGGGAAGTAAGTAAATATTAAGATATAATCAGAAGATGTAAGATGTTGTATTGCCCAAAATAAGTTGGGTAATGACGACTTGGCAAGTTTCAATGACGGAATTTTTGTAAGGAATGTTGAATGTAATACCCCGAGTCAATTTTACTATTTTACCCGAGTTGAAACCGAAACTCAAACCCGAACCAACTTTTTCATAAGATATACTTATTTGTTTATTTAATAATGATAGGGAAAATTTCAAAAATGGTCCCATAACTTTAGGGTGGTATCAATTTTGGTCCCATACAATTCTTATTTATCGATTTTAGTCTCGTAGCTTAAAAAAACACATCAATTTCAGGACAATGTTATTTTCCGGTGAAATATAATCAGAATATTAAAATATTCCGGAAACTTTATTCATAATCTGTCAAAAAATTTCACATGGACCAAATATATTACACTAAAACTCGGCAATCCCGATTCTATATGTCGTTCTTCTACTTTTCTTCCCAAAATCAAGTTCGACAAACCTCTTCCTATGATAAAATAAAAAATTCCCAGGAAAATATGGACGAGTACCGGAAAATATTCTGATCCAAAACATTTGGTTTGGTCAATCTACTCTTGTATACACATATCAACACCAAAGCAATTCATAACATATCTACAAGTTCATGACATATGCAGCCTGTTTTGTATAAGCATGATACGGTATCTGATGAGCCATCTGAGAACAATGTTAATGTATATTTGATGAGCCAATTTTCTAGTAGTCGTCCACATTGATTGTGCATGTGCTTTTTTTTTAATTTATATTTCTTATTTTAGGAAGAGGTTTGTTGAACTTGATTTAGGGATGAAAGACAGAAAACGACTTGTAATGAATTAGGATTGCAAGGGTTACGGGTGACATTTTTTTGATACCACCCAAAATTTATGGGATCATTTTTGTAATTTTCTCATAATGATAATAGAGATAAAATTTATTTATTTATTTTGGCTTAATAGAGAATGCGTGTGGCTATTTAGTATGGGAGTTACCAATTTACCTACAATAAATTCCCATCCCGTTATAGTTATTTACCACTTTTTATATATTTTAATAACTAAGGATTTAATGTCAACCTTTAAATGATTTTGGGAGTTACAAAAAAAAAAAAGGTAAAGACTTCATTTAAGCTTATATTTTGTGTCCTAATATATGAAAGTAGATTTGGACGTGCTTGTGTGCAAGTGGGTGAGTGAAATTATGAAAATGGGAGTTACAAGGAAAATGGGGGCTCCCAGCCCTTGCTGTTGGCATTTATGGTCGATATTTGTTACTTGGTGTTGGGATAAGTGTCGTGTGTGGAGTGATTTACGGAACAGATCCGTAATTTACAGAACTAATTACGGATTATTAAATTAGATAATAAATAATTCGAATAGAGATAGTCATATTATCTAACAGATCTAACACAATCTATCTAGCATCTGATCTTCAATTTCGAACAAGGAACAATAAAAGTTTGATCACGAAAACAAAGGACTAGAAATCAAACCGAGGCGAGTAGTTACTCTTTCCTTAAGGCAAATTGCTCCGGTATGGTGCCAACGGTAGTAGCAACTGTCTCCCAAGATACAACGGCTTTCGTCTCGGATTTAGAGGCACTTCAAAAACCCGAGCTCCGGCGAACTTACATAGTACTCCGACTTCTCTTCGACTCAATATCCAGATCTATATGACTGACTTTTTGTGGTGGAAAGACACAAGAGAAAATTCGATGATTAAACTTTCATCTATGGGGTTCTTTATATAATGGAGAGGAGGAGCCAATGCTTGAATCTGATTGGCCGAAACACATCATCAAACTTTTCCCCTTGGAAAGGTAATGGCCGACTTCTCCCTCAAGGAAAGAAGCTAGGCGAAATTAATAATGCTAATTTCGAATTAATCCAATCCTCTGATTGGTCAGATGATGTGTTGTCTGAATTCTGATTAGTCTAATGACTCAATGAATTCTGATTGGTCGAATGACACAATCACATTCCAAAATTAATTTTATGGTTAATTTCATAAAGAGATTTTGTCCAAAAAATTAATAGTAACACCCGAACCGAACCGAACCGAGCCGAGCTCGGGCACGAGCCGAGCCGGACGGACGGCGGCGGCGGCGCGCGCGCGTGTGGAAATATCTAAGTCCTCCCTCCTGCATAAAAATGCCTTGCCCCTTGAGGCACATCTATAAGAGTATACACTAGCTCTTATTACTTGAGCTCACAAGCCTCAAGTTACCTATGTGGGAGAATGGGGTGAGGTCCTCCCTTCAACACCCATCTCCTACATATTTTCTACCAACTTTAGCCATTAATTTCTCATTCACCCGGCATCCTAATCGAGTGATTCAAAAGCCCATCATCAACTACTCTGTATGGAGTATTTAATGATATCATCAACATCGGAGCCTATCCGTAAATAGCGCTAAAGTTGACTATTCAACCCTTCAAAAAGGACTTTTTCTCCAACAATCCCCCACATGAATGAAAATTAATGCAAATGCAAATGCAGACTCTGAAGAGAAGTCAGACGAGAAAATATTGCATCAGGAGAGGTAGCTTCTGGCCTTGAACCTGCCTTAGTGAAGTACTATCGGATTTACTCGGCTAATCAGTGAACTAGGTCTTGAACTGTTCAGCCTTTAGTGTAAACCAAGACAATAGCACTCACACAATATTTCCCCTAGAACCTTTCGGTTCTCATGGTTGTGTCCGTCTCGGCCCTGGACAACACTTGGTTTCAGAAAGTGCTTTAGAGAATTCAAGCCTCAAAATTCTCATAGAAGCGGCCCACTTCGCACTTACATAGGTGACCTCCTATCAAGGTATTACGCCTACCCCACTTGATTATCGATATAGGAATCATTAAAAGCTTCGCTTAACCTCACACCCTCTGCGAGATAGCACTTTTATTCCGCCGAGAATGGGTAAGTGTTGGACTATTCCTTATAGCTTAGTTGTCCCTTTGAACCATGATCTTGGGATCTCCGGTTAACATGGTTGGGTTGCTACTACAAGGAAACATGCGTAATAGGCTTTGATCCCATTCCGGTTGTCAAGATTGACATCGATCTCTAGCTAAACCTTTTGTAAGCGGATCCGCAAGATTCTCCTTCGATCTTACACAATCGATGGAAATCACGCCATTAGAGATCAATTATTTAATGATATTTTGTCTACGCCGTATGTGTCGAGACTTACCATTATACACACTACTCTGTGCCCTTCCTTTAGCCGACTGACTATTGCAGTGTATTCTAATAGCAGCCACTAGCTTAGGCCAACATGGAATATCCTCAGGGAAATTCCTAAGCCATTCAGCTTCTTCTGCAACATTATCGAAAGCTACAAACTCGGCTTCCATTGTGGAACGAGCTATGCATGTTTGTCTCGTAGACTTTCAGGACACAACAACACCACCAATCGTGAACAAGTATCCACTGGTGGACTACAAATCTTTCGTATCTGATATCCAGTTAGCATCACAATATCCTTCTAACACTGCTGGATATCTCATATATCGTAATCCCAGACTCATAGTGTACCTCATGTACCTCACAACCTATTTACGGCTTTCCCATGATTATGATCTGGATTACTCGCGAACCTACTTAGTTCCTTCACTGAACATGCTAATTCTGGTCGTGTACAGTTGGTTATGTACATCAGACTTCTGATCACTTAAGAATATCTCAATTGATGCACAGGTTCATCTCTGTTCTTGACTAAGTGCATACTGAGGTCAAGTGGAGTGCTCACAGGACTTTCATCAAAGACATTAAGTCTTTTAAAACATACTCATGATAATGAGTTTGTGACAACACAAGTCCACTAGAGATCTTACTCCCTAATACCAAATCTGCAACTCCCAGGTCCTTCACATCAAAGTTCCTTGTCAACATCTTTATCATATTCATGATACTCTCATGAGTACTTCTCATTATTAGCATGTCATAGACATATTATCATATAGGTGTGTTCTTAATGTAGACATATATATGTCCTACCCACTTGACAACATAACATTGTCAAACTCGATATGCCGTTGCTCTGGCTATTTTTCGAGCCACAGAGAGACTTAACAAGTCTACACACCTTACTCTCTTAGCCTGGAACTATGGACCCATCGGGTTGTTCCAAGTACATCTCTTCTTCCAACTCCCCACAAACATCCATTTGATGGATTTCCAGGTTATAGTCTCCAGCTATACCGATGAGAACCCTTATATAAGTAATTCTCGTAACTTGTGAGTAAGAAGTCATGGCCTTCTTTCTGTCGATACCCTCAGGCTACCAACAACGCCTTACAATAAATCCATCAACCTTTAACTTCTTCTAGAAGATCCACCTGAATCCGAGTGGTTTATTTCCCGTTGGAAGACCAACAAACTTCCAAGTGTGGTTTTGCATGATGGATTTTATTTCTCTATTTATAGCCTCTTTCCAGAAATGAGCTTCTGGAATTGACATTGCCTCAGCATATGTCCTGGGTTCATTTTCTACCACATAGGTCAGAAAATCAGGAGCACGGGACTTGGAAGTCCTAGCCCTTATACTACAACAAGGCTCCTCAGGTTCTTGAGGATCACACTTTAATTAAGATTCATATGTCCGCTTACTCATGCTTGTTTCCTTCTATGGAAAGAGATCTTCAAAGAACACAACATTCATAGACACGGTGATGACATCACCATGTTGGTTTTATGCACTAGAAACCAATAGGCACTACTCTTGAGAGTATATCCGATGAATATACAACCAATCATTTTCGGTCCTATTTCCACTTGCTTTGGTTTAGGCACCTCTACCTTAGCCAAACACCCCCACATTTCCCAGATTTTGTGGCTAGACCTTGGCCTTTCCACAACTCTTATAGGGTCTCATCCTTCTTCTTTGAAGGGATCATGTTCAGAATGAATTCTGGCAGAGGAAAACTTCCCCCCACAAGTTCTGAGGTAAACCAGAACTTAACAACATAGCATTCATCAACTCTTTAAGAGTTAGGTTCTTGCGTTTAGCAATACCACTTGCCGGGGTTACCTCTTCCGTTTTTTAACCCGACCTATGTGGCTAAAATTGGGGGACTGTTTGGTAGGCCGTTACAGACGGATGCTGCTACTACCGACATGAGACGTCCGTCCGTAGCTAGAGCCCTTGTGGAAGTGGATATTAGAAAGCCTCGTTGCACTAGGGTCTGGTTGGGAGAGGACGTCCACCAAGGGCAATGGCAGGAGATAAATGCGAGAATATTGGCACGAGTAATCGTGTAACTTTTGTAAAAGAATTGGACATCTTTGAAGCTCTGTGTCGGAAAAAGAACCCTCCACCGGAAGTCCCTCGTCAACAGAATAGTACTGGGGCTCCTAAGCAGATTAATAATGGGGGTCCACAGCAGAACCAAGGGAAGGGAGCCAATCTTTCTGGCCCGAATAAGCCCCAGCAAGTGTACCAAGTGAAGCAAAACTTAAATCCCATAAATGTCGAAAGCACTAAGCCGCAAGCAGTGGATTTAAATACTACCCATGTTCCCTCTACGTCCGCTTCCAAGCCTACACCGAGTCCCAAAGACGCGAACACTTTCCTTAGCGAGAATCACAATTCTTTTCATCTTCTACAGGCACTTAATGATGATGACATTGTAGAGACCGTACACTTTTCTATGATGAAGGAAGATAGGGACAGATATTTGGATAATAGACCGAGGTCGGCAGGTTATGACAAGAAACGATCTATAGACTTACCGGACCTCAGGAGTTTCAAAGATACTTTGGATCAGCGTGTGAACGCATCTGATGTTATAGTAGACGCAGAGAAGGATGAAGTGCATCTTAGTCATTTTTTAGACTCTCCGAATGCTGATCCACAACAACACAAGTCGGGTTCAGCAGCAGAGAAACCTGTGTTGGTTACCGAAACTCAGGCTGAAACACATCCTAAAGAAGGTAGTGATGAAACCAATAATACTCGTTAGTTAGTGCGAGAGAGGGGGCGGATTATGGCTCTACTAACAATGAGGAGGAACCCAATGCTGAAGAGGACAGCTCCTCCTTAACTACCGGCACTTCAAAAAAGAAAAGGGGACGGAAAAAAGGAGGCCAAAAGGCGATGACACATGATACGGTATCTTCACAAACTTTTAATCTTCGCTCTTCCAATGTTTAGTCCTATTAATATTTTATACTGGAATGTGCGTGGGGTTGGGAATGCTGAAACTCAAACTTGTCTTAAAAACATTTGTCAAAAGAATAGGGTTAAAGTTTTGGTCCTAATTGAACCTCTCTGCTCTTCTAAGTTTATGACTAGTGTTCGGCTGAAGCTGGGTTTTGACCATGCGCAATCTGTTTTGCGAGGGAAAATATGGTTTCTATGGTCGAGAGGTGTGGATCAGATTTAATGTGGCTGTGATCGGATCGATGTGCACGGTGATATTACGGATCGAATGGGGATAATTTTTGTGTCTCGGGGATCTATGCTAAGCATAGTAGGCTCGCTCGGCAGGCCTTGTGGCAATCTATACAGACGCAGACAGACATTAGACCATGGATGCTGGGAGGTGATTTTAACATTATCCGCCAGGCACAAGAGAGAAAAGGGGGCGGATCCCCAAAGGCAAATGATATGCAAGATTTCAACGATTGTATCCAGGCGGCTAGCTTGACCGAGTCACCTTTTGAAGGGTCTGAGTTCACGTGGTTTAACCGGAACATGTGGCAGCGTTTGGATAGGGTTTTCTTCAATGCAACTTGGATGGATAGTTTTGAGGTAACAAAAGTTATGCATCTGCCTCGGGTCTTGTCTGATCATTGCCCCCTCCTTACCTTATGCGGCAGGAAAACTATGGGAAGTCCTCCTTTCGCTTTGTTAATGTCCGGACCGAGCATGCCTCGTTTCTTGACCTTGTGAAGGCGTGTGGGCTGAACAGAAGAAGGCATTGGTATGAATCTTTTAGCGGAAAACTCAAGAAGTTGGCTTGGCGTTTAAGCGAGTGGAATCACACGGTGTTTGGAGATATTTTTGAGCATACTAAGAGAGCTCTTGAGGAAGTTAATGTCAGAACCATCCTCCTTGAGCAGTCTCATTCACATGCCAATAGAGAGGGTCTGGATGCAGCCATATTGGAGTATGAGAGATGCAACTCGATTGAGACTAGATTCCTCAAGCAGAAAGCGGCAATTAAGTGGATTGAAGCCGGGGATGCCAACATCAAGTATGTCCACGCTGTGTGCAAACAGAGGAGGAATTCCAACTATATCCATAAGATCAGAACGGAGGATGGGAATTGGATTGACGGGCAAGATGACATTCGGGTATCCATTTGTTAATTTTTTTTTGCGAATCTTTTCACGGTGAGAGGAAGGAATTGGTACGCGGTGGTGGACTTTGACCTTCCGAAAATCATCTTTGAACAAAATGGTGTTTTGATGGAGATTCCTTCACAGAAGAGATTCACACTTCGATAGTTTCTATGAGCGTCGACAGTGCTGCGGGGCCTGACGGTTTTACCTCTCAGTTTTTCAAAACTCTTTGGCCTATTATTAAGGAGGATGTGGTGGAGGCGGTGACGGACTTTTTGAGGCGGTCATCTCCCGAGGTATTTTTCTACGCCCACTATAGTTCTACTGCCTAAAAAGCAAGGGGCGGACAAATGGAGGGAGTTCCGGCCTATCAGCCTCTGTACGGTTTTTTCCAAAATTATCACCAAGATCATCACGCTTCGGTTGAACGGATTTCTTCCAAGCATTGTTGCAGAGCAGCAAACTGGCTTTGTCCCGGGCAGATGCATTACTGATAGTATCTTGCTGGCTCAGGAGCTTTGTAAAAGCGTTAACAAAAAGCTCAGAAGCCCCAATCTTCTTCTCAAGCTTGACATGGAAAAAGCTTATGATAGAATGGACTGAAGTTTCATCATGAAAATGCTTCGGATGTTTGGCTTCCAAGAACCTTTTGTGGATCTGATTTTTCAAACTCTGTCGAACAACTGGTTTAGTATTCTGATAAATGGCACCCCGTCTACCCCCTTCCATGCGACAAGGGGTGTCAAACAGGTCGATCCGCTTTCGCCGGCTCTCTTCGTTCTGGCAGCAGATTATTTTGGTAGATTGATAAATGAGTTTATGAACAGGAATCCGGGCATGCGGTATCACTCGAATGTTCAAGGTGTGCACTACTTGGCCTTCGCCGATGACACTATTTTGTTTACCAGGTGCAATAGAAAAGGTCTCCGGATCCTCAAGGACCTTTTTCATTACTATGAGTTAGTCTCGGGGCAGCGTATTAACGCGACCAAAAGCACTTTCATTGGACATAGCCTCTCGCCGACACAGATTTCTTGGGTTCGGAATGCTTTGGGTTTTATGAGAGAAAGTATGCCTTTTCGATACTTGGGTGCTCCTCTCTTCCGGGGGCGCAATCGTACTGCCTACTATCAAGACATTATTGATAAAGTTCAGAAGCGGCTACATCATTGGGGCAACAGGCTTCTGTCTTTTGGGGGCAAGTTGATTCTCGTCAGGCATGTGTTAACTTCCATACCTATCTTCATTCTCCAGGTGCTTGTCCCTCCCAAGGAAGTAATACATCAGCTCCATCGGATTTTCAATCGTTTCCTCTGGGACAGTGGCCCGGATGTACGGCATATACATTGGCGGTCATGGGATAAGTTATGCAGACCTATTGTGGAAGGTGGTTTGGGGGTTAGAAATCTCTTTGAGGTTATCGACACTTTTGCGATGTCAAACTCTGGATCCGTATTAGGCAGAGATTGGGCATTTGGGCCAAGGCTATCCATGATACGTATGTTGGTGCGCAATCTCTCTCAGGTTGCTCGGGAGCCTAGGGCCCCACACCTATGTGTTGCGAAGAGTTTGGAAGATGAGGGATAAAGCGGAGGAGTTCGTTGCGTGGCAACTCAATGCAGGTGATATTGATTTTTGGAGAGATAATTGGACTGACATCGAGCTGGGAGACCCGCCTAATAATGTCTATCGTAGAGTCAATGAGTTCTGGGTGAATGAGCAGTGGAATACTGAGATGTTGCATACCTACCTCCCCTCCCAAATTGTTGAAGAGATTAGCCACGTACCCTTTCAGCGTGATATGGCTGACCGTCTTATATGGACACTTAGTCCAAATGGAAAATTCACTACTAAATCCGCGTGGAACATGGTGCGTACCGGTCACACCTCTAATGCTCTTTACACGATCATTTGGAACAACATCATCCCCCTGAAAGTTTCATTCTTTTTTTGGAGGCTTATCAATAACCTCCTCCCCCTTGATCACAGCTTACAAAAACGGGGCATAACTCTGGTGCCTAAGTGTTTTGCTTTCCAGAATGGGGATGGGGTGAGACACACTTTTATCGACTGTCACTTTGCCGCCACTATCTGGAAGCACTTCATGAGTCATTTCGGAATGCAGTTTAATCCGACTTTGGGGATTGTTCCGATGCTCCATTACTGGAGGAACTCCGTTACGAATATCCACCGCATACGGCTTATTGTTCCTATTTTTATATGTTGGGGTATTTGGTCTGAAAGGAACTTTTGCCGGCATGAGTCGGTTCAACCCTCTGTTAATCGGAGTATTATCCTCATTGAGCGTGCTCTCCGTCAGCTGACTTTCCGGAGAATGATCACGTCTACTGAACTGGGCACTGATAGGGACACTCCGTTCTTTCTGCCGTTTAAGATCAAGCCGACCCCTAAGCGACAAGGTATGCAATTACGATGGATGACTCCGCCTCCAGGAAGATTCAAGTTGAATGTTGACGGGAGTGTGCGTGATGGATTAGCCTTTGGGGGAGGTATCCTCCGTGACTCTCTTGGACGGTGTATTATGGCCTTTCAGATGTGTTTTGGGCGGTGGATCATATTGACGCGAGATCAAAGCTCTCTTTACGGGTTGCTTAAAATTCGACGGCTTTCATGTGGATGTCGAGGACCGATTCCTTTTATGTCTATCGTGTTACCACCTTTGGAGATGCTATTGGTACTTGGCCACTCGGTCTCTCGTGACCCGCATCACGGAAATTCAGGGAGGATGCCTTATACAATATCCCATATCTACCGTGAGTGCAATAGAGTCGCAGATGCTTTAGCGACTTTGGAAGGGGAACCAGCTTTATGATCATGAGGAAGGGTCCCAAGACATATTCGATCACTTATACAAGATGACCTCCATGGACCATCACTTATATCGCTTTATCCTGTCACACTGGGAAGCACTCTTCACTTGTGAAGGTGCAATCCAGTCGTTCTTTCTTTCCTTAGCTCCCCTCATGTCCCCCCTTTTTGCATATCATTGTGGTTCATACATACATGGGTTGTGCTTCCCTTTCAGACACTGGGGCGTGCATCCTGGCGGCTCTTTGCACTGATCCTCAACTTGCCTAATAGAGGATATACGGCTTTGAGCATCTGGACGCACCCCTCCTCTTGGTTGGAGTGCTTATCAGTGTTTTTGTTTTTTCACGATCGAATTCATGTGATATAGGAATGCAATATATTTGTTATATGTATTATTTTGATGCGAACATCGGAACCAAGTGTCGGCGACATCCCTCGTGAGTTGGATGCCTCGTGATGGAGTTCGAGCTGCGAATCGGTTTGGAAAACATCCTACGAGTCGTTTGATGATGGGCTCTGAGCGGTCGATCGCGCTTGAGGCATAGAGCGAAGACGGAGATCCACTTCATTTACTTTATGTACCAACACTATTGTAATCATCTGTGGCGGACGATGTTTTTTGGGGATGCATAGAGCGAGTACTCTTCCCAATGTGATGGATTTTCCCACCCTGGGTTTGACACACATTGGGTTTAAGGAGGCCATGCTATGCATTCCATCACGTAAACTTGGGGCGGGCCAGGATAGGGCGTTGAACTTTGTAGCTCTTTATTAATATCAATAAAAATAAAGTTGCTTCAAAATAAAAAAAATAGTTGTTTGATGAATGATGCCGGGCCCTTAGTAAGACTCATGAAACAATACATCATATCCACCACCACAATCACTACGGATACATCTCATCCGTTAGCTATGTTTATTATCACATTCATTCTGACAAACCTCAAGGCATCACAAACCTTATCTTCGCTTTTCAGCATCATAATATTTCGGTGCTATACTAAATAAAAGTAACTTTATACTTTTATCACCTCTAGTTTGCATGAATCTGGAGGTTCTGTGTTCCTTTCTACCGGTCTACCGGTGAGATAGCCAACATGGCTTCAACACATATTAGACACTTGTGATGAGGATCAAATTTCAAATTTGGTAACAACACCATGTTCATCAATAGACGAACGAATTTGAAATTTTCAAGTCTTAGTCACAGTGTCACAAGCAAGATTACTCAAGCATGTAATCAGATCTTAAAGCCAATCTCACTGGCTCTTCACAGAGCATCTCTTTGTGCTCAGCAGGCAGTTTCTTTCATCACAACATACTGATCAATCCAGTTTGATCATTCAAAGCAATGTTTGTTGCACCACCGAATTTCTCCATCCAAGGGATGGGATTAACCGGTCACTGGTGCTACGTTAAGTGCTACAACAAGCACATACACTTGTGTCATAAAAGGACACCATCACACTTGGATTCACCTCGATGTGAGTCCTTCCATTTCTGTCCAATGAACAGAAGATCGACAATTCAAATATTTGAAATCTCACAACATATTAAATCAAGGCAAAATGGTTTATTTTCTCCTTTTTGACCTATAGCATGGAATATACACAACATACAACACTCTTAGGATTTGTTTGCACAACAACAACAGCTTTCACAGAAAATTTATTACCATGTGTACATAAATTGGCACAATGACATAGGCACCAGCATAACTTTAATTAGGTACCCTTGTCAATCCAAACAGTAGGCCACTGATTTAATCAAAATACCATGGTATCAAAGAAAATGTATTCTTACACCTATGTTTACTACCCGTGATTGATAAATAATAGGATTAATCAATAATGATTTGCGTATACGTTATCAAGAAGTAACCCATAATTTGGAAACAATTAATGTGCCAAGGAATTTTCCACCAACTTAAACTTAATATTATTCCTTACAAAAAAACAATAAATTAGTAAATATCCCACTAATAAATGTAATTATTCTGGCAAAGGCAACCGATAATTGACGGCGACAAAAAAAAACATTCCACATTATATATATCATGGCAATCAAAACAAATGTACCCAATGATATATTAGCACAACAGAAAATATTTATGTCAATCTGACATATTGCACGCTACTGAGGATTTCTCATATTTGTTATGTTTAATGGGTTATTCTCGATGCATGAGAAACGATAGAGAATGTGATGCACGTAAAGAACATCCTGACCACACGATTTCATCAAATATTTACATACCTTTAAAGTCGGAACAGAATGCCGACTCGTTCCAAGAATAAATACATCAGGACAGGCACGACATACGGTGTATCATGAGTCATATAAATTTTATACAATATTGTGATCAAGACAGCATATCACATATATTTCAAAGAAGCTACATTAGTGTCCATGAAAACACTTTACGGTCCGAGAATATTACTCAAAACAACAACAATTATATTCTTAGATTGTCCCTAATTATCTTCCTCGATCATCGGCATGCAATAATAACACCAAATGGAAAAGGAAAATATATTGGATGTCCCATGCCAAATCAAACAGAATCCAATACGTCCAATAAATAAAATTTTCTTTATTATTATTATCATAATTTTTTCCCCACTATAAACCAAATGCTATTAAGACTGCCACTATTCAAGATAACTTGCAATTTGGTTTAAATGTATCAGTACACAAACAAATAAATATTTTATTTGTCAATCAAGTCAACCTCTACTTACCATATCTAGCCAATTACGAGATCGAACTTATAATTCGGCGGAACATATGATTGACGTAATAGAAAAACATAAGATTAATAAACTATTAACAATTCGATTAGACCTGTAAAGTAAAGAGTTCAAACGATCCTTCGACACACGAAAATTTATCTTAAGCTTGATGGGATACGTGTCGTGTGTGGAGTGATTTACGGAACAGATCCGTAATTTACGGAACTAATTACGGATTATTAAATTAGATAATAAATAATTCGAATAGAGATAGTCATATTAACTAACAGATCTAACACAATCTATACTAGCATACATATCTAGCTCGAACAAGGAACAATAAAAGTTTGATGCAGAAAACAAAGGACTAGAAATCAAACCGAGGCGAGTAGTTACTCTTTCCTTAAGACAAATTGCTCCGGTATGGTGCCAACGGTAGAAGCAACTGTCTCCCAAGATACAACGGCTTTCGTCTCGGATTTAGAGGCACTTCAAAAACCCGAGCTCCGACGAACTTACATAGTGCTCCGACTTCTCTTAGACTCAATATCTAGATCTATATGACTGACTCTTTGTGGTGGAAAGACACAAGAGAAAATTTGATGATTAAACTTTCATCAATGGGGTTCTTTATATAGTGGAGAAGATGAGCCAATGCTTGAATCTGATTGGCTGAAACACATCACCAAACTTTTCCCCTTGGAAAAGTAATGGCCGACTTCTCCCTCAAGGAAAGAAGCTATGCGAAATTAATAATGCTAATTTCGAATTAATCCAATCCTCTGATTGGTCGGATGATGTGTCGTCTGAATTCTGATTGGTCTAATGACTCAATGAATTCTGATTGGTCAAATGACACAATCACATTCCAAAATTAATTTTATGGTTAATTTCATAAAGAGATTTTGTCCAAAAAATTAATAGTAACACCCGAACCGAACCGAGCCGAACCGGACGGACGGCGGCGGCGGCGTGCGCGCGTGTGGAAATATCTAAGTCCTCCCTCCTGCACAAAAGTGCCTTGCCCCTTGAGGCACATCTATAAGAGTATACACTAGCTCTTATTACTTGAGCTCACAAGCCTCAAGTTACCTATGTGGGAGAATGAGGTGAGGTCCTCCCTTCAACACCCATCTCCTATATATTTTCTACCAACTTTAGCCATTAATTTCTCATTCACCCGACATCCAAATCAAGTGATTCAAAAGCCCATCATCAACTACTCTGTATGGAGAATTTAATGATATCATCAACATCGGAGCCTATCCGTAAATCGCGCTAAAGTTGACTATTCAACCCTTCAAAAAGGACTTTTTCTCCAACACTTGGCTGATACGGGAATTATACATGGTAAGGTGTTAATCCGACCTTCGTCATAAACCCACCAGATCTAGTTGATCTCTCAGGGTCAGTTCAGATCTGTGCATGATGTAACTCGGCTCGGTCATCCTAGACCTGTAAGCTTTTGATCCTATACTGCCAGTTGATAGACTTCCGTTATAACGCTGTTATAACTGACCCATAGTTCGAAACGTCTCTCTGTCCCCTCAATTTGAATTGGACATTTTTTCGAGAACGTACTGGGGTTTATAACCCCCATCATATCAAACATTCCCTCTTACTGCTTCCATTTAAGACGGAAGATTGGAGCCATCTCGCCAACCGCTCTTCCTTTCTTCTTTGTTTAGAATTTTTGCAAGTAAGTAGTTCACTTTACCATGTTACTTTGTTGTATTCACTTCTCCTATTTTATAAACGGATTGCCCCATTCTACCGTAACCCTAGAATCCAGATAGCCGCCGTAGGTAGTGAAGGCGTCAAATGTATCATTTCTCAAGGAGATTTGGACGAGATATGTGAGACATACGAGATAGATAGAGAGAGGTATTCTCCCAAGCTTCCTTCTGATCCCCACCACTTTGCACACGAACCACCGGAGGGATTCTGCACCGTTCACCAAGAACACTTCGAAGTGGGTCTTAGGCTTCCCCTCTGTACGGCTTTAATAGTTGTGCTTCGCCACTACGTGCTAGAGATTTCCCAGATAGCCCTTAATGGTGTTAGGGCTATCGTAGGATGTGCCATTTGGTGTGGATTGCTTGGCATCAAATTTTTAGTAAGGCAGTTTAGGTATTTTTACCAGCATAAGGGGGTGAGGGACCATCCTGGACAGTACTACTTTTCTCGTCGAACTGGTCATCTGAATGACGTCCCCATTATTCCTAAAAGAAAATCTTCCCACAATCAGTGGAAGGAACATATCTTTTTTATCCGTCACGAAGATCACCCCGAGCTGAGTCACTAGAATCCAGAGGATCTTTCATAGGACGTACATCCGAGAGTTAGCGAGAAACTGCTGGAGGGTATCTAAGAATCAGGTTACTCTGTGGAGGTTGAGGACCTTTTTACCGAGCTGATCGTTGCTGCTCGGCTAGAAGACACTGGGCCTAGCCCTTATGTACCCCTAGACGAAAATGACAGGGTCATCTGTAGGAATCTTTTCTCCTTTTCTTTTTATTATTTCGATTACATTTGCTTTTTTGACTTATTCCACTTTATGTTCTACTTGTTTTCAGTGGCAGATTTTGCAACCTTATTCGCTAAATCTAGTGGTGAGGAGCTCGAGGATCAGCCCAAGCTGAGCCATGGGACGGAAAGAACTATAAGTGTTGATTCAACTGATCATAATATTGATACAGCTGGGATTCAATCTTCGGTTGGCAATACTGATGATGCGGCAATCTCTCCTTCTTTTCGAGGGGAGGCCAATCTGGCAGACCTGGGAAGCCGGGTGGAGAAGAAGAAGAGGGCCTCCAACTTTAAAGTCAAGGCTGAATTGGGGTGACCTCCCTGAAGGGGAGGTTAGGTAAAAGGAGCAAATTTGCTGCTTTCCCCAATGAGACTCAAGATCAGTCTCAAGGAAGAAAAGATGCTGCCACTGAACAGCAGCCCATCATTGAGATAACTGATGGAGAGCTAGCTGCCGGTGGCTTTGGTGCCATGGAATATGTAAATTGGTGTTCTCTTTTTGAGTTTTGCACCTTGACTCACTAACGTATTTGTTCTGATTACTTTTGCCTTATAATGCAAGGGACCTGGGTCGGCTAGGAAGCTTTCCAATGACTGGCTAACTATGCAGTCAAGACCGGAAGCTTGGGGAAAAAGATCACCGATCTGCGTGCATATCGGGAAAGGCTTATGGGCTCTATTGAGTCCAAGAAAAAGGAGAATTCCGCCCTCAAAGGGCAACTTCAAGCTCAAGAGGCAGAGCAAAAGGAGAGAGCAAAAAAGTATGCTGCAAGCCTTCAGACTGTTGGACAAGTATGTTGGGGAGAAGACTGAACTGGACCAGGCCATTCCAGGTCGGTCGGCCAAGACCATTGAAGAGTACAAGGTTTTTCTTGAGTTTGCTCAGGCCTTGACGTTACTACTTACCCAGTGCTCAATCATGGCTACACTCTGAGGGTTGATGAGGCCAAGAGTATGTTTCCTGACCTTGCCATAGACAGCCTACCCATCCATGCTTTCTACAAGCCAGGTATGAGGACTATCTATGACGATCGTCTGAAGGATTTTAAGGTAGGAGTGGACATTGTATCCAAACATGGCCGTTCTTCAACTTCTCGTCGAGAACCTACTCCTGCTCTTGCCTCGGCTGCTCCTTCTTCTTCTAAGCCTGGTTCTTCTAAGCAGCTGAATCCAGCTCCCAATTCTTAAATGTAGCTTTTGTTTGTTCTTTTTCTTTGTTTTGAAAGTTTTATTTCAAATTGTACTATGCACCTTAATGCAATTTTTGTTAAGCTTTTTTTTTGTCTTGCCTTACTATTTCAGTATTTACTTAGTGGGGTATCTTGCTCCCCAGCATGGCATGCATTAACTTATAGTTTTTGGATTGAATGATCGTGTGTTTGTTAGTGTTTTGAGTTAGTTTTTTCAGCTCAGTTGGACACCTTTTAGGTGTTATGTCTGTTCGGTAAAAACGAGTTTTACAATTTATAACCGAAACACCCCAAGTATAAGGATCGTAGTATAGGATGTTAACGGGTCGTCCTAAGGGAGTGGAATATTTATCGGATCAAGGAACAATTATTCTATCGATTATGTCACGACTATTAACTAAAATTAAGATTTATACTAATTATGAATTAATGAACAAGAATTACGATGAACAATAAATACGATGAACAAGAATAACTAAGGCGATGAACGATGGAATCGGGAACCTAAATTATGCTTAAAGCGTTGAAAAACAACTATAATCTTAAAACAACTAAACTTAGCAATCAACGATTGATACGAACTATTTGGTTTATCAAATAATTAAAACAACGGCAAGGCAACGGAATCCACCGATCAATCAACCCAACCCCAACTAGACGGCAAGTTAAAGATATAATTTTTAGTAATGATCTATCACGAATTCGATTAAATTTCTCTAAACGAATTCTAGGGTTTCGATTTTCTTTTTCAAGTAAAACAAAGCGACATGCAAAACACGATCACGAGATTATTTCTAATACTCCTACTCAACTAACTATGATCAATCTCTTGAAACATAATCAATCGCATCAATTGAAAAGGTCACAACTTGAACAATATTTTCATATAAATTCAAAGCATAAAAGATGGTTTCATCGATCTCTCGATTCGAATAAAGCGTAAGCGATAAAAAATAATATCCAATTGATGAAAAATTATAACTTTACTCACTAAACATGTAGCAAAAAAATCTCTAGTTGGTGTTGATGTTGATCGGTTTCATCCGTTGTCCCACCACGATGTGCTTAGCCAACAACCATGATGTTAATCGTGATCATTGGATGGGAAGAAATCATCTTCTTTTTTTTTGATAAAGCTCGGCTGCTCCTCTAAATTTTGTGTGAATGAATTGGTTGTCTTAGGGTTGGGTATTGCTGCTTTGCTTAAATAGAGTTGAGAGGCGGCTGAAAAAAATTATGTACGTCGGCTGCTATAGTGACCTCCTGGACGTCCGTTCGATTAGATATTTATTGGAATAAAACTTCTAAAATTCATATCTTGAGTTGTAGACCTCCAAAAATTATGATCCGAATGTCCAAAAAAAGCTCTCGGAAAACTCTACAACTTTCATTAAGGACTCTTCTTCAGAAAACACGTTTTTGATTAGCCCGTCGTATTACGAGTATATTTCGGGATTTTCCACTTACCCAAATTGATTAGCCACTTGACCACCATTTGAGTTGTAGAAGTCCGATTGACGTAATTCAAAGTGCGTTGGAAAGCTCTTTCAAAGATCTACAGTTTTCATGAAGAAGTCCTCCCCTGAAAATGCCTCTAAGCTGGGTCAAATCTCCGTCGAAAATATGTAACGATTTAAGTACTTAGGAAAATTTGCTCCGTTGAACTCGTAAACTTGTGGCATCTTCTTCTAACCCTCTAAACACCTCTTTTAGACCGAAGATATGCATCTACAAGATATCCAAAATATTGCAAAGTGTAACAACATCCAAATAAACATAAAACCAACGATAAGAACACATAAATCAGCCACTTTTGCAATTTATTATCTTTAAAACTCATTTTCTCAGTTTATCCTTTTGGCGAGTAATTTTCTATAAGAATCACTAAAACATGGAAGATAATGTTACTTAAATAACTCGATAAAAACCGTAAAATTAGTCGTAAACAACTCCCCACACTTAAACTTTTGTTCGTCCCGAACAAAACAATCAAAACTAGCTCACTTTATATGTAATCCAAATAGATCCCTAACTCACGTAACAAAATATACAACAACTATAGCAAGTAATACCAACATAGAGATAGATTCGGTGTGTGTAACAAGCCCTTTTCAATCTCCACAATCCTTTCAAACAAATATCTTTTCAAACAATTTAATGACTATCCTAGGTATAGACAGTAATTGCTCCACACAAAGTCTTCCCGAGCACTCAGTAGGATAATCCCTACAAAGATATCTTTCGATTTATACTAGGTATAAGATTAACGATAACCAAGTCTTTAATTTAATTTTTATACACAGATTAGAATGAGCTCGCACCCGTCATAGTAGAATAGGATGTTTCATGATAACACCCTACCTTACTCAAATCATAAGGTAGCTTCTTCAATCTGCCGTGAGCTTTTAGTCATCATAGTGGTATAGGACATTTCGAGATAATACCCTACCTCACTCCAATCATCGACTAGCTTCCGACATACCATTTAATCATGTGATTACTTAGAGATTTCTGGCTGGCAGTGGTAAAAATTATTTTTCTAGTAAACATGCACCAATGAGCATAACACCTCAAGTAAACAATTTATTACTATTTCAAAGACTTAATCACGTTTCACTTATCACATTCAAACTTTCGGATATTCACAAGATGCTGCGTTCGAACTTAGGTATCACTTCATTGTTACTATTAAGAACAAATCTCTCTAAGATAAATCACTAAAATAGTGAAAGGATACTGATTCAAAATTCTTGCTTCAATATCAAAGGCTTTCGTGAGTGTAAAATGAATACTATCTCAAATCAAGTAAAAACATGCTATAATTATCTCACAAAGTCACATAAAATCATTGTCAGAAACTACAACTAGCAAGCATTTGTTCCAATTACATGCTCAAGATTTACAATTATCCATGTGCCAAAATTTTAAAATTTTAAAATTTATCAAGGATCACAAATATCTACTCATATTGTCGAAATAAAGCATGAATTGCACCCCACACTTAAATCATATTATGTCCTCGTAATGTGCAAATAAAAGAAAAGAATACTTATTTGGTTATGAAGTGGTTGTCGGCTGTAGGTTGGCAGTGGTCAGGCCGTAGCATGAATAAACCGCTGCACTCATATCAGGGACAGATAATACCGAAAGTAGAAGCTTGCAAACCCGCTCGAAAATATCTCGCAACACTCGACATAACACATAATCTCGGGTACACGGGTATATGAGTAAACATGCACGCAAATAACGCATTCACAAATAGGACAAGGATAACCAACACACAAACACCAAGGTTCTATTCCTAATAAAATAAAAACTTAACTAAAAGGAATTAACTTAAGAGACTAGGTCGCCTCCTAGTAGCGCTTCTTTTATGTCATTAGCTTGACACGATTTCAAAGTTAACCCGGATCGGGCCACTTTGGCTTATCACGCCACTTCCTCATCGGAATCGAATGAAGGACAGGGTGTGACCACAACAACAAACAAGTCAAGTGCTCTACTAAGTGTTGGAACTTAACTCTCCGAGATAGCATCGACTCTTTTCTTCTTCTCGTTCTTGCGCAGAGTAAGCTTCGTACACCGACATGTTCGTAAGGCTCGGAAGAAAGGTCCTCACGGGTAGATATAGAAATGTCATCATCCGAACTAAAGAAGTTGGATGGGATCTCATCGCAAATCGTAATATCAGGCACCTCAACTCTCTTTTGAAAGTACAAGGTCTCAGGCTTTTCTCTTGGTTGCCCAAAATACTTTTTGAGTCTTTGACCATTGACCTTAAAGGGTTGATCACCATACCCGTTTAACGTGATCGCCCACTTGGATGAACATCGAGAATCTCAAAGGGCAGACCATCTAGATTTGAGCTTACCGGCAAACAAATGGAGCCGGGTATTATAAAGTAAAGCCATATCACCCACTTTGAATTCTCGATCCTTGATCTTAGCGTCGTGGAGTATCTTAGTTCTTTCTCATGATCTTCGCATTCTCACATGCTCGAGTCTAAATTCATCGAGCTCGTTTAATTGCAATAATCTCTTCTCCCCACAGAGTGGCTATCGAAATTCAAGAATTTAATAGCCCGAAGAAGCCTCGTGCTCAAGCTCGACCGGGAGATGGCAAGCTTTGCCATAGACCATTTGGGAAGGTGACGTGCCCATCGGGGTCTTAAACGCGTGCGATAGGCCCAAAGCGCGTCATCCAACTTTAGACTCATTGGATCTATTTGAGTTCACGGTCTTTTCTAAAATCCTTTTAAGGCTCACGGTTGCTTATCTCGACTTGGCCACTTGTTTGGGGATGATACGGTGTACCGATTTTATGTCTCACACCATATTTTTCAAGAACTTTATCAAGCGGTAGCGTTACAAAAATGAGTACCTTCGTCACTAATGAGGGCTTCAGGATGCCTAAATCTGGTGAAGATATTCTTTTGCAAGAATTTCTTCACAACTTTGTGATCATTAGTTTGGGTGGCTATTGCCTCCACCCACTTGGAAACGTAGTCTACACTGCACGAGAATGTACTTATTACCACGGGACGATGGAAAGGGTCCCATGAAATCAATTCCCCACACGTCGAAGACTTCGCGATTCCAAAATGGGTCGAAGTGGCATTTCCATCCTATTACTCGCCTCCCGATTCTCCGGCACCTATCGCAACCTTTACAAAAGGCTTGGCGTCTTTAACAGAGTCGGCCGGTAAAATCCAAAGCTTGGAGGATTTTTGCAACGATCTTGGGTGCTCCGTAGTGTCCTCCGTGGGACCACTATGACATTGCTCGAGAATATCCTATTGCTCATGTTCCGAACACACCTTCTAAGCAACCCATCTTTACAAACCCTGAACAAATAAGGATCCTCCCACACGAGATATTTCTCGGTCGAAAAGAACTTCTTCCTCTCCCGATACGTCATTTCCTCTAAATGTCCACTTGCTAAATAGTTGGCGTAATCGGCGTATCATGGCCTAACGAAGATCAAGCTTCATCAATTGCTTAGTCGGAAGTCGATGCCTATTTCCTTGTGATTTACGCCACCCTCATTTACTAGACGAGAAAGATGATCACCACAACATTATCACTACCCTTCTTATCTTTGATCTCAAGGTCAAACTCTTGCAAAATTAGAATCCATCCGAGTAACCTTGGTTTTGCATCCGCTTTGTCCATAAGGTAGCGTAGGCTGCATGGTCGGTCCAAACGACAACTTGGACCCTAGAAGGTAACTTCTAAACTTGTCAATAGCAAAACGACGGCTAAGAATTCCTTCTCGGTCGTAGTGTAATTGCATTGAGCCGGGTTCAAGGTGCGGCTCGCATAGTAAATGGGCCTGAACTTTTTATCAATTATTTGACCTAAAACTGCGCCTACTGCGTAGTTAGAGGCATCGCATAATAATTCAAAAGGCTTAGTCCAGTCAGGTGCGATTAAGATAGGGGCACTTATGAGCTTTTCCTTCAAGCAATTGAAAGCTTTCTTGCATTTCTCATCAAACAAGAACACAACATCATCTTTGGAAGGTTGCACAGGGGCTTGGCGATGGTGGAAAAGTCCTTAATAAATCGTCTGTAGAAGCCAACATGACCAAGAAAGCCGCGTACCTCTTTGACAGTTTTCGGGTACGACATTTTCTCAATGGTTTCTACTTTGGCCTTATCAACTTGAATACTAGTGCCGGACACCTTGTGTCCTAGAACGATCCCCTCATCAACTAGAAAATGGCATTTCTCCCGATTAAGCACTAAATTCTTTTCAACACGGCGTTGAAGTACCATATCTAGATTCGCCAAGATCTCATGAAGCTATCGCCATAGATCGAGAAGTCATCCATGAAGACTTCCATACATTTCTCCACAAGTCCATCAAAATGGCAAGCATACACCTTTGAAAAGTCGCAGTGCATTGCATAAGCCAAAGGGCATTCTGCGAACGCAAAAGTGCACGATGGACACGTAAACGTAGTCTTCTCCTGGTCATTAGTGGTCGATGGCTATCTGGAAGTAACCGAATATCCATCGAGGAAACAATAATACTTGTGACCACTCGGTCTTTCAATAATTTGGTCAATGAAGGTAAGGGAAATGGTCTTTGGTGGTGACTTCATTTAATCTGCGATAGTCAATGCTGCACTCAGAGCGATCACAAGGCGTAAAGCTATCTCTTCCCCTTTTTCATTCTTTTCAACGGTGATACCTCCCTTCTTTGGCACAACTTGGGTGGGGCTAACCCACTCACTGTCGGCGATTGCATAGATGATTCCCATGTCTAACCACTTTATAACTTCTTTCTTGACAACCTCCTGCATATGCGGATTCAGCCTTCGCTGAGGTTGTCTTACTTTCTTAGCTCCTTCCTCCGTTCGGATTTTATGCATGCACACATCGGGGCTGATTCCTCTGATATCACCCACTTGCCATCCGAACGCGAGGATATTCTTTTCAAGCACTTTTATCAGCAGTGCTTCTTGCTCGGGCTCGAGTTTTGAAGAGATGATTAAGGGCAACTTATCACCATCCTTAAGAAAAATGTACTTAAGGTGTTGAGGAAGCGGTTTAAGCTCCAAGTCAGTAGGTGGTTGCTCAATACTAGATTTTAAAGGGCCACCTTTTTCCTTATGGGCTTGAAGTGGTTGTGAAGAGAACACCTCACTTCCCGAGGCGTAACCCGTAAAGGTCTTTGGATAACATCATCCATGGGATCCTTCGCCGCACTGCTTCCTCCTTCTTATGCTTAATCATCTTTCTCAACTCTTCTTCTTTCACTCTTACGCTAGCCTTTCCCAATCATCAACCCCCAATGAGTAGTCTCTCTCCAAAAATACACTTTGTCCCAACTACCCATCGGGCTTCCTCTTCTCTGAGGCTAAAGTCTTCCCGATGCGACTCTTTGAAATCATCGTTCATTCTTTGGGAATTTCCATGTTTCTTGTTCATTGACAGGCTGAGCAAGTTGTGAAGACGACTTGTCAGTGACTACGGCCTGTAATGAAATATAAGATGGTCCACAGTCAGCTTGATCTTCAATGTTTATAACTTCAAAAACACCTATCTCTGTCAGCTCTTCAGCTTCCTCAGATTTGGCATCTTCTTCGTCCTCATAAATTGCTTCAATGAACGAGATTTCTTCACTCAAAGTGTTCTCTAGACTTTTCCCTTGTGTAAAGGTAACAGATGTATCATCAACTCTAAGTGTAATCTGACCCTTACAGAAGTCAATGAGGGCGGCAGAGGTGTCTAAAAAGGTCCGGCCTAGAATTAGAGGCATCTCCTTGTCAGGTGGGTAGTCTAAGATAACCCAGTCGGTAGGGAAAACCAAATGTTCAACATGAAGAAGAACATTAGTAACACAACCGGTCTTTGGCGACTAGATCGGTCCACTATCTCTGCAGAGAAATAGGGCGTTCCCGCATTCTTTTATCTAAGCCAAGCTTTTTGCAGATGTTTAATGGCATCACATTTATGGAGGCCCCTGAGTCGCATAAGACATTTTGAAACTTGTGGCCTTCAATCTCACAAGAGATTGAAGGTCGTCCGGGGTCACCTCGCTTAACAACAACTTTCTGTGAAACCATAGAACAGTCTTCTCTTAATATCTCTTCTGCCATCCCTTGAAGCTTCTTCTTACTCCCACAAACTTCTTTGAGATACTTAGAGCACTTGGGCATTTCAGTCAATACCTCTGCTAGGGGTATACTCACTTTGGTGTCTCTAAACATCCTCCTCACTCCGTCATATTGTTTGTCAAGAATGAGGGTATTCTCTTTCCTCTTTGGTGGATAAGGAAGGGCTTTATCATTGTCAGAGGAACAGCCACCTGACTTTTTAATGGCTTCGTCCTCCTCCTTATATCCTTCCATCTCACAAACTTTTCCTCCTCATCTTTGTCGGGAACAACCACTGACTTTTCCTCGAATCGAAGCATCCTCATCCCGAAGAACCGTCATCATTAAGCTCATCCTCGCTATTGGTTTCTTCAAGATAAGATTTCGATTACTTCCTCTCCCGAACTTATTGCGTCAGAGAGGGTTGCTCGCTTCCGATACCTTCCCGGTCCCGCTCGCTACCACTTCTCGGGCGTGACTTCATTCAACTCTTGGTCTCCATACTCCCATTGAGGTGTGATGGCAGTGCAAACATTGATATCTGCTTTCGGATTTCTCTCGGTATAACTTGGAAGTTTACCTTGGGGTCTGCTTGCTTGTCGATCGCCATCCGCCCGACTGTCTCTCTATTGCCTTGACACTAGTAGACAAGGTCTTCACCATATCCAATAGCTCATCAAACTTATGCTTTGAGGACACATGAGGTGGTGTGATTTTGATGTTGGCTTTGATTCCAACCACCTTGCGGTCTCTCGGGAGTTGGGATTGTAAGATTGATTAACCACTCAGGAGGTGGTCTTTGATAGCTTGAGTTGAAGGAAGTGTTTGAATTGGATGGGCCAGGTGGTGCATTGGGACGTTGAAATCCGAATAATTCGATTCGATTGAAGTTTCCTTGGGTTTGGTTGAAATTCACTTCCTCGGTGATTTCATCTCCCGCTGAAGTCCCATATAATTCACATCCGATGGCGCTTTTGTCAGATGCATCGCAAATTGGCTAGTTGCTTGCTTATTATTTCCATTTGAGCAACTAGCTTCTTAGTCTCAGAGTTGCTCATGCAGTGAGACTCCCACGATTCCCACTAACATTGGCCTTCCTTGGAGATGACCACATGTTATTCTTCGCTATTGTTTGACTACCACAGAAAGCGGCGTCATCACCTCCCCTAGAAAGGATCCACGAGCAGTCGAATCAAGGTAGTCTCTATTTGGTTGAGAGACACTTCTGTAGAATAACTCGAGTAGCTCATGTCTATCGTATCCATGATTGGGGCACTTCCTCATCAACAGATTTAGTCTTTCCCATGCTTTACCCACACTCTCACCATCAAGTTGTTCAAATGTGGCTATCTCCCTTTTCATGTCCATGATTGTACCAGGGGAGACCCACTTAAGAGCAAAGGCTCTTTTAACGTCATTCCAGGAATGGAGAGAATGATGGGCTAAGGATTTAAACCAACGGTTTGCTTCTCCTTTTAGAGCAAACGGGAAGAGTTTCAACTTTACAATCTCAGAATCAACACCAGGATAGTGGCCTGCTTCGCAGATTTGAACAAAGGTGGACAAGAAGTCATGTGGATCTTCTTGAGCAGTGCCATGAAAAGAACTATTCTGGACTAGTCCTACCACTCCATTTTTGAGATCAAAGTTTACTTGCCCCATTTCTGGAGGGCGAAAAGGTCTATGCCCTTCCAGGAAATCCTGATTAAGATAGGGAGCATAGGGGCCTTGGTTTAACTGGTTTAGCTGGTTTTGATGGAATTGTTGCAATTGATTATGTAGCCTGACTTGTTGATTCTGTTGTTGTTGTAAAGCTTGGATCTCATTGAAGGAGCATATTCATTTGGGTTTGAGGATCTGGATTTGGATTTGGGAGAGCTGGATTAGGAGGAACTGGATTCGGATTTTGAACTTGGTCAGCCATGATGTCCAGATCGGGAAAGAGCTTTCTTTTGAGAATGGATCGTTCTGGTTCGGGGTTAAAGATAAGAGGTCCCTTCTTACTCCTGGTTTGCATAAACCAGGAGGGCAGAAAAGGAAGAAATCAACCTTTGGGTTGATGAGGACGAGTTCTGAGAAGATTGGAGGGTTTAGAAGTTTAGAAAGAGAGAGAGAGAGAGAAAAGTGAAGAGTTTTGAGGTGAACTTTGCGTTCGGTGTAAGTGAACGCTGCGTCGAGTCACTAAACCTGGCGTTCGAGAGGATGAACTCGGGAGGTAGGCGGGCGTTTAAAGTGCGGACGAGCATTTGGGAATCCAGACGCTCGTCTCGATCGCCTTTAAACGATGCAGAGGAGAAATTTTAGACCAGACGGGCGTCTGAAAGGATGGGACGCCCGTTTAGAAAGCGAAAAACTAAAGCAGATAAAGAAAAGAATAGCAGGAAAGAAAATAAAAACCTAAAATAGTAATAATTAAGGCAACAAATATATACGATCTAAAATCTAAGGCAAATTTAAGCTAAATCTAAGGCTGCTAAAATCTAAGGCTGCTAAACTAGTAAAAATCTAACGTGAACAATAACATAAAATAAATAAAAACTAAGATAAATAAAGTCAAATCTATTAAATCTAAAATCTAAAATCTAAGGTAAATTTAAAATGAAAGAAAATAAAAAAACGTAACAATTAGATTATTACCTAAAAAAATTAGTATCGAAATAAAAATTGCACTAGAAGAATCCGACAACCGTTACCGATCTCCGCAACGGCGTAAAAACTTGTTCGGTAAAAGCGAAGTTTTACAATTTATAACCGAAACACCCCAAGTATAAGGATCGTAGTATAGGATGTTAACGGGTCGCCCTAAGGGAGTGGAATGTTTATCGGATCAAGGAACAATTATTCTATCGATTATGTCACGACTATTAACTAAAACTAAGATTTATACTAATTATGAATTAATGAACAAGAACTACGATGAACAAGAAATATCGATGAACAATAACTAAGACGATGAAGCGATGGCGGGAACCTAAATTATGCTTAAAGCAAAGTGGAAAACAACTATAATCTTAAAACAACTAAACTTAGCAATCAACGATTGATACGAACTATTTGGTTTATCAAATAATTAAAACAACGGCAAGGCAACGGAATCCACCGATCAATCAACCCAACCCCAACTAGACGGCAAGTTAAAGATATAATTTTTAGTAATGATCTATCACGAATTCGATTAAATTTCTCTAAACGAATTCTAGGGTTTCGTTTTCTTTTTCAAGTAAAACAAAACGACATGCAAAACAAGATCACGAGATTATTTCTAATACTCCTACTCAACTAACTATGATCAATCTCTTGAAACATAATCAATCGCATCAATTGAAAAGGTCACAACTTGAACAATATTTTCATATAAATTCAAAGCATAAAAGATGGTTTCATCGATCTCTCGATTCGAATAAAAGCGTAAACGATAAAAAATACCAATTGATGAAAAATTATAACTTTACTCACTAAACATGTAGCAAAAATCTCTAGTTGGTGTTGATGTTGATCGGTTTCATCCGTTGTCCCACCGCTGATGTGCTTAGCCAACAACCATGATGTTAATCGTGATCATTGGATGGGAAGAAATCATCTTTTTTTTTGATAAAGCTCGGCTGCTCCTCTAAATTTTGTGTGAATGAATTGGTTGTCTTAGGGTTGGGTATTGCTGCTTCTTAAATAGAGTTGAGAGGCGGCTGAAAAATTATGTATGTCGGCTGCTCTGATGACCTCCTGGACGTCCGTTCGATTAGATATTTATTGGAATAAAACTTCTAAAATGCATATCTTGAGTTGTAGACCTCCAAAAATTATGATCCGAATGTCCAAAAAAGCTCTCGAAAACTCTACAACTTTCATTAAGGACTCTTCTTCTTGAAAACGCGTTTTTGATTAGCCCGTCGTATTACGAGTATATTTCGGGATTTTCCACTTACCCAAATTGATTAGCCACTTGACCACCATTTGAGTTGTAGAAGTCCGATTGACGTAATTCAAAGTGTGTTGGAAAGATATTTCAAATATCTACAGTTTTCATGAAGAAGTCCTCCCCTGAAAATGCCTCTAAGCTGGGTCAAATCTCCGTCGAAAATATGTAACGATTTAAGTACTTAGGAAAATTTGCTCCGTTGAACTCGTAAACTTGTGGCATCTTCTTCTAACCCTCTAAACACCTCTTTTAGACCGAAGATATGCATCTACAAGATATCCAAAATATTTCAAAGTGTAACAACATCCAAATAAACATAAAACCAACGATAAGAACACATAAATCAGCCACTTTTGCAATTTATTATCTTTAAAACTCATTTGCTCAGTTTATCCTTTTGGCGAGTAATTTTCTATAAGAATCACTAAAACATGGAAGATAATGTTACGAAATAACTCGATAAAAACCGTAAAATTAGTCGTAAACAATGTCTAACCTTTGGACCTCAGTAGGTTCCGCCTAACGGGCTTAACAAATTTTAAATAGAGTCCTTCATGTGGATTTCAGCTAGTTTGTCCTGAAGACAAGGAATTTACATTGAGTCCGACATGTGGATCTCAGTTAGTATGTCCTATAGACTTAATGAATTTAGATTGAGTCTGACCTGTGGATCTCAGTTGTCCTGCAGACAATAAATTTAGACCGAGTCTGACCTGCGGATCTTAGTTAGTCTATCCTGCAGACTTATTGTATTTAGACTGAGTCGACATGTGGATCTCAGTTAGGCCGTCCTGCAGACTTAATGAATTTAGACTGAGTCCGACCTGTGGATCTTATTTAGTCCTTCCTGCAGACTTAATGAATTTAGACTGAGTCCGACCTGCAGATCTCAGTTAGTCCGTCCTGTAGACTTAATGAATTTAGACTGAGTCCGACCTGTGGACATAATGAATTTAGATAGAGTCTGACCTGCGGATTCAGTTAGTCTGTCCTGCAGACTTAATGAATTAGACCGAATCCGACCTGTGGATCTCAGTTAGTCTTTCCTGCAGACTTAATGAATTTAGACTGAGTCCGACCTGTGGATCTCATTTAGTCTTTCCTGCAGACTTAATGAATTTAGTCTGAGTCCGACCTGTGGATCTCAGTTAGTCTGTTCTACAGACTTAATGAATTGAGACTGAGTCCAACCTACGGATCTCAGTTAGTCCTTCCAGCAGACTTAATGAATTTAGACTAAGTCCGACATGCAGATCTCAGTTAGTCCGTCTTGCAGACTTAGAAAGTTTGTCATTCACAAACTTGTTGAGTCTGACCTGCAGAGCTCATGGTTGAGTCTGACCTGCTAATCGCAACATTCAAACGTTGGCTGAGTTCGTCCTGCGAAGCTCAGCTCGTCATTCCTGCTGACTTTAGCGTCTTTGTAGACTTGTATGCATGTAATCTATCCTGCAAAACTTAATTGAAGCCACTTGCATTGTATAAATATGAAAACATATAATTGTAACATAATAAAAGGCACCCGCCAAGTGCCAAAAAATTGTATCAAAGTTGTAAAAATGACAGCAAGGAATACAAAATAAAATTAACCATGAGTGTCCAGAACCTTTCCTGGGCCAAAAGCCTTAGCCTTATTCGAGATCGGCATCTTTCTTGATCTCTTAGTTCAGCTCCACGCCCTTTCTTTTAATTGTAGGCTTGTAGCCACATAGCAACTCCTGGTTGCCTCCACGTCTCCTTTAATTTCTACCGAGCCTTATGGGGTAGGGACTTCAAGCTAATATGCATAGGGGAGATCACTGCTCGGAGTTCGATTAATGCTGGCCTTCCAATAATAATGTTATATGCCGAGGGAGCTTTGACAACAATCTAGTTTACAATGAGTGTTTTGCTCCTAGGCACCAAGCCAAAAGTTTTCACGAGCCTTATCATCCCCGTGGGGTGAACTGGGGGTCCGGCGAATCCGAACAATGGTGCTGAGATAGGTAGCAAATCTGCATCCTTCAGCTTTATGGATTGAAACACTGAATAGTAAAGGATGCTAACAACGCTTGTAGTATCAATTCAAATTCTATTCATCCAGTTTTTGTGCACCACCACTTGAATAACTAAGCCTTCATTGTTCCCGACCAGAAGGAGTGGTCCCTTGGACCATAGGTCACTTCACCAGCTAGCCTTTGGTTTCTGCTTGCAGGTTGACCGGCTTGTCCATTTACTTTTCCAATTTCTTTGTTGGGGCCACCCACGATGGTGTTGATAGTATTAACGGGGCAGTTATCTATCTGCTGATATAAGTCTGGTGATCGGTCTCTTCTTTGTTGGGGCTCAAGTTGCCTGCCTCGATATTGATCATAGCTGCGCTGCTTGAATTCTCTCTGACCATGCGGTTCGGAGTTCTGAGGTCGGTCCATTACTTTATCCAATTTTCCCTCCATGATGGCTGCATCAATATCTCGCTTAAGATCCCTACAGCTTTCTGAGTCATGCCCCACATCTTTATGGTAGGCACAAAACTTACTCTGATCTCTCGTTTCTGAAGGTCCACTCATGGGTGGTGGAACTCGAACTAAACATTTACTTTCCATTATCGTGAGAGCCTGCTCACATGGCTTGTTCATAAAGATGAAGTCCCTCTCCTGTAAAGCTCATTTCTTTCCCAGCCGATCTGTGACTGGGACAGTCATCCGATCCCAAACCTTCTTCCTCTTCCTGTCCGTTTTTTCCTCAGACTTTTTTTCTTGCTTTCTCCCTTTTCAGACTCTCTCTTCAAATGGTTCACCTCTTCTCCTTGACAGTGCTTGTATTCCATCTCCATGCATTCCTCTATGGATGTAGGCAATTTTCTGTTAAGCTTAGTGTACAGTCTTCATTCTCGTAGTCCTGCTATGAAAGAGGTGATCAAAATACGTTCGTCTGCATCTTTGACCTAGGCAGATTCCTCATTGAATCATTTCAGGTATTGCAGTACAATTTCATCTTTCCATTGCTTAAGGGTGATGATGTAGGTTGCATTCCTCTGGAATGATTTGGTTGTGATGAAGGCGTTAAGAAACATTTTTCCTAGGGTTTCGAAATTAGTGATCGATCTTGCTGGTATCTTTCTAAACCATTCACGGGCCCTGCCTGTAAGTGAAGTGGGGAATGCCTTGCATTTCATCTTGTCATGAGCGCAATCCAATTCATATAGGTGAGGCGCTGGAAAAGATGATCCTGCAGATCCTTGGTTCCATCGTACGGTTCCAGCTTAGACACTTTGAACCTCGCAGGTCGGGGATAATTCTCCACCCTCTCCGTGAATGGCGATGCAAGGGAGAGATCCATAGATCGTTTTCCCAATATGACGTCCAGTTCAGCTCTAGCTGCGTCTATTGCTTGGGGATCCATTAGTTGTTTCCCATGGTTTAAAGAGGATACATGATCGTTCCTCTTTCCTCGTTTAGGCTTGGGAGGGGATGAGGTGTCTTTTCCTGCTCACCTCCCTCTCCGAGATTTTCCTCCTCTAAATCCTCTTCTTTCTGATCTTCTTGCTCTAGACCTTCTTCCTATAGATATTCTTCTTCTAGATCCTTATCTATATCGTCGTCTATTATGGTTGCCTCAAGGATGGCTTGCCTAGTAGCTTCGTCCATAGACACCAATTGATCTACCAGTGCTTAATGGACAGAATTTAGGACACTTTCCTCATGTTCCTGATTTTGATTGCCAGCGTTGGATGATGTGACATCTCCATCATCAGTGTTCTGGCTATTTTCTATCTATTGTCATGTTTTCACCATGATGGTACGATAGCAGAACCATGAACAAGATTATCAACAGAAGACCCTCCTTCTAGCACCAATTCACGATGCTGGAAATCGTCAAGTGATAGTCCAGGCCTAATTTACTCTAGTGACAACTAATTCAAGATCCATAACTATTAGAAAGTACAAAGATGGAGTAGATTTTGGGTGATTTAGAATGAGCCTGAGATGCTGTATCTCAAGTTGCCTACGTATCCTAGAATTATTCAGAAATCAAGTATCTGTAGTTCCGTAGGGATTGTTTATATAGTGGGGACTTGTACCCTGGGCCTACATAGTCCGTGTCCATGGTGGACTCTATTTCATGCTCCCTAAGGAATGGATAATTACCAATTAATCTCCTTGATTGTAGGAGATAATTATAGGATTTGAATGATGGTTTAAATGATACGATCAAAGCCTTTAAGACTAAGGATTCTATCATTTATCTATGACACTGAATCGTGAAGGTGTTAAATAAGGGGGTAGCTCAGCTCAAACTATGCTGAGCCCCCAAGGCTATTGTTTCCAAACTGCACTGACCCAGCTCCTTTGCGCCCTAACCGACCTACGGTGGGCTGAGCGAGCCAGATTGATCTCCCACTTGGGGTTTTGATCTTCCCTTAGGCTTAAAATAGAGCTCTCAGCCCCTGCTATTGTCATTTATAGTCTATATTTGTTACTTGGATGATACGGGGATGTTGGTCCCTTGAAAAGGTTTTGGTTAAGTTTAGAGGGGGTGAATAAACTTAACACTTGAAAAAGAATTTCGGAGTTAAGACAGACTCAACAGGGTCAATAGTCTGCTGACTATTAAGTTTAGTGAATCTGTTACAGCGGAATATACTTAATTAAGCATGTATACTAGTTGTTAAAAGATGATACTAAGTATTGAATACTCAGTAGTGAAAGGTGTGTGATTTCAGTAGCTAGTTCAGCAGGTTGATATGGATAACATGCAATAAATGAAAATGCAGTAAATAAAGTAAGGTAGATTTTATAGTGGTTCTAGGTGGTGTAATCCCGTCAGTCCACTCTTCTCCTGTGATGTTGGAGGAAATTCACTAGAGTCTTTTAAGGTTGCTGTTACAAAAGTCCCTAAGCTGTTTGTCCTTGACCAATAACTATGGCTTCACAAATTGAATACTAAGAACGGTAGGATTGTTGCTCCTAAGTACTCCACTAGTCCTTGAAGGGTAGGATTGCCTATTCAACAGCACCACCACAAAAACAATAGTTCTTAACACTTAACAGTGCTTCTCTGTCTTCAGATTTATTCTTGAAAAGAAGGGTTTGAATCAAGAAAGTGATTCTGCTTCAATAAGATTTTGATCAGGATGATAAGATCAGCATCTTAGGATCTTCAAGTGTAGATACTAGATGATACTTGAATGCAATAACACTTATAGAAATTCTTGATTAGTATGAATGCTCAGTTCAGCACGTTGTAATGCTCTCGATTGTTAGTAAGTTCGGTATTTTATCTGATTCCAGGGGTCCTCAATTTATAGATGAAAATCATGTACTTGAATTTGAATTTCAAATCCGACCGTTATAGGATTTTCTGATTATTCCCTGAAATTCCCTCTATTGTACTCCTCTGTCAATACGCCAGCATCCTTCTGACAGACAGACTGTCAACCAATGGTTTATTTCCATTTTGATTTGGCTCTGAATTCCTTACAATGTTCCTTCAACCTCCACCACTGTCAACTAATGGTTTATTTCCATTTTGATTTGGCTCTGAATTCCTTACAACGTTCCTTCAATCTCCACCATTGATTAACTGACTAATCCAATGCTTGATATTCATCCTTATCCTTTTAATCTTACAAAATAATTCTTGAAACGGATTAATCTGATTTATGTATACTCAGCTGATGTCTGGTTCATGTGTCTGCTGAGGTATACATTTGGTCAGCTGACTTATGGTCTGTCGTGTTCTTGATGAACACTCAGTTGACTGCTTCTCATCTAACTTTTGATTGTGAAGTTAGAGTACATCATTTTAAGTATAACTAAGTCCCAATCATCACATTTCCTTATATGGAACTTAGATCTTCAATACAAGGTATATGTAATCAGTTTAGGCCATCATAGACTTACCTAAATTCTGATCCAATATCCTTGGCTTTTAAATCTTCATTATTAAGTTTGAACCCTTAGCCTTCATTACCGAGTTTGAACCCTCAGCCTTCAATCTTCAGCGGGTCCTAGACACTCTACCGAACACCTAACCTAGATAGGTCTGCTGAACTGGTCAGCTAACCTCTTTACATTGCTTGTTTGATCAAACGTATACAAAGATCAAACTCTAGTAAACCTATACATTCATTCTAGACTTCCTTTTGCCTTTGCCCTATAGAAGTTAGTCTGGCACTCATCACTAAAGCAAAAGAATATGTCCAATAATTTCCCCATTTTTAGTGATGATGCCAATACCCTTCTTACAGCAAAGCAAAAAGATAAAGACAATAAAAAAAGAAAAAAATTCATTTATATTTCATTGAGGTTCCAAACTTGTTCAAAAGTTATTACAACAAGATTCAGCATAAGATAAAATAGGTAAAGTCTGCTGAACTAGTTTCTTTCTTGATCTTTCTTTTGTTAATACTCCCTGATTTCTCTATGCGTGTCCACCATCCACTGATTTTCAATTCTAGAGTAATCAATCCAGGTGTGTAGCATTTTCAACCACATCCAAGCTTCTGCAATGGTCATCTGGATTCCTTGAAAATTGAATGCTCCTCTAATATTCATTAACTTGAACTCATCTAGAGAGTCTTTTGCTAACAGTCCCCTTAGTCTTTGTTCATCAGACTGTCCTCTTCCACCTCTTGAACCTCATCTTGCAATGCATATTGATCTCATAGATCTGATCCTTACTTCTCATAGTTTTAGTCCAAGAAAAGAGCTTAATCCCTCAAAAAATGTCATTTCATTGTAGGGTCTTTTTCTTGCATTAAAGACATTTTTAAACTATTTTAGCAGATCATAAGTCAATTGAACTCTTCCAGGTGCAGGGTTCTAAATGCAACAATTTCAGCTTCATGTCTTTTTTGTTGATAAATCCTTGCTGCTTCTTTTGCTTATGCTATCTTACCTTCTTCTCCTTATTGACATCATTAATAAAACAGAGTAGTGGGGTTGGAACTCCTTCTTCAGTTGATACCAGATTATTTAGTTGTCCTTCCATGATTTCAGTTCTAGTGTCCACTGAAATAATCCACGCTTGTAGTGTCTATTCCAGCAGGTTCAATCTCTCCAAAGATTTAGGGTCAGATGTGGTCAGTTGAGGCAGATTACTTTGACTCAGCTGATCAACCTTCTTGTTAAGAGCAGTAAATGATTCCTTAACAAATTTATCAGTGAGTTTGGATGAATTAGACATTTTGTTGAAATCATCATATATATCTTTGACACTGAACTACAAATTAGTAAGGTTTCAGTATTCATTCCTCTATTTTAAACCAGATTGATGAGATCTTCAAATCTTTGTTCACCGGATCTCAGCTGATTGATATCTTCTCTAACAACCCTTAATACTGCCAAAATATGACCTGGTATAGGAGCAACAACAACAGCCATATACTCAGCAGACCTTTCCATGTCATTTACAGGTCTTGGCTGTCTTACAACTATTGCACGATTTCTGTCCCATTCATAAGGCTCAAGACTTCCTTCATCCAGTGCAAGATCATCAATGGCAGCTTCTTGATCATCAATAGGTTCTTCTTCAGGAGCTATATCAACAAAATATTCTTCACTATCACCATAGTCAAGAAGTTGCTCTTCTAATTATGCATCAACAACATCTTCTCTGTTATCAACATAGACATCTTCCTCAGCAGGTTCCATACTGTTAACAGGGGATTCCATCAATCCCAAAACTAGTTCCAACCTTTGTCCAATCACTGTATGATCCTCAGTAGATTGAACCACCAGTTCCGACATTTGTTCAGTTGTTGCCTAATCTCTAGCAGACTGAACCACCTCTTCAACCATTTTTTGAATCTCCATTGATGTGATTGATGTAGATTCAATAACTCTAGGTTGTTTTTCTTGTGTTGTCATGGGAGTTACCAAATTAGGCTCAATGGGTGTGTCTGGAATTACAACTACTGGAATAGGTTGTCCAGCAAGTGCAACTACACCCAACTGACCAATTTGGTCTTCAGCAGTGGCAGGAAATATTGCTAAGTTTTCCTTCAAAATTGCTCTTTCTCCAGCAATAATATTCAGATCCACAGTAACATTTGCCAAACTTCCCTCAGTATTGGTTCGGTCTTGAAATTGGACAGATTCCTCCGATACAGGATCTATTTGTTCATTCCTTGCTACTTCATCAGAATCATCTAAGGCAGCACCTCCTAGAATTATTGTTTTGTCCAACTCAGCTTCCAGTTCAACAGCAAAAGTATCCAAAAATTCATCTTCATCTTCTGGAACAGATTGTGGTGCCTCAGTTGTTAACACTTCTTCTTCACCAAAATCAGCAGCCGGCTGTCCATCAATAGACTATTTTGGTTCTTCAACAGGTTGCTCCATTTATTTCTCACTAGATCCTTCTTGTACAGATTCTATTGTTCTTTCTTTAACAACACCACTTGTTTCTCCAGGATGCATCGGATGATCATCATTAGAATTAGAGGATGATGAATCATCAGATTCACAAAAGGTTTAAACTTAGGATCCTTAAACAACTGATTTCCTATTCTTCTTCCTTCTTTCACAGCTTCTTGAAGCCTGCTTACCAATTCTTAACAAGTGACAAGTTCTAACAAAATTTTAGTTCCCAGATCTTCAAAAGCCCATTCTTCAAAGCTTGTCATCATTTCAGCAGCAGGTTTTTGCTTCTTGTCAAAACCCATCTTCCATAGAATGTATTGTGAAATTCTTTCCAAGGCAGGATCTCCTTGCTTCTTTTTCCTAGGTCTCCTGACATAGGGAATTGTTGGCTTTCTTACAGCAGGTTGAGGCTCGGAGTTTGACCTCCAAAGATCTCCACCAGATGAGACAAGGTTTCTTAAGCAGAGTGAAAGATCTCAGTAGGTTCTTCAGATGTCTGAGGAATATTAGTGTCCACTACTTCCATCTGTTCCCCACTTGCTTCCCCCTGTGTTGTATTTCCCTCAATAGGGGTTTGTACAGCTCTTACTTCCCCTTGTGTTGTATCATCCATATCAGGGGTGTGTACATCTTCAGTAGTCTTCTCAGGAGGGTCTTGTACAACATCAACAAAATCTTCAATCTGCTTTTTCTCGCCTTCCTCATCAACTTCTTCTCTCTGTTATTCCAAGGTTCTTAAAACCTTACCCTTTTCATGTTTGATCCTCTTCTGAGCAACATGTTTGACTCTTTTCTTTGGTCTTTCAGGGGATTCAAACAGGGTTTGTTCAAGGGCCTCTTTGCTTATTGCCTTTTTTTTTCTTGAAGCATCCTTAAGTTGCTCAGTGAAGATTTGAGCAGCTGTTGTCTTTACAGGTACAATAGGGTCAAGGGAATCTGTTGTAGTGCTTGTATCAGCAGGATTTGTAGAGTCTATTGATCGTTTAGACTTTGTAGGTTTCAGGACATCAGAGGTCTTCCTTGTATTAGACTTGGAAGTTGCTGTTGATTTTGCAGGTTCAACAGCCTACCTTTTCTCCACTGATTTCCTTGATTCAACAACTTTAGGATCAGCCTTCCATTTTCTTCTCAATTCCATATTTGGTTCACTTTCTTCTGGTTGATCTTCTCTATCATCATCCAAACTAGGAATTGGAGAATTGACTTCTGGCTTGTATCTTGCTTTGTTGATACTTTGAGGTGCTACATCATCAATCTGCAAGTGATTCAGCAGACTTAGTACCATCAAACCCAAAGGTTTGATCTTGATATAGAATCCATATCCAAGATATTTGACTTGCTTTTTCTCCTTGATTCTTTTCTTGATTGTCTCTCTTTCTTTGGTCATAACCTTCTTCATGTAGTGTATGAAGAATCCACACTAATCAAACTTCATGCTCCTTGAAATGATAATCATCAAATCAATCATGGGCCCTGATAGAGTATCATAGCTTCCAACCAACCCAAGTAAATTTCTGGAAATGTATTTTCTCAGCAGATTATATTCATTAGATATATATTTAACATTGATTCTAGGTGATGATTGTTCATCAGGATCAGTCTTGATTGATTCAACAAAGGTCATTCTGGGCAGTTGCATGCTTTCCGGATTTGTTGGGGCTCTATTTCCTTGTGCAAACCCAAAAGTCTCTCTTAACAAATATGAAGAAATGAGAATCTCCTTAGCATGAACTATGGTTGTAAACTCTTCTATGTTCGGTTTTACAACCATGTTCCTCCAAAAATCACACACATTTCTGTAAGAGATTGTTTTCAGTCTGATGTTTAACACATTTTCAAGACCTTCATACCGTCGAATCTTTCTTCCAAGAATAACTGCAAGCTCTCCTTTACCAGAATCTTTAACATAACCATGAACACTTTGATTCGAACCGAGATAAATATCATCAGCAGACATTTTGTTTCTTGATTTTGAGAGAAAATAAAAGATATTGCGAAGATTATACGCAAGAGCTTGAGTGTTTGAAGGAGAATATAGTGATAATTCTCTGCATATTCTCTGATATATAGGTTGTAGTGGGTATACTCTCTCCAAGCACGTACACTTGCATTTGCACCATCCCAATGCACGAACAAGTGTAAACCAATAAGAAAATGCCATGTGTCCCACTACATAACCCCACTAATTGTAAGAAATGGTTATGTCCTTGGTCCTTGTAACAGCTGTAATAAAGATAAGGTTAAAACTCATTAACTTTATTTGTTGACTTTCATTAAAGTCTGACTTTATCAGCAGATAGATCCTTCAGTAGACTGATCAGTGTAGAGACTCTACCGATGTGCTTCAGCAGGGATAGAGTCTACTGATGTGTTGAATACTCAACTGATCTTCATATTTTCATCCAGCTGATTCAATACATATAATTGCCCAACTGATAATACAAGATGAAGTTTAATACCAATGACTGATCTTCCAAGTTAGCTCACCCAGCCGGACAAAGGCCAAATCCTCTTGGCAACTTCATTCGCTCAATTGACCAATCTTCAAGAGAATTTAGGAATTGTTGATACCAATGACTAATCTGCCAAGTGAGCGCACCCAGCAGGACAAAGACTAGTTCCCTTGGTGAATTCCTGTGCTCTACTGACAATCAACATGTCAGCAAACCTTGATGATTCCAAGTTCAGTTCTTAACTTAAAAAACCTATCTTTATCCAGAGGCCTTGTAAAGATATTTGCAATTTTATCTTCAATAGGTATGTAGAGAACCACAACATCTTTCTTTTGAGCATGATCTCTTATAAAGTGATGTCTCACATGAATGTGTTTGGTTCTTGAGTGCAAAACATGATTTTCTGTTATAGCATTTGCACTTGTGTTGTCATACATTATGGGGATTTCTCTTTCTTCAATCCTATAGTCCCTTAATTGTTGTCTTAACCATAGAACTTGTGCACAACAACTTCCAGTAGCTATGTATTCTGCTTCATCAGTGGATATAGAATTATGTTTCTTGCTGAACTAAGAGACAAGTCTATTTCCCATCAACTGACATGTTCTTATGGTGTTTTTTCTATCAATCTTGCACCCAGCATAATCAGAATCTGAGTAGGATATTACTTTGAAGCTTCCATCTTTTGAATACCATATCCCTACTCCCAAAGTTTCTTTTAGATACTTAAGTATCCTTTTGACAGCAGCTAAGTGACATTCTTTAGGTTTTGATTGAAATCTTGCACAAACACCTACTGTAAAGGACATATCTGGTCTGCTGGCCGTGAGATACAACATACTTCCTATCATTTTTCTGTATAAAGTCTGATCAACATCTTTACATTATTTGTCTTCGTCCAATCTGATGCTTGTACACATAGGAGTTGAAACTTTTGTGCTATTATCCATACCAAACTTCTTCAGCAGCTCATTGGTATACTTTTTGTTTGATGAATGAAGATTCCATCATCCATTTGCTTAACTTGTAGTCCCAAAAAGTTGTTCATTTCACCCGTCATACTCATTTGAAACTTACTTTCATGAGATTAGAAAACTTTTCACATAGTACTTCATTTTCAGAACCAAATATAATGTCATCCACATATATTTGCATCAGTAGAGTGTTATCTCCTTCATTGATTCTGAAAAGAGACTTATCAATGATTCTTTTAGTAAAACCATTATTCACCAAGAATTGAGATAGAGTCTCATACCAAGCTCTTGGTGCTTGTTTCAATCCATAAAATGCCTTGTTAAGTCCATACACTTTATCTTCTTGATCTTTAACTTCAAAACCAGGAGGTTGCTGTACATAAACCTCTTATTCCAAAATACCATTTAGAAATGCACTTTTTACTTCCATCTGGTAAACTTTGAAGTTTTTGTGTGTAGCATATGCCAAAAATAGTCTGATAGCTTCTAATCTTGCAACTAGGGCATATGTCTCATCAAAGTATATTCCTTCTGCCTGTGAATAGCCCTTTGCAACTAGTCTGGCCTTATTTCTAACAATGGTACCAAATTCATCCAACTTATTTCTGTAATCCTATTTTGTACCAATGATATTTACATGACCAGGTCTTTCAACTAGTGTCCATACTTGGTTTCTTTCAAACTCATTGAGTTCTTCTTGCATAGAAATTATCCAATCAGGATCAGCAATTGCTTCTTCATTAGCTTTAGGTTCCCGTTGAGATAGAAAACAAGTGCATAGCTTTTAGTTGTCTTCTAGTCTTGACACCTTGCTGTACACCACCAATTACTTGCTCAGCAGGGTGATCCTTCAACCATTGTAAATCATTATGTGCTTGATTTACTGGAACTTGATCTTCTGGAGGGTCTGTTGTAGGTTCAGTAGGGGAATCGGTAGATCCTTCAGCTGCATCAATTGCTGTATCAATCGTGTTTCAGCAGGTCCTTCAGCAGGGGCAACATTTGGTATAGCTTCACTTCCAGAATCAGATACTTTAATATCACTTAACTTTCTTTGAGTATCCACATACTCAGGGTCTGTGATTTCTAGATTTACAACAGGTTCTGAAACTTTCTTATCTTGCATTTTAGTGAACTTTGGTTCATCAAACACAACATGTATAGATTGTTCATGTTTAAGTGTTCTTTTGTTCAGCACCCTGAAGGCCTTACAGACTGAAGAGTAGCCCAAGAAAATTACTTCATCAGATTTTGGTTGAAAAGTCTTCAATTGCTCCTTATGATTCAAGATAAAACATTTCCTCCCAAAAGGATGAAAGTAGGATAAGTTAGGCTTTCTTCCATTCCAAACTTCATAAGGTGTCTTGGCAAGCTTTCTGTTTATGGAAGTTTTGTTCTATGTGTAACATGCTGTATTGATTGCTTCAGCCCAATAACTTTCTGGTAACTTTGCTTCACTGAGCATTGTCCTGCCTACTTCCTTCGAAGTCCTGTTTCTTCTTTCAGCAACCTCATTCTGCTGAGAAGTTCCAGTGGCTGCTAGTTGATGCAACACACCATTCTATTCACAGTATTCTTTGATGACTTTGTTTAAGAACTCGGTACCCTTATCTGATCTAATTTTTACTATTGTAACACTTTCTCATTTTGTAACCTCTTCAAAAGTTCAGGCATCTTTTGTAGTGTTTCACTTTTCTTGTTCATAAAGATTACCCAAGTGTATCTTGAAAAATCATCCACAACTACCAGAGTATACTTCTTTCCAGTTATACTTGTTGGTATCACTGGTCCAAAAAGATCCATATGCATCAGTTCCAAAACTCTTTTTGTAGATTGTTGGGTCTTAGTCTTGAAACTTGCTTTTGTCTGCTTTCCTTGTTGACGGGCATCATATATACCATCCTTCTTGTATGTGATTTCAGGCAGACCTATCACCAGCTTCTTTTTCACCAACAGATTGATATAATCAAAGTTTAGATAATTTAACTTCTTATGCCATAACCAGTTAAATTCTGATTTTGTATGTACAATGAGACATGTTTGGGTACTGCAGTGGTCCAGTCTACAATGTACATATTCCGTTGTCTTCTTCTAGCAAGTACAACTTGATGTGTCATCTCACTTAAGACAATGCATTGATCCTTGTCAAAAGTGAGTTTGTAACCCATGTCACAAAACTGACTGGTGCTCAACAGATTGTAGGCCGGCCCTTCAACATATGCAACATTCTTGATTGTAAGGCCATTATTTATTAATATGCCATATCCTCTTGTGTATCCAGGTGTATCCTTGTTTCCAAAGTTGACTTTTGGTCCATCCTTGACAACAAAATCCACCAAACAATTCTTGCTATTTGTCATGTGTATGGAACATCCACTGTCAAAATACCAGACATTATTCTTAGGTACCCAAACTTGTTTGGGTCCATGATGGTCAGTTGAAAGCACAACCCTTGAAAAATTTCCATAAGGTCTCCTTTGGAAGGTGTTGCACTTTTGTTCATATATGTATGCCACATTCCTATAGTATTCAGTGTTGGATTGTGTAGCATTCATATATGGTTTCTGGCCTTTTGGTACATAATGTTGTGCAAAGTGATTTATGTTGTTAGAGACATTAGTGTAACCATAAGGTCGCTGTCTGTTAGGAACAACCGTGTATTGAGGCCTCTGTTGAGTTATCGGTTGCGGTCTCTGCTGAGTCCTTGGCTGATTCCACTGCTGAGATCTAGCCTTAGCATTATGGTTAAACTTCTTGTTTCTAACAGCAGGAGCAGAAATATCCCAATCCTCATCAGCAAGGAATAATCTGCCTTTCCCCTCTAAGATAAGTATCCCTTGAATGATTATCATTCTTAGGTTTGACATTATTATTCTTGTGATATTTCTGGTTCTTGGATGATCTAGGATTAGCCTTTTGCAGTTCAACAGATCTTGCAGCAAATCTATTATCAACAGGTCTAGAGGGTGCAACAGACCTACCTTTGGATTTACCTTTGTTGTTAGGTACAACTGTCCTTTTAGACTTTTGATTTTGCTTCTTTGAAGCATTCTCAGCAGGCTTAATTGCTTCAACAGTCTTCTGCGGTGTTGGATCTTGTGCAGCTACAAACATAGGACCAATCGTGGCACTAGGTTCATCAGCCTTATTTGATCCATCCTTAGAACGTTGTTGGGGGTCAAATCCAAGACATGTTCTTGTTGGAAGTAGCACCCGAAATACAATTTATGTAATTGTTTTTATATTTAATAAATGACAGTATTAATCTCATCTTATTATTTGCTTCAAGCTTATAAGTATTACACTACTAAAAACCCTAAGTTGTATCATATATAGCCATATAACTTAGTGTGTGTCACACGTGAGGATTAAGTTTATGGTGATACACTGGAACTATTAGTCCGTGGTGAACCTAATCAAAGTATGGGGTCTATTGATTAAACCATCATTAATGGACCCAAAACACATTAAGGTGTGACCGTCTTATCCGGACCGTCGACATTGGTTGTCTAAGTGGGGCATTTATATATGATGAGAGTCATATAGGACTGGACCGATTTAATCTGCATTTCTCATATAATTCCGTGACTGAGAAATCTTGTTCAATCACAAGATGATCATATGTGGATTAACCTTAATCCTGAAGTCATTGCATACTCCAACTTGTTTCAAGATAGGGTTTGATGTGTTCGTTAAGGATTTCTAAAAGGCACGGTCAGAATCACTTTCACGTTGGCACTATTCTAGAATGAGGGAGGAGTGTGTGTCTCACAGATATGGAATCCATTCCTTCCTGCAGGAGGTAGAAAGACAATCCCCTTATTTGTTAATCCTAGAAATTGATCGATCGGCCGAGTTCGTATTGGTTATAAACTAATTGATCACTAGTGGGTTAATGGTAAATAAGGATGAGATGTAATGAAGAAGGTTTACGGAAATAATCCTTCTTCATTACGGATAGTCTATGGAGGGTTACTCTGTATGTAATGATTATATCAAAGGACACTTATTGACTTGGCCTTCTGAGAATAAGTTATCTATAATTGATAGAGTTCAGTTTCGGATTTATGGTGGCGTAATTTCGAAATTAATGAGTTGAGTAGAAATATTCTGTTCGATGAATATTTTATTCAGTTTATTGTAGCTACTGGTTATAGGTCCATGGTCCCCGGGTGGGCTCATAACACGCGAGTGTTTTCTCATTCTGTGGAACCTCGAGAATAATTAAATAGTTGGTCTATTTAATGAATATGTGAATATTATTTATTTGATAAATAATATGTAAAATAGAAAAGACATTTTCTATTAATAATATTGGCAAGGTGGCGCCACACATAGTGAGAAAATTAAGAAAAGAAATTTTACTAGATTATGTCACATGTGTAATTAATCATGTATTTGTTAGATAATTAATGGAAAAATAAGAGATTGATTTTACAATCATTATCTCATTTCTGGAGATTATCTCGAATTTTATGGCAAATATCTTTTTCTTATGGAAAAGGAAAATTGCATTGTGAAAAAGAATAACTCTCTCTTGACTAGTTAATTTCCTATATAACTCCCAACACAATGATGATCACAAATTGGCGCCACATTTATTAAAAAGAAGAAAAAAATTAGTTTCTTGTTCTAGCCATTAGGAGAAGAAAAACTTGGAGTTTTTCTTAAGCATATTCGAGGAGGTTTCACTATGATGATCGACGTCCACCAGTCGTCGCTTGAAGATACAATCCGAAAAAGATCATGGCTTCTCTCCTGTTGGGGTAAATCTACTAACCTTCTTGTAGAACAATTTATTATGTGAATCATAACGTGGTAAAATCGAAAAATGAATTTTAATTCGTAGCTTCCGCTGTGCATGATCGAGCGTCTCGATCGGTGCTGTGAATCAGATCTGACGATCCATTTATGGATCGGATCCGGATTCAGGTTTCTGTATATCCAGCATGTGGTAGAAGACCGAGGATAAAGCGATTTTGTGATCTTGATTGCATAATTAATTAATAAGGAGTGGAATTGAATAAATATTGCATCTTCTATACGTTTATTATATATATGCGTGGTTGAATGTTTATGGTTGACGAGATGGATTGGGGTTGGTACTTGTTTACTGTTAGATCTATTGTAAACCCAATTTTTCCGGGTATATGAAATTATGTAATTTATTTGTTGTAATTAATTTCCTAGTAGTTAGAATTTAGAACAATTCAGCGGCGCTATTCTATAAAATTAAAGTCTTCATCAAAGAAGAAGTGCGGCGGCGCAGTGGTGAGAATATGTTACAGCAACCGGTAGGTCAAGGGTTTGAATCTTAGCAACTGGGATTCGAACCCGGTCTGCCACAGTGGAAGGAAGACACACTGACAAACTCGGTTGGGCAAATGCTTGTTGAAGGAACGCACCAGTTTATTATTATACAGAGCAGCGGCAGGATAAATTAGGGATTATTAAATCCTTTAAACGTAGGGTTTATTTATATATTTATTTTAAATTTGTAGATTAGATACGGGGGTACCAACGGTCCATCTCAGTGGTTTATTTCATTTATTTTCTCTTGTGATTATTTATGTGATATAACAATGTCATGCATCATATTCATGAATTCCACTCCTAGCATATGCATACATGTAGAAAATTAATTTTGGCATTAATTAGACATGTATGAAAACGATAATTAATTTAGATTAATAATAAATAAAATTAATTAAAGGAAACGGAATTTTATCGGGATATAAAATTCACATGATAAACTTGATTTAGGATTATGAATCCTTCGGGGTTTTGGTTATGTAGTGTCAACATAAATAGGATTTTAATAATTGAAATTTTGGAAAATCGTAAAAATATAGGACACTAACTAGACGGTATTTGAAACCGATAAGTTGGTGATTGCTTTTTGTGATTTATTATTTTCGGATTATTTGAAAAATTCAAAGATCCTAAATTCTTATCAAGACAAAAATTAGGACTTTAAAATTCTTTTGTGAATTTTAGTTGTGTAGTGTCTACACAAGAGATTTCAAACGAAAATTGGAAAATCATTAGAAGTGTCACTAATTAGACGGTATTTGTATCCGATAAACTAGTGGGAGCTTTAATTTGTGCTTTATTGTTTTTCGATTTTCTGGGAAAATTCATAAGTCCTAATATATTAGGATTATAAAATTCTTGGTGAATTTTAATTGTGTAGTGTCTACACAAAGAATTTATAAATCCGAGAAATTGGAATGTCGTGAATAAGTGACATTAGTTAGACGGTATTTGGTACCGATGAACTAGTAGGAGGATTAAAATTTAAATATTCATGTTTTTTTTTCCGGATTGTAGAGAAATATGCGAAAATCCAAATGAAACTACCTGTTTTTCAAAATAACGAGTGGGAGCGGGGAAGGTGACAACCGACTCCACGGCCTCTACTGTTGACACAAGCACGTGATGCCTCGAGCCGCTTTGATTTCGGCCCCCTGCGGATGGCCTTCACCCCTATCAAAATTGAATGCATGGTCTCCGAAAGGATAGGATTTTGGGTACTCGTCGAGTCACTGACCGACCCTACGGCGGCATACTCGGGGTGTACTTTGAGATCTGAAATAGTAGGTCACACTCACAAGGATATTTTTGGAAATATCTTGGCTGAGAAAGGAAGGTAATCAACAATTAAATGGAGATGTCTGATTCTTAATTGTTTAATTGTTGAGAGAGATTGTCTCAATTTAATCGTCATTGTGCTGATACCGACCCTGTGGTGGCAGTATGGTGTGAGGTTAAATCCCTGGAATGGTAGGATAAACTGCATGCATGACATCACGTTTATAATTCCTAAAATCATTATTTGTTGTGGTGTATGATTTGATTTATATTTCAGTCGTAATTTATTTTTCAACTACATATCATCTCAAGGTGACTAGACTGCTTAAGTAATTAAAATTGACTGATGATGACTTCATAAAAGTGGAAAAGTAACAAGAACGTTGAACTCTTTAATCGAATGCAATTAATTTTCGGTAGATGATTCTCCTATTGAGCCTTCGAACTTAAGTGACATTGATAAGTATGTCACTGTGTCAATCGTGTCGAATGAGAGACAAACAAAATTAGTTCAAAGATGACGAGAATGATTTGGTGTCAATCTCACTAGACATCCCACAGTTCACGAGTAGTGGCTACTCAAATGAACTGCTAGTTCATGGCTATTTCCTTTAAAGAAAGCCAAGAATGGGAAGGTAAATGTCTACAAGTGTAAGTCTTCTAAACTAAATAAGTTCAAGGCTGAACCGAAATATTAATAAAAGAATGTGTAGGATAAGGAAAGTGATTTTGGATTACTAACCTATGAATCCTTAGAGACTTTCTTGATCGGGAATTGATTCGAAAGCTAAAGTTCTTTTGCAAGAATGAGGTGGCTATCATTAATGATTAACGAGTAGACAACGGGCAGTTATTTCAGCTAAGATAGTGGGAGTGATATAAGGAAACAAATTTTGGATTTTAATCCTTGAATATCGCAGAAATTTAATTTTTGTTTTCAGATTCGTTGAAACAAATGGATTCACTTTCACATCGATTACGTAGTTGCCTTATAGAAAGTGAATATGACATTTGTATACGATTCCGAGACTCGGACTTTTGTTTGATAAAGTCAGAACCACTAAGTAATGCTGAAAAGGTATATATAACACGTCATAAACTATTTAGACAAATGGTTTCCGTATTAAGATAAACAATTCTTCAGCATCTATTAATTAGAGCATATATCCTAAAGATAAGATCTGACGACTGGCTAAGGGTGATTCTATTTCAAAGTCTAAGAACACTATCTCAAAGGAAAAATGACTAAGTAACCTTTCAATTTGGAAAATGTAATAGAGCTGAAGAAGTATCACAACTTGTTCATATTGACCTTTGGGATCTTATGAAGGATACAAGCTAGTGGGAGCTTTTGAGTAATAGACATTTTGTCTAATGACTACTCAAAATGCCGATTAGTTTATCTAAATATTTGGAGGAATCTCTGATATCACTAGAGAAACGGGTAGTCCATGCTCAGATATAGTCTATGGCATGGTTTTGGCACTAATGCTTGGCCCACCTCCGAGTGAAACGATTTCACTGAACGGATAAACCATGTATTGTCTTGTATAGTTATTGATATGCCATATTACACTGCTTAACTCAATTAAGATATCGGTTGCAAAATAACGGTTTACATTATTGTGTAACACCGAGAATTCTACCCTAGAAGATGCCTATGAATTTATGGATAAGGAGTGAATTACATTTACCCCACTTCCGTGAATAGAGGCGTTTAGCACTTATGCTTGAAGGTAGGACTGGAGATTTTTCATACACGTTCAGATGGTTGACTGTTCGTGAAATATCTTAATACAATGAGTAAAGGTTGGTTATAAGATTCTTAAGATCGGATAGTGACGGTTATACTATCACAACCTTTCTGAAAGAATGTTAAATAACAACCTTGGACCTTGATGTAAAGGTGTTACTATCTGATTTAATCAGACCACATCCAACATTGGTTGTTGGGGATGACACTGATACATACTACTGTACCAGATTAGAATATCAATCCACCCAAATGCAGTTGGAGTATGTTTTAACCATTGACCCGCTGTGATTATGCAGTCTCTGCAGTCTGCTGGGGGTGATTGATCACCTATGGTCTTTATTGGAAGGACTGTATAGGATTCTGATAAAAGAAGGTTGGTTTAAATCCATAAACCTGTAAATGGAGTTTTGGTACTCCAGTTATGTTCATAATCTAGTAGAACCACCTGAGTATCTCAGGACCAGTGGGAGTAATTGGATCTATGTGAAGAAGAGATGAATGAATGAGAATGTTTATCTTTCAAAGCAAAGCTAGGTGGTCTAGGGGTAATTCCTTGACAAGTAGAGAGTTAGACATGGGTGATGCCCTGAAACTTTCTCGCTATTCAGCCTTTCTTGATCCATTAAAAAGTAGAAAGATTACCATGGGTGATGCCCTGAAACTTTCTTGCCATACAAAAAAGCTTGAATTCATTCAGAACAGAAGGGTTTTTTGCTTAAAGCCAATGACAGATTGACTGCCTGTGCTTATATCCATTTGTGGATTAAAGCAAAACCCTAGGTCATTAAAAGCCACATGTTTGAAATATGTGGGCTTGACCAGAATATTGATGAGTCTTTTGTAGACCAGATAATCAATATTGGTGAAGAGTAGACGTTAGTGTTAGTAAAATGTGACACTGCAACAGTTGTAAGCAACATGGGTGTGTTATCTGAAGTCAGAAACTGAAAAGCCAAAGCTTCTCTGAATTAGAGAAGTAGACTATATTCTTAGAAATCGATTCGGTCGAATTCATAAGAACAAGTTGTGGCAGTATCCCATCCATCTTATTGGCTAAGATGATGATGCATTTTTGTATGCAATATTCAACGAGAGGTTTCCTACCCAACCCCTCACGGAATGATTCTCTCAATATTCGGATATAGAGAAAATGGGATAAATTCGCTTTTGGACAGAGAAAGTCATAATATTAAAAGTCAATTAAAGTCAAATCTCGGATTTGAGCAATGGATAGCAGTATAGTGCATCCTCAAGTACCTTTAGAGAATGATGAGTTGTATGCTTGAGTATTCGGGTGCAAGCCTGAGTATTGTTGACTACACTGATTCTGATTTTAAGTCAGATTAAGGATGATCGTAAGTCGATCTCGGGTTCAGTGTTTACTTATAGTGATGGAGCTATAGTCTAGAGCAATCAGCACTGCCAATTTGACTCTGTTGGTCGAATACATAGCAGCTAAAGAGGCAGTGTGACTTGAGAAGTTCATTATTGGATCGGGAGGTGATTCCAGGTCTCGATGATCTGATACCATTTTACTGTGAAAACAGTTGAGAGGTAGCTCATGCAAATGATCTTCAAAGTCACAAGAGGCCAAAAGCATATTGAGAGAGAGTACCACCTGATCAGACAGACCGTGCAGAGAGGCGATGTTTTGGTCCTAAATATCGCCTCGAAACCGACAACCTGCTGATCAGTTTAGTCAAGTCGTGTGGCATCTAATGTCATTGATAAGCGCTTGGCCTGTATGAAATTGGGAGATATGTCTCACCTGCTTTACAGAAAGTGGGAGAATGTTGTGGATAGAAAGAATAAGGGTGTGGTGCTCTAAAAACAATTGTTGCTTGTCTTTACGGGCAAGTGGGAGATTGTTGGATGTAGTGCCCGAAAGACAATTGTTGCTTGTCTATACGGGTAAGTGGGAGATTGTTAGAAGTAGCGCCCGAAAGACAATTTATGTAATTGTTTTTATATTTAATAAATGACAATATTAATCTCATCTTATTATTTGCTTCGTGCTTATAAGTAATACACTACTGAAACCCCTAAGTTGTATCACATGTAGCCATATAACTTAGTGTGTGTCACACGCGAGGATTAAGTTTATGGTGATACACTTGAACAATTAGTCCATGGTGAACTTAATCAAAGTATGGGGTCTATTGATTAAACCACCATTAATGGGCCCAGAACACTTAAGGTGTGACTGTCTTATCCGGACCGTCGACATTGGTTGTCTAAGTGGGGCATTTATATATGATGAGAGTCATATAGGACTAGACCAATTTAATCTGCATTTCTCATATAATTCCATGACTGATAAATCTCATTAAATCACAAGATGATCATATATGGATTAACCTTAATCCTGAAGTCATTGCATACTCCTACTTGTTTCAAGATAGGGTTTGATGTGTTCGTTAAGGATTGCTAAGAGGCGCGGTCCGAATCACTTTCATGTTGACACTATTCTAGAATGAGTGAGGAGTGTGTGTCTCACAGATATGGAATCCATTCCTTCCTGCGGGAGGTAGAAAGACAATCCCCTTATTTGTTAATCCTAGAAACTAATCGATCGGCCGAGTACATATTGGTTATGAACTAATTGATCACTAGTGGGTTAATGGTAAATAAGGATGAGATGTAATGAAGAAGATTTACAGAAATAATCCCTCTTCATTACGGATAGTCTATGGAGGGTTACTCTGTATGTAATGATTATATCAATGGACACTTATTGACTCGACCTTCTGAGAATAAGTTATATGTATAATCGATAGAGTTCAGTTTCGGATTTATGGTGGCGTAATTTCGAAATTAATGAGTTGAGTAGAAATATTTTGTTTGATGAATATTTTATTCAATTTATTGTAGCTACTGGTTATATGTCCATGGTCCCCGGGTTGGCTCATAACACGCGAGTGTTTTCTCATTTTGTGTAACCTCGAGAATAAATTAAATAGTTGGCCTATTTAATGAATATGCGAATATTATTTATTTGATAAATAATTTGTAAAAGAAAAAAAGACATTTTCTATTAATAATATTGGCAATGTGGCGCCACACATAGTGAGAAAATTAGGAAAAGAAATTTTCCTAGAATATGTCACATGTGTAATTAATCATTTATTTGTTAGATAATTAATGGAAAAATAAGAGATTGATTTTATAATCATTATCTCATTTATGGAGATTATCTCTTATTTTATGGCAAATATCTTTTTCTTATGGAAAAGGGAAATTGCATTGTGAAAAAGGATCTCCTGACTAGTTAATTTCCTAGATAAAGAGAGTTCATCCCAACACAATGATGATCACAAATTTGCGCTACATTTATTAAAAAGAAGAGAAAAATTAGTTTCTTGTTCTAGCCATTAGGAGTAGAAAAACTTGCAGTTTTTCTTAAGCATATTTGAGGAGGTTACACTATGAGAATCGGCGTCCACCAGTCGTTGTTTGGAGATACAATCCGGAAGATCACGGCTTCTCTCCGGTTGGGGTAAATCTACTAACCTTCTTGTAGATCAATTTATTATGTGAATCATATCGTGGTAAAATCGAAAAATGAATTTTAATTCATAGCTTCCGCTGTGCATGATCGAGCGTCTCGATCGGTGCTGTGAATCAGATCTGATGATCCAATTATGGATCGGATCCGGATTCGGTTTCTGTATATCCAGCAGCTCTATCACCATAAGGATTCCTGGATTTGAATGCAGTTGTGGAACTTAAGTGTGCCACAGATTCAGCTGATGCTACTGGTGCAATAGGCTTCTGATGATTCTGTTCATAATCAACTTGCTTGCCTTTGAAAATTCTTATTTCAGCATGCAATCTTTGAATTTCTGTTTGGAGTGTCTCTCTTTATGCCTTCACAATCTCATAACCAGATTGTATTATCCTCAGTTGATTAAGGAGGGCATCTAGAGGTTATTCCATATCAAAATTCTTAGGATTGGAACCACCAGTGGATGAACATTCACTTTCAGCAGGAGTGTTATTGGATACAATGTTATATACCTCTTATGTATCATCCATATATGCCATGAGAGCAGTGTCATTTGATTCATTTCCAGATTGTGCTTTTTCAGACTGCACTTCATAGCCAGATTCATCACCAGCAACAAGTGCTTTCCTAGCAGGACTTTTCTACTGACTCTTTGTCTCAACAGGTCTGGACAGTCAGGTTTGAAGTGTCCAAGCTTTTTACAATTGAAGCACAAGTAGTCAGGATCCTTTTTCTGTTTCAATTCAGGACAATCAGGTTTGAAATGACCAGGCTTCTTGTAGTTGAGGCATAGATAATCAGGATCCTTCTTTGGTTCCTTTGTTTTCTCAGTTGCTTTCTTTCCATAATTCTTTGGAGATGCTCTTCCAAACTTCATCATCCTTATTTTTTTGGTCATCAATGCTATTTGTTCTTGCATATCATCCAGTTCATCATCATGGGCATTTGATGATTCTTCTCTGTGTGTGGCAGCCAGTGTTGTAGTCTTTGGCACTTCTTTTTCAGCACTTGCAATGAGATCTTCACTAAATTCATAGCTTTTAGATCTGAGAATAACTTGAAGGTATCCTCCTCTTGAAGTCTCCTGGATTCTCCCATTGCAGTGACTTTCATCTTCCAGATTTCTTGTACTCCACATTCAGCAAGGTGAGTTCATCCAAAATAGCATTAAATCTTGATTCCATTTGTTCAATGGTTTCAACGGACTTCATTTTGAATTCTTGGAATTTCTGTTTGGCTACAACAATCTTATTCTTCTTGATAGCATCAGTGCCTTCACTAATCAATTGTAACTTCTCCCACAAATCATTGGTAGTCTTGTAATCTTTCACTTTCATATACATATTGCTATCCAAGGTTCTGTAAATGGTATCAATAGCAATATTATTCATATTGACTCTTTTTCTATCTCCAGCACCCCATTCCTTCTTTGGTTTAGGAATGATTTGATTCGCACCATCAACAATAATAACTTTAATGATTTGGAGTGGTCCATCAGTTAGAACATCCATCATTTCATCATGTGTAGCAGCTAGGTAAGCCTGCATACGATGTTTGTATTTATCAAAATGATCTAGAGAGAACATCAACATTGTTCTAGCATACTAGTTGTTATCCATGATGAAAAAGCTTTTGAAAACATAAACTAGAAAAAGTTTTCAAAGATTTTTCACAAGCACAACAAGTAGCATTACTTCAGAACAGAAGCTCTGGTCCGATACCAATTGTTGGTCCCTTGAAAAGGCTTTGGTTAATTTAAAAGGGGTGAATAAACTTAACACTTAAAACTTTTTTAGAGTTAGACAGACTCAGCAGGGTCAATAGTCTGCCGACTTAAACAGTCTGCTGGCTATTAAAAGATGATACTAAGTATTGGATACTCAGTAGTGAAAGGTGTGTGATTTCAGTATCTAGTTCAGCAGGTTGATATGGATAACATACAATTAATGAAAATGCAGAAAGTAAATGCAGTAATAAAGTAAGGCAGATTTTATAGTGGTTGCATGTGGTGTAATCCTGTCAGTCCACTCTTCTCCTGTGATGTTGGAGGAAATTCAATAGAGTCTTTTGAGGTTGTTGTTACAAAAGTCCCTAAGTTGTTTGTCCTTGACCAATAACTATGGCTTCACAAACTGAATACTAAGAACAGGTAGGATTGTTGCTCCTAAGTACTCCACTGGTCCTTGAAGGGTAGGATTGCCTCTTCACCAGCTCCACCACAAAAACAACAGTTATTGACACTCAGCAGTGCTTCTTTGTCTTCAAATTTATTCTTCAAAAGAAGTGTTTGAATCAAGAAAGTGATTCTGCTTCAGTAAGCTTTTGATCAGGATGATAAGATCAGCAGCTTAGGATCTTCAAGTGTAGTACCAGATGATACTTGAATGCAATAACACTTGAAGAAATTCTGGATCAAATGAATGCCCAGTTTAGCAGGGTGTAATGCTCCTGATTGCTAGTAAGTTCGGTATTTTATCAGATTCCAGGGGTCCTCTATTTATAGGTGAAAATCCCGTACTTGAATTTTAATTTCAAATCTGACCATTATAGGATTTTCTGATTATTCCCTGAAATTCCCTCTGTTGTACTCCTATGTCAGTATGTCAATGTCCTTCTGACAGACAGACTGTCAACCAATGGTTTATTTCCATTTGATTTGGTGATGAATTTTGTACAACGTTCCTTCAATCTCCACCATTGATTAACTGACTAATCCAATGCTTGATATTCATCCTTATCCTTTTAATATTCCAAAATAATTCTTGAAACAGATTAATTTGATTTATGTATACACAGTTGATGTCTGGTTCATGTGTCTACTGAGGTATACATTTGGTCAGCTGACTTATGGTCTGCTGTGTTCTTGATGCAAACTCAGCTGACTGCTTCCCATCTAACTTTTGATTGTGAAGTTAGAGTACACCATTTTAAGTATAACTAAGTCTCAATCATCACATTTCCTTATATGGAACTTAGATTTTCAATACAAGGTATGTGTGATCAGTTTAGGCCATCACAAACTTACCTAAATTCTGATCTCATATCCTTGGATTTTAAATCTTCATTACTAAGTTTGAACCCTTAGCCTTCATTACTGAGTTTGAACCTTCAGCCTTCAGTCTTCAGCAGGTCCTAGACACTCTACTGAACACCTAACCTAGATAGGTCTGTTGAACTAGTCAGCTGACCTCTTTACAGTGCTTGTTTGATCAAACCTATACAAAGATCAAACTCTAGTAAACCTATACATTCATTCTAGACATCTTTTTGCCTTTTCCCTATAACAGTTAGTTTGGTACTCATCATTAAAACAAAAGAATATGTCCAACAGGGGATGACACGTGGCGAGGTGTTAATCCGACCTCCATCAATGTATTTTTGCCTTGTTTGAGCATACCTTAGTGTAGAGCCTTATGTGGATTGTTGTGAAGTTAAATGTACGTGTTCTAGTGGCTTTGGTTCCGCCCCATGTCTCACAGGAGCATTAGAAAACTCTACCTTTAGCCTTACGTGATGTTGATTTGAGTTCAATGTTTTACTTGTAACGTGACGAAGTTAAGGGTTCGGTTTCTGGTGGATTCAGATCAGCACCTTGTGGAGACCCTATACGGGGACATACTCGGTATCACCAGAAGTCTTACTTCTTAGCTCGTGGGTATTGGATTATATTCTAATATTTCGGTGCAATGTGCTAAATAGTGTAATGTAGAGTTTTGTCTAAGGTCTATTGGTTCGTAGGAAGCCTTTTATGTGCAATGAACTTAAGTGGTTAGATTAAACGCTTAAATACGTACTTGATGAGTCTAAAAGCTAAAACATGTTAGTCCTTGGTGAGACACGTTTCTTTTTCACTGCATGAAATTATTACTCCTCCGTACTTTCAGCTGTGTGTGTCAGACTCGTGTAATATTCCACTCTTTTTAGATACTTGAGCCATATGAGGTGTTGATGTTGAAATAGTGTCCTAAACCCAATCGGGTTGGACCGGATCCGACCGGGTCGGATCATTTCTACTATTTCTTTATGTTTATACACATATAAAATGGCTTTTCTGTTGTCATATATATGCTCTTTTAAAGAACCAATTATGAATTGTTATATGATAACATCCTTAGTATTAAACTGTGATAGTGAAACAATGATTGACGATTATGGTTGATGAGATCTCTAATCACTTTAATAAGTTTGATACTTAATTGTCTCTAGGCTGATGTACTATTAAACAGGGCATTGATAGTATAAACAAACTAGCACGTATCAGATGTCTTCAGTCTTTAAGGGCAGGGATGGATCTTGTCTATCAAAGTGTAGAGACACTTGGACAGTATATGGACGTATTAGAGAATGCGTACGTTATACTGACCCACTTACACGGTTAAGTGTCACACTATGTGACAGTTGTGTAATTATCCTTTGGACCGGAGTCTTTATGGCATCACATTGTGGATTGTCATACTTTGACACTATTGAGGTTTCCCCTAGCCACGGGGCGATCATGCAGTAGTGATTGGGTGTGATACTGAAGCATGCGGAGTATACATGTTTGGTAAATCGGGAATCGCGTGCCTTATTAGTAGGGGTGAATATCCGAAAGGGCCTTCTTATAAGGAATGTCTTACTCTCGTGAATCTTTGCAAAGTGGAAGTAAATGAGTTACTTCGAGAGAGAGATTGATATCCAGATTATAAGATACGGTCGTTGATGTTTTGACACTCGACTAACGACCGTATGGATATTATTACATCGATAGGATTGTAAGTTACACGGTAACTATTTCACATGAAAGGTAGTAGTCATTGCATTTGACTCTTCCGATGATTGGGGGTCACGGTGTTTTGCTAGACGCTATCCCGTGATCGTTAGGCATGAAGGTCATTTTCGTAATTTGCACTTTGTGTCTACGGCCAACATATTCGGAAGCCTATCGGGTCACACACATATGAACATCTAGCCGGATTAAAATGTGGTTATAGTTGATAACCAAATAAGGAAAGAATTTATCTCGTACTATAAAGGTTATAGTGGTAAATTAATATGGTGGTATTTATTTATTATGAATAAATATAATACAAGATATTAATTATGTCGATTAATTAAATATGTATATTGATACATATAAATTCGAAATATATATATATGATATACATGTATTTTGCAAATTAATTAATCATAGCATTGTATTAATTAAAGAATATTCCGGAAGCCAATAAAAGCTATATGGGGCGCAGGATGAATGTGTATAAGATACACTTGGATTGTGCAATTTAATTAATAAGATTACCATATATTAATATTAGATATTACTGACTATAGATTTACACACATGTGTAAACTGATTTATGGTAATAAGATAAATATAGTCAATATAAGTTATTGACAATATAATGGAAATATTTAATATAAGATATTGAATAATAATGAGATAAATCAATCAATTATATTTTCCTTATTTTATTGGGAAAATGTTTTCTTCTCCTCCACACCTAGATGGGGCGCCCCTCTCACTGTAAATAAGAGGTGGGTGTCAAGCTCTTTTGTACAACATAATTCCAATAACTAATAGTTCTTGTGTAAAATAGAGAGCATCCTATAGAGAGTTGGAGAAAGGGGAAAAAGGCCGGTCTAGCAACCGGAGTTTTCCAATACCAATCCATGATAGGATTCTGGCAGGCTGTTCGTGTGGACTAGCGGTAGAGGCCGAACACTGTGGCGGCTCTATACAGAACTACTCTCCTTAGACGGTCAAAGCGTCGATCTTGTAGATCAACCAAGGTAACCACCGTCTACTAGCTTATTTGTTTATTGCTTAAACGAAGTCGATCCTGGTTAAAGGAAATAAATTTTGAATTCCGCTGCGTTCCTGCGTGGATTTCCTAACAGTTGAACGTGTTATGATGCACTTTACCATGAAAGTGTCATTGGGTTAACATTTAACAAATGTCTTATTTGGTTGAGTCAGCTAGTGAGACTAGTAGAGTGCAGTGAGTGAGTGAAACATATGTGTTATTATGTTGTTTGACTTGCTCCGCGATATTATTTTTGTTGTTGTTGTTGTTGTTGATGATGTGTAGATTCAGAGCTTTACCATTTGCTAAGTACGTTCGTACTTACGATTTAGTTTGTTGTTCCCCACCCTGAGAATGTGGGTATGTTGTAGGTTGAGTTCGAGATCTCTTAAGAGTTTTTTTGGGACTTGAGTCGCTTAAGAGTGATTCCTGAAGTTGCAGCAATTGAAGCCTATCTTTATTTTAGTTTGTAGTACTAATGGTATAGAATCTTCACTTATATTTTTTGTAATAGATTAAGATAGTTGTAACTTTGGTTTGTAAATAAAGAGTTGTAATAGTTGAATGGATATTCAATTTTGTAAATTGTATTGTATTATGGTGTTGTTTTAGTGGTAGCATGTGTTACTTGTCGATTGTTATCATGAAATTTTAAGCTTTCTAATTCTATGTTATCGTTTTTCGCTTGTTCTTTGTTATTAATGATGTCAGGCACACATATATAATCGATTTATTTTAATTATATATGTGTTGGATGTATTTTTCCAGTTAAGGACTCAATTTCCGAATCAGGGTCGTCATAGTCAACTGACACACTGTTTAACTTTGATTTAATATATTTTAAACAAACTAATGCTCTTGATTGCTAGTAAGTTATGTATTTTATCTGATTCCAGGGGTCCTTTAGTTATAGGTGAAAATCCCGTGCTTGAATTGAACTTCAAATCTAACCTATGTCAGTATGTCAGTGTCCTTCTGACAGAAAGACTGTCAACCAATGGTTTATTTCCATTTTGATTTGGCTATGAATTCATTACAATGTTCCTTCAATCTCCACCATTGATTAACAGACTAATCCAATGCTTGATATTCATCCTTATCCTTGAAATCTTCCAAAATAATTCTTGAAACAGATTAATCTGATTTATGTATACTCAGCTGATGTCTGGTTCATGTGTCTGCTGAGGTATATATTTGGTCAGCTGACTTATGGTCTGCTGGGCTCTTGATGAAAACTCGGCTGATTGCTTCTCATCTAACTTTTGATTGTGAAGTTAGAGTACACAATTTTAAGTAAAACTAAGTATCAATAATCACATTTCCTTATATGGAACTTAGATCTTCAATACAAGGTATATGTGATCAGTATAGGCCATCACAGACTTACCTAAATTCTGATCTCATATCCTTGGATTTTAAATCTTCATTACTAAGTTTGAACCCTTAGCCTTCATTACTGAGTTTGAACCCTCAGCCTTCAGCAGGTCCTAGACACTCTAATGAACACCTAACCTAGATAGGTCTGATAAACTAGTCAGCTGACCTTTTTACAATGCTTGTTTGATCAAACCTATACAAAGATCAAACTCTAGCAAACCTATACATTCATTCTAGACATCTGTTTGTCTTTTCCCTATAACAGTTTGTCTGGAACTCATCATTAAAACAAAAGAATATGTCCAACAGGGGATGACACATGGCGAGGTGGTAATCCAACCTCCGTCAATGTATCTTTGCCTTGTTTGAGCATGCCTTAGTGTAGAGCCTTATGTGGATTGTTGTGATGTTAAATGTATGAGTTCTAGTGGCTTTGGTTCCGCACCGTGTCCCACAGGAGCATTAGAAAACTCTACCTTTAGCCTTACGTGATGTTGATTTGAGTTCAATGTTTTACTTGTAACTTGACGAAGTTAAGGGTTCGGTTTATGGTGGATTTGGATTAGCACCTTGTGGAGACCCTATACGGGGAGATACTCGGTATCACCAGAAGTCTTACTTCTTAGCCTCGTGGGTATTGGATTATATTCCAATATTTCGGTGCAAAGTGCTAAATAGTGTAATGTAGTGTTTGTCTAAGGTCTAGTGGTTCGTAGGAAGCCTTTTATGTGTAATGAACTTAAGTGGTTAGATTAAACGCTTGAATACGTTTTGATGAGTCTAAAAGCTAAAACATGTTAATCCTTGGCGAGACACGTTTCTTTTTCACAACATGAAATTATTACACCTACACACTTTCAGCTGTGTGTGTCAGACTCGTGTAATATTCCACACTTTTTAGATACTTGAGCTATATGAGGTGTTGAACGTGTCATGATGCACTTTACCATGAAAAGTATTATTGGGTTAACATGTAACAAATGTCTTATTTGGTTGAGTCAACTAGTGAGACTAGAAGAGTGCAGTGAGTGAGTGAAACATATGTGTTATTATGTTGTTTGACTTGCTCCGCGATATTATTGTTGCTGTTGTTGTTGTTGATGATGTGTAGATTTGGTGATTTACCCTTTACTAAGTACATTCGTACTTTTCATTTAGTTTGTTGTTCCCTACCCCGAGAATGTGGGTTTGTTATAGGTTGAGTTCGAGATCGCTTAAGAGTTTTTTTAGGACTCGAGATCGCTTAAGAGTGATTCCTGAAGTTGCAGCAATTGAAGCCTATCTTTCTTTTAGTTCGTGGTACTAATGGTATAGAATCTTCCCTTATCTTTTTTTGTAATAAATTAACATAGTTGTAACTTTGGTTTGTAAATAAAGAGTTGTAATAGTTGAATGGATATTCAATTTTGTAAATTATATTGTATTAGGGTGTTGTTTTAGTTAGGGGTATACATAGTCCAGTCCGGTCAGTTTTTCACAAATTTTTTAACCGAACTGTTTGGACGGTTCTGAAATTTTCAAAACCAAATTGGACTGAACTCACCTATGAAACCGACCCAATAATCCAATCCGGTTTGGACTGGTTTCAGTTTTTACACTATGTTTTAGTTTTATCTAAGCAAAGATTTGTTTTTGTTCCATTCCATGTAAATGAGGACTTTAAATCAGCAACGTTGATGCATATTCAAAGTAATTAATGCATATACACCAAACAACCAAACACACCAAATAATAACTCGCTATCACTCGCCCAAATCAAAATGATAAATTGATAATTTTTTAGCTTTCTTCCTTCGATTTCAAAGATCTCACACGTTGCACAAATTGATTCGAATGAAGATGGAAAAGACATTAACGTTGATTGACGACAGAGGTTGTTGGTGGTTCCATGGTTTGGTGGCAGTTTTTTTATTTCAAGAAGGAGGAGTGAAGGCTGAAGGAACTGGGGAAGCTGAAAATTCAGGTCCGTTAAGTTGAATGTGGTGGAAGAGTAGAAGGATATAGAGAGAATCGAGGGAACATGGAGAGATGTAGATATGTTTAGAGGCCGGAGTTTAAGGTTAGAGGCGTGTAGTGCTTATATATAGGGATTAAAAAATATTTAAATATATATAATGTATGTATATCATTTTTAATAAATATAAGATTGTAACCGGTTTTTCCAGATAAAACCAAAAATTGGATTGAATTCACGGTTCGGTTTTTGTCCAATAAATAACCAATTGAAAAACTGCGGTTTATGATTTTCAATCCAGTTTGGTCCAATCCAGTCAGTTAGTCCAGTTTTTTAATTTCTCTGTACAACCCTAGTTTTAGTGGTAGCATGTGTTACTTGTCGATTGTTATCATAAAATTTTAAGCTTTCTAATTCTATGTTCTCATTTTTCGCTTGTTCTCTGTTATTAATGATGTCAGGCATACATATATAATCGATTTATTTTAATTATATACGTGTTGGATGTATTTTTCCAGTTAAGGACTCAATTTCCGAATCTGGGTCGTCACAGTGAACTGACACACTGTTTAACTTTGATTTAATATATTTTAAACAAACTAACTAGTACTACATTTGTCCCAAGATGTAAGTCCGTTTAGATCTTTTCACACTGATTAAGAAAGTTGTTAAGAGTCATTAATTTTAGTCGTAAAAGTCTAGAATACCCTTTGAATCACATTAACGTAATAAGTGTAAAGCAAATGAATATATAATAAATTAAGAGTAAAATGAAGAAAAATTTAATAAACGTTCCATTGGTATTGTAAATGGACGAAAAATTTAAAAAACTTAACAGACTTATATTCTAGGACGGAGGTAGTACGAGTTCATACAAATTGAAGTCAAAGCTTGAAAGTTGAAACAACTATGTTAATCTTTCAATAATAATGATAATGTATATATAAATAAATAAATAGAAACTGTAACGCCCCGCTCCCGGATACCGAACCCTTATCCAGAAGAGAACGTTTGGCGCGTATAGTATTAAATAAATCTAATATTATATGCAAGCCTCTACGTCGTGGTATCAAATAAAAACAAACGGAAGCTAAAAAGACTTGGGTAAAAACATAAATGCTACTAAGAATAGATGCATTCATACTAAAGATAGAAGAGGTGACTTACAACAGCGGATCCTTACAAAGTACGAATTTCTAAAAGTTACAACAAGGCTAAAAGAAGGTACAACAAGTCTAGAAAAAGAATACAACTAGTCTAATACAACCTTTATGAGGAAAATAAACTAAAAGCATCTTTAAGGCATCAACGTCATCAAGCCGTTGACTACTCTTGGTCAACCTGTTCGTCTTCTCACCCCACAATGCATACAAAAGAAAATACAAAGGTGGTAAGTACAAAGTACTTAGTAAAAGTGAGAAGCTAATGAATAACTAAGTTCTACAACAAAAAGGTGTTCATTATTATTGTCAGGTTGTCTTTATGAGACCGATTCAATCTAGGGTTCACTCCATGTCCATCAACATGTCGTGACTATACGTATCTAGCTTAACTTATCTTGGTTACGTCAGCACTCAAGGGCACTACGCGAGGTGTATCCACCACGATATGGTGCCAACCAACAATGACTTGCACTGTTAGTCCCGGGTTTCCCCGGTATGCATACAGGTCCGGTGAAATTTCCTTGTCATTTGGCCTCTAGAAGATCATAGAGTTATCCACCTATCCGGACGAGTCACATAGCCGATGTTCACATGTGTCTAACCAAAAATGACATGACGTTTAATCTTTTTACTATGCAAGTATGTACTTATTATTTGTTGTTAACTAGCCACTTAAGTATTTTCATGTAAGCACCCTCACGCCTACTACTCTCTTTCCTAGACCACCAGACACGGACAAAACCTAGCAATTACACAGACATTGATGATTACTAATCATCAAAGCACAAGCCTTTCATGCTCTTCCGACGGTCCCGAACTTCAACTCCCTTGAAGAGTACATTCGGTGCCGGAACTAAACGCATCAAAAACTCAATCGAGGCTTGTTAATTTTCATTTAGTGTTATTATATCAAGAATTAACATTCAAACTCATCTCGTGGCTTAAAACAAGCTAAACAACAAAAACAGGATCAATGCGCCCGCACTAAGCATCGGTGCGCACGCACTGGGTGACCAGAAGCTCACCAAATATTTCTGTTGAGCCAGTGCGTCCGCACTGGCCTCTGGTGCATCCGCACAAGGCGTCAAAATTCAAAAACAGACATTCTGCCTTCTCGGTGCGCCCGCACTAGCCTCTGGTGCGCTTGCACGGAGCGCAGTAAGTCCCAAAAACTCAATTTTCAGGACATTAATGATTTCTAACCCAAACCAAACATGTTTAACATCAACTATCACAAAGAAACAACATTAAAAACCTGATTTAAACATAACTAAACATCACATAGCATCCAACACTTTAACTATAACATAAAACATGATTCCTTGCTACAACTAACATTCAACCTAAACATTGTGAAGAGAGTATGAGAAAGTGATAAACACTAGAGTAAACTTCAACTTAGTTTATTCATAAAATGAAAGAAGTATAAATAGTTACAATTGAGGGGAGAGACTAGCTAGCTTGGACGGCCACTAGAGTATATAGCTATGGGCGGCAAGCAAGCATGTAAAAAGTAAAAGCTATGTCTATGACATAAAGTAAACTAGAGTTTGACATATTAATTGTTTATATGTACCACAATTAATATGTCCTTTTACAAATAAAGTGTACAAATAATGTAATATTTGATATGTAATATTTCCACACCCCCCCTCAAACTGGGTTGTATATGTTTATACAGCCAAGTTTGCTACTCATCACTTGAACATAAGTGGTGGAATGGCCTTGGTGAGAATATCGATTCGTGGTTTCTTTGAGGAACATACTGGAGTTGAATAATCTGGGCATCAATCTTCTCCTTCAGGAAGTGTCTGTCAATGTCCACATGTTTGGTTTTATCATGATGGACTGGATCCTCTGCCATGCATAAGGCTGAATTATTGTCACAGCAGAGTGTAATAGGTTGCTGAATAGGCTGCTGAAGTTCAGTAAGGACCCTTTTTATCCATAGAGCTTCACAAATACCCAAAACTAGTGCCCTGAGTTCAGCTTCAGCACTGCTTCTAGAGACAGTAGGTTGTTTCTTGCTCCTCCAGGTGACAAGATTTCCCCATACATAAGAACAGTAGCCTGTAGTAGACCTTCTGTCTGTGTGACAGCCAGCCCAATCAGCATCAGTGTAAACCTTGATAGATCTCTCAGCAGACTTGGTGAAATGTAAGCCTTGGCCAGGAGTGGACTTCAAGTACCTCAGTATCCTGTTCACAGCATCCCAATGTTGCTCAGTAGGGCAATGCATGAACTGGCTAACCAGACTGACTCCATATGCAATATCAGGTCTTGTATGGGACAGATAAATGAGTTTCCCTACAAGTCTTTGATATTGATCCTTCCTGACAGCAATGTCACCATGCAGCAGGGTATTACTGGGGTCTACTGGGGATACAGCAGGTTTGCATCCCAAAGATACCGCTTTTTCCTTCAAGAGTCCAAGACATATTTCCTTTGAGAGATAGAGATACCTGGTTGTTTCTTGCAATTTCCATACCAAGGAAGTATTTAAGATAGCCCAAATCCTTGACTTGAAAACCTTTGCCAAGAGAGCCCACAACCAGTGAGGATAAATCCATCCACATATACAATAAGAATAAATCTTTTCTGGCTAGTTGTCTTGATAAACATGGTGTGATCTGAGTTGCATTGATGATATCCAGCAGCCTTTAACCACAGTGAGTGAGTTTCCCAAACCAGATCTTGGGATTGCTTTAGGCCATATAGAGATTTCCTCAATTTGCAAACCTTTCCTTGAGTGTGAGGATTGGTAAAACCAGAGGTACATTCATGTAGACTTCCTCGAGAAGGTCACCATTGAGAAAATCATTTTTGATATCCAATTGGTGAAAGAGGCTCAAGTTGGACAAGCAAGAGATATCGAGATTCGACAGGTGTTCGGCTTTTGCCACTTTGGTGCAAAAGTTTCTTTGTAGTCAATGCCATAAGTTTGAGTGAAACCCCTGCAACTAGTCCGGCCTTATACTTGTCAATTGTACCATCGCATTGTATTTGATAGTAAATAACCACTGCGGTGATGTTGCCTTCTTGCCTTTGGGGAGAGCTATTAGATCCCAAGTATGATTATCCAGGAGGGCATTCATTTTTGTTTTTACCGCAGCCTTCCACCTATCATGTGGAAGAGCTTCCTGAATATTTTTTGGAATGGAGTGAGAGTCCAAGTCCTGTGTAAACATGGCAAAAGCAGGTGATAACTGATCATAAGATAGATAATTATGAATAGAATGATCGGTGAGTGCAAGATCTCTTTCCCTTCCCGATAGCAATAGTCTATCATCAATGTCGCAGTCGCCGAGAGTCGAGAGAGGTTGCTGAGTATCAATAGGCTCTGGGTCGAGAAGCTCGGGTCAAGAGGGGCCAAGGTCTGTGAAGGTCGCCGAGGTCTTTGAGAGTCGGTAGGTGCCGAGGTTCGATCACGAGAATCGATGAGGTTCCGAGGGTTAAGAGTTTGCTGAGGGAACGGATTTAGGTCAATTTCAATCAAGTTGCCATCGGTGATCGCCTTAGTGGACTTCTTTGTAGTAGGGAGTTCTTTCAAAGAATTTTACATCCATAGAATTGTAAAATCTCTTTTCGGAATGAGAATAACACTTGTAACCTTTCCTCGCCCTTTGCATATCCTAGGAAAATGCACTTGTGAGCTTTGGGATCAAGTTTGCTTCGTGTTGGGCATGGATATAAACAAACACGGTGCAACCAAAGATTTTGGAGGTAATTGGGAAATAAGATGAGGCGTGGAGTGTGTGGTCGGGAAGGGTTTGGATAGGAGTTTTGAAGCCTAACACTCACTGGGAAGTCTGTTGATTAAGTATGTGGCGATTAATATAGCTTCACCCCACATATACTTTGGAACATGTGTGGTGAACATGATTGATCTAGCCATCTCCAAAGAAGGTGCTGCTTTTCTCTCAAAGAACCCCATTTTGTTGAGGTGTTTCCACACAACTACTGATATGAACAATCCCCTTATTCATCAAGAAATTACTAAGGTTAGACTCATAGTATTCAAGTGCATTATCAGTCTTTAAGATCTTGATCTTAGTGTCAAATTGAGTGGAGATCATGTTGTAAAATTCCTGAAAAATTGTTCCAACTTCAGATTTATCCTTTATTAAAAACAACCATGTGTTCCTGGTATGATCATCAATGAAAGTGACAACCCACCTTTTTCATGTTATACTTTTTACTCTTGAAGGTCCCCATACATCACTATGAATTAAAGTGAAAGGTGTGGATGGCAAATAAGGTAGTTTGGTATACACAGATTTGGTAAGTTTGGCAAATTGACAAATATCACATTGAAGATCATTGATATTACATCCTTTAAATAATTCAGGAATTACAGACTTCAAATAACCAAAACTTGGATGTCCTAGTCTATAATGCCATAACATGATATTGTCTAAGGTTTGAGTGCAGTGTCGAGGCGATTCAGTCTTCGGCCTTGGCAGGTTGACCACATACAATCTCGCGAGGTGGTTTAGCCTCCCAATCACTTCCTCTGTGAAGAAGGGTCCTGGAAAGTGCACTGATTCTTATTAAAACAACAACAGTCCAATTCAAATCTTTTTGCGAGTCTCTGAGATATGAGATTGCAGTCTAATTTTGGAACAAATATGACATCCTTTAGGCATATCTTATTAGTGAGTTTAACATTTCCAAAACCTTTTGCACGCGAGATAGATCCATCGCTAGCCTTAACATTGTGAATTTGATGACATGGCATAAGGTGAGTTATGAGGTTTTTATTGCTATCATATGGGAGAGGCCCCTAATCAACAATCCATGTTTCATTACTAATAGAAGAGTAGAATTTACCTCGCACTAGCCTGAGTAGCCGTGTCAATAGAGGACTACCTTCTTTTGTTGAGTGAGGAAAGCTTTGAATGCAAAGCAAACCGAGCATTCAACTTGTTACCATTCTCCTCTTCATTGACATGCCCGCCACGACTTTCCCTGGTAGGCTTGGAGGAGTTAGGCTTGCCATGTAGCTTCCAAAGAAGTGTCCTTGGTGTGATTTGTGCGTTTACAGTGCTCACAGAACAACTTTCGATTCTATCAAGAGGCTTTCTAGATGTCTCAAGAACCTCAAGAGCTTCCCGACAATCACAGGTAGCACTCTCAAAAGGGTTGTCAGCAGGGGAGTTCAGCAGCATCACTTTCCTCCTGCTTTCCTCATGTTTGACCTCAGCAAACATGGATTTGAGATTGGGGAGAGGTTTTGTGGCAAGGATACTTCCTCTAACATCATCAAGAGTATGATTCAATCCAGTAAGAAAAAACTTGAATACTCTCTTTTTCTCAATAATGTCCTTATAAAGGGCAGCATCCTTAACATCATTCCAGGGGTGAGTTTCCAACATATCTAGGTGTTGCCATGCCCTAGATAGTTGGTTGAAGTATTGAGTTACAGACATATCTCCTTGTCTGCAGTTTTGAATCTGAGCTTCAAGTTCATACACTTCGATGTATTGTCTTTCTTGGAGCAAAGATCTCGGCATTATCCTGCATTTCCTTTGCGAGATCATACATCATAAAGTTCTCACTAATTTCTTTTGTCATGGATCTTGTGAGAATGGTCATGACTTGATTATTAGTAGTGTCCCATGCTTCAAATCGGGGTCATCTTCAAAGCAGGCATGTTTAGAGCCGGACAGTATCCCATCTTACCTTGTCCAGAGATGTACATTTTCATAGATCTTGACCACAGCAAGTAGTTGTTACCATCAAGTCTATGATTTGTGTATGATGAAGATTCAGTGACCCCAGTCTACTGATGAAGATGAAACGTCAGTTAAAGTAGACATTTTTGGAATAAACAGAACTGAGTTTGCAACGGATTTTAGAACTCAGTAAGGCTCTGCTACCATGAAGAGAGTTTGAGAAAGTGATAAACACTAGAGTAAACTTCAACTTAGTTTATTCATAAAATGAAAGAAGTATAAATAGTTACAATTGAGGGGAGAGACTAGCTAGCTTGGCGCCACTAGAGTATATAGCTATGGGCGGCAAGCAAGCATGTAAAAGTAAAAGCTATGTCTATGACATAAAGTAAACTAGAGTTTGACATATTAATTATTTATATGTACCACAATTAATATGTCCTTTTACAAATAAAGTGTACAAATAATGTATACACGAAATAAATAAATATTACATAATATTTGATATGAATATTTGATATGTAATATTTCCACACATTGTAAAACCATAATTATTCGTTAGGAAAAGCCTCTTACCTTAAGTGCAAACAATCTTCAAAGGAAACCACCAAGAATCTGCTACAACTCTTGATCCTCAAACCCAAAACCTATTTGATCAACAAGAAACCCTAAAAATCCTAGTTTTCTTAAAAAACCCGAACTGAAAAAGTGTGTAAAACTGAAGATTATCTTGATTAATTGCTGTGAAACTATTTTTAGAACTATCTACGCTCCAAGACGATCGTTTTCGCTACTCATGGCTGCGAAACAGAACTACGGATTTAAAGATATGAATTTTTGAAGAATCGAACTCGACGATTACAAAAAACTATGGCTAATCTCAAAACTTACTGTTTAGAAAACGAAGAGCTTGGAAACGACCGTCTTCATCCAGTGATCGATTTCTTCGCATCTTGAAACGATGAACAAATTGACCGCACGGTTGATGATTACGTTCTCCCTTCTCCTTCTTTCTTCTACGTAGTTCTTGCTCACTTTGCCGTCGCCTGCTTCTTCTTCTTTTTTTTAAACAGAATATACTTATGAAGTATTATGAGAGGATTTTGGCTATTATTTTTCTTAAATAACTTTTAATTAAATCTATTAATTTTTGTGAGAAAACAAGAACTTTATTAATCAACATCCGCCAAACAAGCGGCCAAAACGTCACCAGGGGGCGAGACGCCCCAAGATGTCCTAGAAGTAACTGTCAAAGCATGTCTAGCTAGAAGATGCGCCGGGACATTCCCCAAACACCGAATAAATAAAAAGGAAACTTATGAAAAACTAGATAAGAGGGTCAAGCAGTCATGCAACAAACAACCCTGAGGCGTAAGGTCCTTTACTGGCCGTCGGAGACACGAAACACATGCCAAGCAATCACTCTCCACCTCTAATCGTTGAATTCCCAAGTGCCTCGCCTCCTCCAGAGCCAAGAAGATAGCCTTAAGCTCCAAGTATTCCACCGGGTCTCCTGGATCAAAATGATACGCGAAGGTGTGAAGAACTGCCCCATTAGAATCTAGGAAAATAACTCCCACCCCTGCTCATGTCTCAGTAACTGACGCATCCACGTTGCTTTTTATCACCCCCTCCGAAGGCTTCACCCATTTATCCGGCAAGTGCTGGACCGAGCCCTGCGCCCTATAGGTCTCCAAAGCCGCCACATACTCAGCCGATGCTGCTAGAGATCGTGTACATACTGCAGAAACATAAACAACCTGATTATCAAACACTACAGAACAGTGCGCCTTCCAAATCTCCCACATAAGCCATATAAATCTTGCGGTAACCTGAGCACCCTGATCCTCGAGCAACCTCATAAAGAAGTCTGCAAAAGTGGCAGAGCGGAGGCGCCCCAATACCCCATAAAATGGTGACACCTGCCAGATTCTATCTGCCATCTCGCATACGAAAAGTACATGCCGCAGCGTTTCCAATGTCTCTCCGCAAGCCAAACAGACACCATCCCCTATATTCCTCCTGTGCAGCCCCTGGCCGATAGCGAGACAATCATTAATACAACACCACAAAAAATGCTAAATACGAGGCTAAACAGGGAGCTGCCATCAGCTCCACCAAATCTATTAATTAAATAACAAAACCTCCTTTTTAATAATAAAATTCTTTTTAATTACATTAAATCGATTAAATAATAATTAGGTAATAGTGAAAAATAATCGATTAATACTTTATCCTTTCTAAAATATCGGGATTTTACGGAAAGAGCCTGAAAACCTACTAACCTTCTAAATAAATGCTATATATATTGTCTCAAGTTTTCTCCGCCATCACCCTATCGCCGTGCCACACTTTTTTGCTATCAAGCAGAGGTCAGCAAACGAGATTTGTCCGAACTCCGAAGCTTTTGATTTGATTTGCCTCAACTAGAATGATAATAATATCTTCCTCCGGAAAAAGATAGAATATTATACTGCAAAAGAATTGACCACAACTTTCTTGCTGCTCAAGGCTTAAGGTTCTCTCCTTCCTCTTTCCTCGTATTGTGGAGTATAATAATATCATTCAAAGAGAAAACAAATAAACATTTTCTTTGTAATATTTCATCTTTCACTTTCACTTGCATTTTCGCTTCCTGAGATCATCAAGAAAGGTATTCATGGCTCAAAGGCGGCTGCTTTCCTTACTCTTCTCTATATTGTCTATATTGTCTATACAAATACCCCAAAAAGCTATGGCTCTAGATTCGTTAGTGAAAGGGTCTGAGTCCGTTTGAAGATCTAGCCGCTTTGAGCTTTCTGGGGTAGCATTTCTCTGCTTACTTGTTGGATTTTCTTATTTTTATGGCATTGTAGCTCGTGTGATTGAATAAAGAACTTGTCTTTCTATTACTTTCGTTAGTGGGTTTTCTTTGTGTTTGTGAAAAATACTCTCTGGTGCTCTCACTTCATCTCATTAAAGTCACAGCGAAATGTGTAACAGAAACAGATCAAAGATTTTTGAGATTTTTTCTAAAATAAGTGTATATGTTGTGTATGTTATACACATTAATTTTGATTTACTATCCTTGTTCTATATATGCAAATCGTTGCGATTTTGTTTCCTTTCATTAACTAAAACAGGGATATGAAGGAAATGGGAATGATTATTATAATGGCAATATGAATGTGACGATACTACAACAATGACAGCTTGTTTTCGTCTTCGTTACCTTGTTGGTTTTAGCAAAGTGTCTTCACTTGGAAATTGCCATCCACTATTCATACAAATTGTTTAGACTTTGTATCTTGGCTCTATGTGAGATCTTAGAAAGCACCGGCTGTCTTTGATTTTTTTATTAGACTTTTCTTCGGTAGTGGAGCTAAAAGAATTGAAATTTGATGATGCTTCTGAATTTTGGAAGAGAGCCATTGGTTTCTGTATAAATTGCTTTATAGTGTACTTCATATTAGCCCTCTGGCCCTGTTATTGAAGTTGAAGCATAGCTATTTGCCCTAATCTTTTCTGAAAAACAGGAGTTTGACCTCGCGTCTCATTGGTGCTGTAGAATGGCATTTGCAAGAATTGCAAGGAGCAGCCTCAGAAGATCTGGAGGTGGCTTTGGCAATTATTCCAGGGAGGGGAATGTATTCAATGAGGGCTTGTCCACGCCGCAATGCACTTCCCCTTTCATCGCGAATTCAATATGCCAAGATTTCCCTTTGCAGACAAGCATTGGGAAGATTGAGCATTCTAACTTGTGGAGCAGAGGTGTGACTATGACCCCACATAGGCCGTTTGGTCAGGCACAAAGGATTGTGGATGATTCTGATTCTGAGTATGAAACCACCAAGTATCCAACTCTTGAGGCGACAAAACCAGGAGAAAAGCCTAGGGTGGTTGTTATTGGTTCTGGTTGGGCTGCATGTAGATTTCTAAAAGGTCTTGACACTAAGATATACGATGTCGTTTGTATATCACCGAGGAATCACATGGTTTTTACTCCTTTACTTGCATCAACTTGTGTTGGTACCCTGGAATTCCGTTCTGTTGCTGAGCCTGTCAGTCAGATACAAACTGCACTTGCAAATGATCCGAATTCTTACTTTTTTCTAGCTCGTTGCACTGGAATCGACACAGAAAAACACGAAGTATGCAGCTTATGCAGAAATTATTAATTCATCTTATTTTTTTATATGCTTTTCCCTTCCTTCTATCCTTTTGAGTTTCAGAGTTTGTATTTTCATTTGACAAATCCCGATTTTTCCCAGTTCAATTGTGCTAATGTTGGGCGGTTTAATGATCTTGACAGGTTTATTGTGAGGTTGCTGACAATGGAGGACTATCTCCTGAGCCTTACCAATTCAAAGTGGCTTATGACAAGCTTGTCATTGCTTCTGGAGCTGAGCCTTTGACGTTTGGCATTAAAGGGGTAAGAGAAAATGCCTTTTTCCTTCGTGAAGTGAACCATGCACAAGAAATCAGGAAGAGGCTTCTGTTGAACTTGATGCTCTCTCAGAATCCAGGTTATTTTCCACTTGCTACCTCTCCCTACAAAAAATGTAGATTTAAGAACTTATCCAGAGAGAGAAAAAGTTTCGGTTGCCTTAAACGTGCATTGAACAAATTCGCATTATAACCAACTAACCGGGACAATCCGGAAAAAAATACTAAACATAAACAAACAAGCATTCATGGCAGAAAACAATGGAACTAATAATCGTAGCGATTAACTTCCAAAATATTGATTTGCTACCAAACTTTTATGATGATTTGAATGTGCCAAGAAGTAGTCTTTGGATTTGACCTTGCTACGATATCTGCGGGAGTGTCGAGAAGAGGAAAAGGAGCGGCTCTCGTGCTGCGTTGTTATTGGGGTGGTCCTACCTGGAGTGGAATTTAGCGGTGAATTAAGTGATTTTATCATGAGAGATGTACGTCGAGATATTCTCACGTCAAAAATTACATCCGCGTTACTCTGATTGAGGTATAACAGGATTCATTCATTCCATTTCGTGAATTCACATGATGACAATACTTGCCTTGTCATGAGAGATTAATTCCTGTAATTTCTTTTTACGCCTTGTCAGGCAAATGAGATTTTGTCATCCTTTGATGTTGGATTAAGAGAGTATGCAACAAAGCACTTGACGAAGGTTCCGTTCTATTCTGTTATTTTTTTTCCTACCTGATTGATGGTCACTTTTTTGTGATTTGCAAATAAATGTCTTTTGTTTTGATCAGTGTGGGGTCCGCCTTGTACGAGGCGTTGTGAAAGAAGTGCACCCAAAGAAAATAGTTCTTAGTGATGGAAGTGATGTTCCATACGGACTCCTTGTCTGGTCTACTGGGGTTGGTCCGTCTGAGCTTGTCAAATCACTTAATCTTCCCAAGTCCCCGGGTGGAAGGTATATACTATATCGCCTTGTTTTATTTTGTCGCATTAGATTCTGCTTCTTAGTTAATTCACTTGCAAGTGAGGGAAAATGCGTTCTTTATGCGTTGTGACTCTGCAAGTAAGGTTCTTTCTAAGCAACATACTGCATTTCCCAGGATTGGAATAGACGAATGGCTGCGGGTACCTTCTCTTGAAGATGTGTTTGCACTTGGAGATTGTGCAGGTTTTCTTGAACAAACAGGGAGGCAAGTGCTTCCAGCATTGGCTCAGGTTAGCCGCTTTTATCTTTTCTTTATGCTCTTTGAGTCCACATATATCTGGCCTTAGGTTGCAGAATATTAGTGGATTTTCCTGTCTGTTCTGTCTTTTCCATGTTTCATTTGGCCCTTAGAAATATGTCATAAATACAATGACCTGCCTCCTATATATATGAATTTAGGTCATATCTACTGTAGGTTAACAAACCTCACCACAATTTGATTGTCAGTTTTCTACTGTGTTTATAGGGTGCCTTCTCTATTGAATATAAGATGGACAAGTAAAAAAGTGTTCCTTTTGGGGGATTCTTGAATAGGGAGTCTCTCTATTTCACCGAACCGTTAGATGACATAGTTCATTATAGCAATTCAAGAAGTGGAAGTTTCTTCATTGAAACCCCTATAGATTGTTTGTGAAGTTAGCTGACTATATATATCTTGAATATCATAATACTTCTTTTTCACAGCTCAATTGTAAAATGTAAAATTCTGTAACCCCTATGAAATTCCATAAATAGGTAGCAGAAAGAGAAGGGAAATATCTTGTTGAGTTGTTCAGCAAAATAGGGAAGCATAATGGGGGAAAGGCATTTTCAATGAAAGATATTCCTCTTGGAGAGCCATTTGTATACAAACATATGGGAAGCATGGCATCTGTTGGCCGGTACAAGGCGTTGGTCGATCTCCGTCAATCCAAGGTACCATTATTTCACCTACCCCCCCAGGTCCCAACCCCCTTCCTCCTTATTTAGCTTTATTACAGAATTTTGCTGAAAAACTAATACTAGCAAAATATTGTTTGCCACTTTACATATGAATTGAGTCTTGAATAAACGATTTATTGGACAGGACGAAAAGGGCATCTCATTTGCAGGATTTCTGAGCTGGTTTATTTGGAGATCGGCATACCTGACTAGAGTTATTAGCTGGAGGAACAGGTTTTATGTTGCTATGAACTGGGCTACAACCCTTGTCTTTGGCAGAGACAATTCAAGAATAGGATGAACACTCTCAAAACACCATCAATCAATCAATATTGCCACTCCATTCAAGAGATTTTTTGCAAATAATTATTAACTAATGATCAGTCTTTCAATCACCCTTTATTGTAATCACCACCAGTTTCTGCTACACCAGATTTTATCTATACAAGTCATATCAAATCGGATAGGAAGATACAATTTTTGAGGTTTCATTTTGCTTGTTGATGATGAAGAAATTTCTGCTAGATTGTGTACTTGTTACTGTTTTTCATGGTTAGTAACTTAAACGACAACTTATATACATTAAAAATACAATTAGATGCATGAAAAACGAGTCTTTCTTTCAGACAAATATAACAACACTACTTACTTCCATTATGTTTGAAACATTTACAATGGAATTGATGAGAAGGAATCAAGAAAAATTGTAATTCCACTGTCAGGAAAAAAAGAAAAAAGAAAAAGGTCAAAGCTTGTAGTTCTTCACTAATAAACAGAGGGTTATGTGATTGTGAGGAGGTCACCGGTTTGATTCTCTCCTAATTTGAAAGAAAATTATTTGGCGCAGACCTTATCCTAAGTAAAGAAATGATTACGCAGACACAACCCAGGATCAAATTTCTCAGATTAGTCGATTATTTGGTTCTTGATACCGGAGGCTTAAAAAAAAAAAAAAACAGAGGGTTATGTGAGAAGATTGGGAACGAGAAGCAAAAGAGAAGAAAGAGAATGAGCTAAACCCACCTTTTTCATTCATTCATTATTTCTCTCCTTGCTCCAACCATCTTCTCTGCATTCAAAATGTGTTGATCTTGGGTCTTAGACTACTAATAGTGGAAACCCGCGCACACGATGCACCTGATAACGTTAAATTTGAAAATAAATATCGAAGGAAATAACATGTTATGAAAAATGTTGTGTTTAAAAAAACTAACATGTAAAAAATGTTTTTATTGATAAAAACATGACTAAATTTAATTTGTGCAATAATGAAAAGAAAACTCCAACCTATCATAAATGTATACGACAATTATTTTGGATATTCAAATAATGTAAAAGGTGTAGGGAAACATAAAATCTAAAAAACGATGGTTTGAACGGAAAAAAACCCGACAAACATGTCCATTTACAAAGAAAGGTAAAAGTATAAATGAGTTCAAAGTCAATGAAAAATACTATAGGTTGATGGATTATGGTGAAACTGAACAACAATCATCCCACTAAATTTTAGGTAACACTTGGAAAAAAAAATGCAAATTTATGAGCATGTGAAAGAGAAATGAACATAAAACAATTGAAAATGGTATGGATTCATCACCCACGAATTTTCAATTACAACACAAAGGAATGAATCGCACTATTTAAGAAACGACAGAGAAAACAGTCACCTTAAGAATGACGGAGAAAATACTTGGAATGATCAGTGTATACCGTAATTGTCTTCTTATCTCCTTTTTTGGTTTCTTAATCCAGAGAGATCTCTCGGCCAACTTTGATGCCATTAAAGTTTAAACAATCAAATCCCCAAACATGTACGACAATTTATTAGCACTACAACATTTTTTAACTATTAAAAGGAAGAAAGCATGTAATGCGAATCCAAGTAACTAATAATAACGGTTGCAACTAATTTTTGAAATAGGATAACAAAATGTAAATTTTCATGTATGAAGAAGATAAGAACATCTTCTCCTTGAAACCATACCAAAGAATGATAACCTTTTACGGCAAGTTGCCCGTTAGCAATTTAGCATGTGGTGTTAGATGCATTATGTCTTTGTTTTTGTCTATGCAAAAGTTTAGCGAGACTTAAAATAAGTAGAAATAAGAAACCAAAATAATTGCTGATTATTTTTTGTCGTGTATGTTCGGATCTCTTAAAATATACAAATGTGGAGAATGCAAAAGAATAATACTTGTTACTAAACAATACTTTGAATTGTCCTAAGAAAATAAAATGCATTGGCTAGGCTAAAACCATAATAAAGCACATTGGAGTGAGAATGAGTCATCAAAATGGAGAAATGATAATTCAACATAGAAACAGAGAAACTGAAATTTTCATAGTTATAATAAAACATATTCACGTCCGTTCACGGCAGTTTCCAAAGAATATCTTTGTCCTGATTTGCACATCACAACTAAAAGTTTCAAATACGACATTGTTAACAAACTAATCGAAGAGAGTTTTCATGTAAATAGAAAAAAAAAATTAGAAAGGAAAAAATAGCACTGAATCGTGATTGCTATTTCACTACATGAAGAGGAAAAACATGCAGGTATGTTAATTACATGTGGATGAATCTATCACTATTTAAAATAGACTATACAAAAAAAATAAATAAATAAAAAATAAATAAAAATTACAGCAGACCACCAGTGTGAAGGAGAAATTTCTATTTCTTTCCTCTCTTTGACGAAACTGCAGCAATAGTCAAAATAAACCATACAAATCAAGATTTAAAAAAAAAAAAAAATTTACAGCAAATCGCCATTACTTCTCACCTTCTTTCTCTCTTCGATTTGCGGTTTATTTGCTTAGTTTAACAGGTGAAAGAGAATCATCACGACAGAAATGGAATTTAGAGAGTAGTTGGACTCACGTTCCATTACTACATCTCTTAAAACGAATCCTAGTATATAGGGCACTCATCATCCCTCCACCCCCTTAATAAATAACAGGCCCATAAAAAATTACCGAATAATGGAATAAACCCTAATTACTTTTTCTTTACCGTAACCATAAACATAGACCATAATTATTATTATTTTAGGGAAAATATAGACATAAACCATGATTACTTGATGCATATGACCGTATGAATCAACAAAAAAAGATTAATATGATTCAATTTATCAATACAAATAACGATGTCGGCAACAAAGATAATAGCATGAAAAGCTTCGGCTTTAAAAAATAAAAATCAAAACAGCTTCATACACAAGGTGTACACGAATTTAATCGCGTATGAGCTAAAATAAAGAAAAAAAATAGTAATCGTTAGAAATTTATGTGACATATGATTCCGTTAATTTTAAAAATCAATAAAACAAAAATTAATCAGAAAGAACGACTACTTACCTGGATCCATTGAGATAGACGCCAACACGCAAAACTCTATTTTTCTGCTGATAGGAACAAAAAAACTTGTCATATTTATAGATTGTAATTAAATGATTGGAAAAGAAACCTTAAGAGAGAAAATAGAAAACTTCACAACATAAACAACAAAATAGACAAAAATTAAAACTATAAAGACAGAGTACAAATCAATCAAATATTGAGGGCGCGAGAAATAATCGGCTAATTGACAAAAATGAGTGCAGAGCATGGTGATGTTAAGTGAGTTGAAAATTCAGGGCTGATTTATGGGAGGAGGGGGCGAAAGGGGGAGGGGAAAGGAGAGAGAACGTGGGTGGAGAAGTTTTTAAGGTTAAAGATTGTAAATGACATATTTTAATTTAAAATGGTTGAGAAGACAAACATGAAGAACACATGCATAAAACGTAAGAATACACGTATGTAGTAGTGTTTTACCAACCATTTAAGTTTTTTTAAAACCTGTTTCATGACTATGACATCAAGTTTTTAATTATTAGAAGAGAACGTGAGTAGAGGATATGTGAGACCCCTAAATAAAAAAAAAAACGTGAGTGGAGGATGTGGATGCGGAAGTTAGGGTAGTAGCAGTTTTTTTTTTTTTTTTTTGGGAAAACTTGTGTTTGGGTCGGGTAATAAAAAAAAAAAAAAAAAAAGAACGTGAGTGGAGGATGCAAATGCGGAAGTTAGGGTATTAGCAGTTATTTAGTCATTTTTTTTTATAATTATTTTGAAAACCCGGATTTGGGTCGAGTCAATTAGCCAAAACAGACTAATTGACAGTTATTTACTCTAAAATATAATATAAGATAATTGCAATTGGCAATTACTTTTTTCTTTTTTTTTTTTTTTTTTTGGTGGAGAAAGCAATTGGCAATTACTTTTCTTAGATTGATTGATTGACGTATATTTTTTTTACGCACAAGTCAATTTTTGCGAGACCAACATAAGAGGTGTGATGTCATTAGATGTGTATCTCAATTTTTAATACACTTATATTTTTGAATGAAAAAAAAAAACGGGGGAGTACTAAGACGTGTTGTGTTCTTTATATCGAAAAAAACGAGTGTTGTGTTCCATGTACAGACACAGACCCACTGCATATATTACTATTACCTAATACTGGTTAATTTCAAAATTTAAAGAGGCACGTACGCCACGACACGCTTTATATATATATATATATATATATATATATATATATATATATATATATATTAACATTAAACGATGTAAATAAGATTCAATTTATAAAAAAAATTCTTAAAAATCTGAAAAAAACTAGACAAATTAAGATATGTAATACATAAACTCTATGAATATCTAAAATAGATATTTGATCTTTATACGGTGTAAAAAAATTGTAACTGACCTTCAAAATATTACACATTGTAAAAATGATTGTTTATCAACAAGAAACATATAAACTTAATACATCGTATTATTTTAAATAATAAAAAAAACAAAATTGCAAAAATTCGGTTCAGGAGTGTCGATAGTGTCGAGAGCTTGGAAGTGTGTCTGATATTAAAATATTAAATAATATTATTTTAATTAACCGTCATGTGTCAAACATGTGTCAGAGATGAGTCAGAAACATGTCGTATCGAAAATATGTTGGTTACGACGCACGGTACATACATTGAAGTGTTCGGTGCTTCATCGGTTGTGTTGCATAATAAAAGAAACTTTTTTTTATTTATTTGAGCGGAATTACCAAAATATGCCAACAGCAGCCTTGTTGGCCACATATCGAATTTGATTTCAACCACCTCAGACAGTCAGACCTATTGATGATATCATTTCAACGCAGATAACTCCTGACTCCTGAGCTTCAATTTCATCATATCCTTCAAGCAAATAGAATAAATCTATTCACTAAGTGGAAATCTTTTTCTCCCCGCACTCGTGCTGCTCATTTTCCTCTGAAATGCCCGCTTTATAGCACTTTTTCCGTTAAAGTCATTCATACAATCATACTGCGCATACAATAAGATTATAGAAATAATAGAATTTTCCCTTTTTGAAATGACCTGGTAGAAAGAAAGTTCCATTTTTCTTGGGTAGGAAAACCCATCAGAGCTTAACCCATTCGAGCTGTCTCGGTTGCAATTTCAAGGTCTGAAAAAATGGAGGAAATTGAAAAGTTAGACGTTGCTTCAGCAACCCAGGATGGGTATTTTCAGGAATTGGAGATTGCTGTCAAAGCAGTGCATATGGCCTGTTTGCTATGTGAGAAAGTTCAAGAAAGTTTGGTTTTATCAGGCCATGGCCATGTTTGCTCCAAGCAGGATAATTCTCTGGTTACTGTTGCCGGTGAATCCCCTTACTTTTCTCTTCTTTTTTAATCTTTTCTTGATTTTGTTGATATGGGCTCTTGTTGAGTTCATAGTTGATTATGTATCGTATCTTTAATCGAATGCGCTTTCAGAAACTTGTTATTGATGGGATTCAATTGGAACACTTGTAAAAAAGGACAAGAACTGGCTAAAATCTGGAAGAATTAGTTGGTTATCGGGACAGTACTCCCAATCATACTTCACTCCAATGGCTGTGAACCTTTTACAAATGTTTATGAACCTTTTACACATCTCCATTGAAGATGTTACTTATGATACGGTGATATTACTATTTACTACTTCTATGTTGATTCTGTGGATGTAGAGCCGTCCCTAAGTTTTTAGAGGCCTTTGAATATAACAAACAGTACAAACTGTGTTTTGAAGGATATGATGCATGTTTAGACTAATAAATTCATTGGAAAAATAAAATTGGGCCCTGAATTTTGATCATTTTTCGAGGGGCCTAGGCAGTAGGCCTATGCCCAAGGACACGTCTGTGTGGATGGTGTTGTTTTCATGATTGTATTGTTTCCCTTATGTCATTTAGCTTGTTATTTTCTTTCTGCTGTTTTTTATGCGTCTCAATATCTTTCCCCCTTGTTTACAAAAGTAAGATTTACCATGAGTATTAAAGTCCTGAATGGTAGGACGAATGCATTAAAACGCTATTCACCATTTTTGATGTCTTCAACTGACTATCCTTATACATTACTTCCATGGAGGATTATAGAGGGCTCTATGGCATAAGAGTTTAGGTGGTCCTTCCATCTCCCATTTTTACCAAAATAAATAAAGAAGTTTTGTGTTAAACATCCGCTCATCAGAAATGCAGATATTTAACCGTTAATTTTCCTTCATATGACGATGAGAGGTAAAGGGTCCTATCTAGTTACTTGTGTTCTTTTGCTTTCGCTGAAGGTTGTACCTTTGTTTCAACCCTTGGAGGTGCTATGTTCCAGCTTCTTAAATGAGTCGTTTCACTGAAAATTTGGTCTTTCCAGCAGATGCAATTACATATTTTGTCTGTTCTTCCAAATCACTTCACAAAATCTGATTATTTTGCCTGTTGTGATTGCCATGGTAGCAAATTTGAATATCATAGTCATGCTTTTGACAGGGCAACTTGTATTCTGGATGATTCTGTTTAGGAACTTTACATATGATAAATGTTGTTATATTCATACATTTGCTGCATAGACTGGTTTTCATGTGGTGGAGTCGGTTTATGATGCATACTTTGATTGTGGGTATTCACAATTATTGGGCCATCATACTTTCAAAAAGGGTAGGGCTGATGATGTTTTCACACGGGTCTCGGCCTAGAAAGCTAAAGTTGAATATAGTATAGTTAGTATGTAAAGCTAAACTTTACATATGTCAAGACGACCTCCTTTTGATTCGATCCTTGGCACCCATGCAGTTTCTAATCTCTGAATTGTGGTGATGATAGCGTGTGAAGAAAATGAAAATCGAATTGGATGCTGTGTTATCTGTGACTTACACTTGTTTAATCATTTTTCCTCTCTAAAGTAAGGCTATAAATACTTGCACTTGCATATTAATGTTTTTAAAACAAGATAAATCTGTAGAATAATGATCCAAATCATTCAGGTCCACAAAAAATCATTTGCAGCATAATATCTTCTAATATATGTAAAATACTCACCACTTGTACTGCATAAAATACATGATCTCTATTCAAATTATGCATGTAGAGATTCTGTAATATGGAGAAAAGTGGTGTTTGAGTCTTTGAAATAGAGAATATGTTAGGAAACAGTAATGCAAGTCTCTTAAGCATGAAATTATCTAGTGTATATGTCAAATGCATTTGTATTTCAGATTAACTAAGCTTTTTTAGAAAGTTCTTTGTAAGAAAGGGTGTGTTGCAGATAAAATTGTCTAAGATTACATTTCTGAAACAGATTGGAGTGTGCAAGCAGTTGTTAGCTGGATCTTGTCAGAAGCCTTTGGTATTGAAAATATCTCAATTGTCGCCGAAGAAGATGTTGAAGTACTCTCAAAGGCTGGTTCCTCTGACCTACTAGGAGCTGTATTGGAAACAGTGAATGAATCTTTAGCAAAAGCGCCCCTTTTCGGGCTACCTTCTCCGAAAGCTGCTCTTGATGTCACACAGGTTCTTGATGCAATCAAGCGATGCAACTCAACAGGTGGCACAACCGGAAGATTTTGGGTTTTGGACCCTGTTGATGGAACACTAGGGTTCGTGCGTGGGGATCAATACGCCATTGCTTTGGGTTTGATAGAAAATGGAAAACCTGTTATAGGAGTTCTTGGATGCCCTAATTACCCTATGAAAAAAGAATGGCTAAACTACCCGAATGGCTATCGTAGAATCTTATCTAGCTTGACACATGCATCTGAGTCTTGGAATAAAGGTTGTGTTTTTTATGCTCGGAAGGGCAGTGGCAATGCCTGGATGCAGCCTCTGCTTCAAGGGGATAAGAAGTTTGTTTGGCCAAATTTTGCAAGGCGGATTGAGGTGTCCCCTGTTGATGATCCAGCAATGGCTACCTTCTGTGAGCCTGTGGAAAAGGCAAATACAAGGCATTCCTTCACGGCAGGATTAGCCCACAGCGTCGGATTGAGGTGTGAAAATTCTTTCTTCATCTTACCCTTAATTTATTATCAATTCAACTACTTTTCATTATCTTACAACTATTGCATTAATAATAGTCAAAGGGTATGTTAGACTTTTGTGTTTAAAATCTATGGCATTCTTCAACTTTTTTTAAAACGTGTGAAAACTCTAAAGAAGAAAACTTATAATGTATGACGGAGGGATATTTCTTTCCGTTGTTCAAAGCACGGATCTCTTGCTTATAGAAACCGGATCCTCTTCTGTCAAATTGGTACAATGATTCCTCCGGATCCTATCGCAAAGTTATAATATTCGTGTGTTAATGTGTGTTTTAGAATCAACGGAGATGCATGTGTGCCTTTACCTTTTCAACGCAAAACACAGGTTAAAAATGCTCTTATTTTAACATTCTAACATGCTATTTGAGGGATCTCACCGCACCGAATTCACATGAGTAGTTCCACGGCCCACCTTGCTTGTAATCCTCTGATTAATTATTCCAAATTATGCTTGCTTATAATCCTCTGGCTAATTCTTGCAAATTATGTTCGCATATTTTGCTGTCCCGTAATTTCTCTTAGAATGCCAAGAACACAGTGCAGCAAAAAAAAACAAAAAAACAAGGATAAATGATACATATTTGCACTATCACACACAAGGAAGGGGAGTTTGATGTAGGGGTAAAAGTTGTTGTGTGACTAGAAGTCATAGACGGGGTTCAAACGAACTTCAATCTACAGATGCAGCCTCTTATATTTACTATAAGGTAAGACTACATATAGATGAGATGCTTCCATGAATTAGAGTGTGCCCTTTTCCTCAAATAATACTGCATTGCATGCAGGAACCAGCCATTGCGGGTACATAGCATGGTGAAGTATGCAGCCATAGCGCGAGGAGATGCAGAGATATTCATGAAATTTGCCAGGGCAGGTTACAAAGAGAAGATATGGGATCATGCAGCTGGTGTTGTTATCATCGAAGAGGCTGGGGGTATGGTAACGGATGCAAGAGGTCATCCGTTGGATTTCTCTAAAGGCATATATCTGGAAGGTCTTGATCGCAAGCGTGATTGCTTGTTCTGGAGCCTTATTACATCAGAAGATCTTGAGTGCTGTTGATGCAAGCTGGGATTCTTCAAATCTATATATATATATATATATATATATATATATATATATATATATATATATATATATATTGTTATTGTATAAATGAATTTTTGAGATGATTCCTAATAGTAAAAGCTAATTGTCTGAAATTTTTGAAATGAATGGGGGGAAGACATAACCTCATTATTTAATGGGATTTGTTTATTACTTCCTACATTTCCCAGAGAAATATATGTAGCTAATATGTTCTAATATAAGCTTTAATTCTCATCTTGTAGTTCCAATCGAATTATCTGTCAGAATTTTTCTTTGTATTTCCTAGACGATTAAAAGAGATTTCTTGGTGCTTGCCATGTCATATGCTTGACGAGAAAATATAAAATGGAAAAATTAGATATAAATCCACCTTTGTCTCATATACTCTATTTGGGCCTGAGTATCTAGTGGGCAACGAATAAGTTCGATCTATAGTCCTTTGGGCCTGAGTATCCACCTTTGTCTCATATACTCACCCAAGTGCGAACCAATCAGAATGATGACTCTAATGATTGTGTACGGAAGAAGCGGGAATGACAACTAAGAAATATGGATGCTGCGGTAAGATCAAGAGAGAGAGAGAGAGAGAGAGAGAGAGAAGATGTATATGTGTTTGAGGCTGAATGCAAAAACTAGGTATGCTTATTCAAGTTTATTTGACATTGGACTACAATTAATTAATGTGACGTGATGCTAATGAACCTTGGACTGTTACTGTTACTGTGTTACTGTTACTGCATTTATGCTTGAAGTGAGCTCATTTCTGTTTTGCTATTGTGCATTGCAGATGTGTTAAACGAACCGAACGTTCGCGAACAAGGCTCGAACTCGGGTCGTTTAAGCTCGTTCGAGCTCGTTCATTTATGTTATCGAGCCGAGCTCGAAACAGTTTTCCGCCGCTTAGTAAACGAACGAACACGAGCCTGTTCGTGAACGCTCGTTAGTGTTCGTGAACATATATTATATATAATATAAATAATAAATATATAAATATATAAAACAAATATCAAATATCTATTGAACGAGCTATTGAACGAGCCGAGCTATTGAACGAGCCCCTAAAAAAATTTGCTATTGAACGAGCCGAGCTCGAGTTCGAGCCTGTTCGCGAGCTTGATCTCGAGCTCGAGCTCGAGCTCGAACATTTTCCTTTCTTATCGAGCCGAGCTCGAACAGGCTTTTAGGCTCGTTTGTCTTAACGAGCCGAGCCGAGCATGCTCGATTATAAACGAGCTCGAGCTTGAACATCAGGTACTCGGCTCGGCTCGGCTCGTTTACAGCACTTGCAGCTACTTACTTCTTAGAATCTGCAATTAATTTGAAGTTGATTTTGCTGGTCTGTAACATAAATGGTTAATTGTTGGTGACAATTCATTTACAGATCCAAGTTTTGTTGTTTATTTTGGACTAGAAATCTTTCACCTGTGGCAAATTATCTCGACTTAGACCTGAATGATGAGTTAATAGCCTAGTGGTTGTTCATAATAAAAAAACGCTCGATTAATGCAATTTTTTTTTCTTTCGGATTTCAAAATTTACGTCGAAAAAGCAGATCATATGAGATATCAAAATAAAGAAAAAAAAAAATGAAGTTTCAGTAAAACAATTTTCACGATCGGAGTTAAATCAAAAGTTACTATTGCTTAAAACAAAAGGAGAAACTGGGACGGACGTAAATGAATGAGAAAAAAATAAGTAGCGGAGTTTTTTTTTCTCTCCTTTTTAATACAAAGGGGTATATTTGTCTAGTGACAATTATTTTGTCTTTTTTGTGTAATTATTTTAAATAAGATGTCCTATTTATTTATTTCAGATTAAAATTGGATTGTAGAAATTTCTTTCACTCATATAAAATCAGATTGTTGTATACTTCCATATTTATTTTCGCAAAAGTCGATCGATATTTTTGAGATAACTCGTGATATTTACACGGACCCGCAAATTTTACACGGACTCAACACTTGCTACATGCAATTGGATTAGTAAATATACTACTCAACCGAATTGGGTTCGTCTGCCATATCCCCTCTCTCGCTGCTGTGCGCGAAGCGCTTCGTGCGCTTCGTTCGAAGCCGAATCTTTGACGTTTTTTTTTTTTTCTAAGCTTCGGAACCAAACGACATCGTTTCAGACTCAAAAACGACGTCGCTTTCAGATCACAAAGAAATTTCGCCGCGCCAGATTTCACAAGCCAGAGGATCCGGTCCCTACTCAGCCCGTGCAAATAGTAATTTTTCATTCGTAGCAAAGACCCATCCAGTGAAAAAGTCCAAGAATTGCATGTGGTCCCATGAAAACAATTTTCTAAATTTACGTGGCTTGTGTTAAGGCCGTGCAAATTTACACGGATCTGTATAAATTTACACGTGTTACCTAAAAAAATGTCTGGCCTGATTTGATCTGAAATAAATATGGAGGGACACAACAACATGATTTTATATTGTCTCTATGCTTGACATGTGCTAAAAGCAAACCAACCAACCTGCTACCTTTCCATTGTCAGATCGATCATAGCATAAGCCCCTTATTTTATCTCTAAAATATTACTCCATAAGCCTCTTATTTTATTTCTAAAATATTATAAAGTATAATGTATATAGCTATTTTAGAGAATCTCATTTCAGAACACTCCACAACGTCATCCTTATCCTTATTTATACGACATTAAAATATTCATTCTTGAACATCTATTCAAAATAACTTTGTAACTACCTTGCAAAACTTCAACGGTTATATTCCAACGGCTACATTCCAAAAGTTATAATTCATAATCCAACCATAATTATAGCTCAAGCCCATTAATTTTCACCACATTTAAGATCTCAAAAAAATAATCTTTTCTATTTTACATTTCACTTTTTATGTTTTAGAACTTTATCCACAATGAGTGACATCAATAAGTTTCTAATACTTATATTTTTTTTTTATGTTAGGAGATTTTACCTTGTGCAATAAGATTTTCTCTAGCTTTCAAATGTGAAAGAGAAGAACTTGAGGCACAAGGTGAAATCTCCAGGAGATCACAGACATCTATTGACCGCGGCACTTTGCAAGGGCATCAACGCTTTTTTCCATCTCAAATGTTTCGTAGGAGATCGATTATGATTGAGTCCTAAGACATTCATGCGGATTCACTCGGCGGTGGAAGCACATGATCCATACTTTAAACAAACAAAAAAACGCCGCTGGAAAATTGGGTCATCTCTTTAAAAAAATACGGCACTGTGAATGTTGGTGTATGGGGTGACAATTGATTTGATGGATGAATATATACGAATTGGAGAAAGAAAAACCCATACATCTTATTGGTTAAGATGAAAATGCATTTCTAATGCAAGATTCAAGGAAAGGGTTTCTACCAACCCCTCACTTAAACAATTCAACGTGATCTATGGATATGTAGAAAATGAGATAGATTCTACAGAGGATAGAGAATGTCAAATTATAAGTCAATTTCAAATCAAGTCAATGAATGAATCATTGTATAAGCAGTGAAGTGCATCCTCAAGTATCTGAAGAGAATGAGGGAGAATATGCTTGTATATTCGGGTGCAGACATGAACATTGTTGACTACACTGATTCTGACATTCATTCGGATTATGGATAAAGTCGAACTTGTCTCAATGTTTACACTTTGCGATGAAGCTTTAGTCTAGAGCAATCCAGCATCGCCCATTCGACTTTGGAAGCTAAATACATAGCAACTTCTGGAGAAGCTTAAGAGACAGTATGGCTTAAGAAGTTCATTGCTGATATGGAAGTAATTCTAGATCTAGATAAGCCGATACCACTTTAGTGTGAAAACAGTGGAGAGGTATCTATTGCAAAGTAGCCTTGCTGTCACAAGAGGTCAAAGCATATTAAGAGATTACCTCGTGTAGAGAGGCGAAGTGTCAATCCTAAAGATTGCCTCGAGCTGACAACCTAGCTGATTAGAGTACAAAGTTGTTGGCATTTAATGCGTTTGATAAGAACTCGACGGGTAATGGGAGTTAGAGATACGTCTTTTGAAAGTAGTCCCGAAAGACAATTTATGTAATTGTTTTTATAATTAATAAATGACAGATTTATTATCATCTTATTATTTGCTTCGTGGGCTCATAAGTAATACACTACTGAAAACCACAAGTTGTATCATATATAGCCATATAACTTAGTGTGTGTCACACGTGAGGATTAAATTTATGGTGATACACTTGAACTATTAGTCCGTGGTGAACTTAATTAAAGTATGAAGTCTATTGATTAAACCAGCATTAATTCGCCCAGAACACTTCAAGGTGTGACCGTCTTATCCGGACCGTCGATATTGGTTATCTAAGCGGGGCATTTATATTTGATTTAGTCATATAGGACTGGACCGATTTAATCTGTATTTCTTATATAATTCGCAAGATGATCATATATGGATTAACCATCCTGAAGTGATTGCAGACTCCTGCTTGTTTCAAGATAAGGTTTGATGTGTTCGTTAAGGATTTCTAAGAGGCGCGATCCGAATCACTTTCACGTTGGCACTATCGGGAATGAGTAGCTGGGAATGTGTCTCACAGATACATAATCCATTCTTTCCCGCGGGAAATAGAAAGACAATCCCCTTATTTGTTAATCCTAGAAACTGATCGATCCGCGGAGTTCATATTAAATGATGGTTTTTTTGTAGTAGATGTGACAAGTACTACATGTTCATTAGTATTATATTTAAATGTTTTAGATCATACGTGATGCTATTGAACATTGAACTACATCTCATATCATTCATGTGCGGATATCGATATTGTGATATCGATCATTGTGATACCGATATTGTGATATCGTCTTTGTGATATTATTCTTTATGATGATTTGATTTTGCAGTAGTTTTATGGTAGTCCTGGACCAAATAATTGGACCACCATGTCATCAATTTGGAGAAACATGATTGGGTGTTGATTTTTAAACATTGGGGACCACCACAAAACATTAAAATCCTATTGGTTTGGCACACCAAGTAGGATTTCGTCCAGGACCATTGTAAATTTTGTGTTGTTTTTGTGGTACTATTACTGTTATGACATATATCAGCTTATCAAATACTCACAACATATGGATAAAGTTGTGAGTATTTGGAAGCATTTCTTGGAAGTAATTTGTTCAATTGTGATTGAAGATGTTAATTGTGATTGAATGTGTTATTTGAAAATACACAAGTTTTTGGGTGTTAATATGATTACATTATTGTCCAAATGGTTTTTAGTTTACGGCTTGTTTTCGTTTTAATCCATAAATGAATAGAGGTTGTCGGTGTTGTTGTAAAACTTGCTGAATCCATGATCTTTGGCTAATCAATGGTAATGGTAATGGTGTTAGTGTGATACTATTACTATGATACTGATACCGTGATACTGTTATTGTAATACTGCTATTGTGTTAGTATAAACGCTGTGATTATTCAGATTTCAAAAACTATGTCGAAAGGGTATCATATGAGATCTCAAAATGAAGAGGAAAAATAAATATGAACTTTGGTGAAACAATTTTGATAATCGGTGTTCTAAATGAAAAGTTATGATCGTTTATAAGAAAAACACTCTGATTAATACCAATATTTTTTCGGCTTTCAAAATTTACGTCGGAAGAGTATTGTATGAGATCTCAAAATAAAGAACAAAAAAAGAACTTTGATGAATTTTTTTAAGATCGGAATTCTAAATCAAAAAGTGATAATTATAAAAAAACAAAAAAACCTCTACAATATGAATACTTTCCTGTTGCAAATTATAGAAAAAAAGGAAACAATTTTTTTAAAGGAGCGAACTTGCTGATAATAGACCTGGCCGGTTCCGGTTCCAAATCCGGGTCGGACCTGCCGGTTCCGGTTCCATAACCGGCGGTTCCACTGAATCCGGCGGTTCCATGGTTCTACCGGTTTTAGGTTCCATCGGACCCGCCCGGCCGAACCCCGTGGTTCGAAGAATCGGACGGAAAATCGGCGCGTTGAACCGCCCGAGGACCGAACCGCGGTTTTTCCCCCTCCTTTTCCTGTTTTTTTTTCTTTTTCTTTTCCTTTTCCTCTTTTTTTTTTTTTTTTTTTTTTTTTTTTCCTTTTCCTTTTCCAAGTTGAATCCAACGAATATATTATTCAAAAATTTTGAATAATATATTTTTTATACCATAAAATGTTGGAAAATATATCTTTGATAAAAAATATATTGTGACATTAGTGTCACAACATACTAATATATTACTTTTTACTATAACTTTTTGTAAATGTATTGCTTAATAAAACAACTTTTATATACATTTTGCCTCGATTCATTAAGATATAAAATCAACTTATATACATAATATTATAAGTATAAATAATCGTAATCACTATATGAAATATAAGTTTAATTTATCAAAGATGTGGGCGGTTATATATATATATATATATATGTATATATATATATATATATATATATATGTATATATATATATATATTTTTTTTTGAATTTTCGTTTTTTTTCCTTTTTCTTTTTCTTTTTCCTTCAAAATTTGCCCAAGATTTCAATTTCCAATTTGACCAACGGTTGGCAACGGATATATATTCAAAAATTTTGATTTTATTTTATTTTATTTTAAAATATCACACACTCATCACACTATAAATACATATTCATTTCATCACTTTTTACCCACAATTCTTTTCTACCTCTCATATTCTAACTCACATATTATAATATTATCTACCATTATAATATATTTTGGATAGTGATTTGAAGTTGTTCTGAATAAATTCGTTTACTTTATCATTTTTCGAAATATATTATTTAGCAATGTCAATCATTGTGTCTGCTTTTCATTATTTTTTTCGAAAAGAAAATGTTACTGATGAAACTACCGGGGAAGTGAATCATTCAAAATTTAAGGTTGTTTGTAATGTTTGTGAAAAAACGTATCATTACGAGCGTGGAATCGGGCTTGGTTCTTATATGCGACATTTACGAATAAGGCATTCCGAGGAATATGAAAATTATATGCATGATGCGCGGATACGTCGAGACGGGTAGCCGGGTAGGATGTGACATGTAACAACGTCAACATGCACGTTATGAAAAATCGATGTAATATCAATGTTGAATGTTGCTTGTTGTAGTGTTTTGTTGTATTAATTTAGTTTTATCAATGTAACCGTTGCGTAGAATAATCGGTATCCATCATTTATGTTTAATTTATCCATCGTTTATTATATATAGATTGGTTGAAATTAAATATTATACAAGCCGTGTTTTTTTTTAAAACATACTTATGAAATTAAATATTATATATAGTTTAATAACCAATTAGAATTTATTATTAATTTTAACGTAAGTTATACAAATTTTGCAAAAAATAATTGTTTTTTTGGAACCGGGATTGGAACCGTGATCGGAACCGTAATCGGAACCGTGATCTGAACCGTCTGACCCGGGAACCGTCGAGACCCGGACCCGGACCCGGACCGGGGAACCGCCAAACCCGCCGGTTCCCGGGAACCGGCTAGAAAATGGAACCGGCGGTTCCGGTTCCATTTTGGACCCGGAACCGGAGGGTCGTGCCATGGATCCGGAACCGGCCCGGAACCGGTCACGTCTAGCTGATAAGCGACGATTGGAATGGAACACATTCAGGGGAACTCGTGTGTTATATTATAAGTAAGGGTATTTTTGTCCGTCTGAATTTTTTTTTTTATAATTTTTATAACTAAAAAAAGAATGTCATGTTTATTCATTTTGTATTAAAAATGGACTTTTTGCTCTTTCGCTCTATTAATCCTGAACCCTGGCCCATATTCTTTTTTGCAACTTGTTTATACTATTACTTTTTTTTGTTGTCTGCAATGTTTGTAATTATAGAAATTCAAATATTATTATTTTTTATATATAATGGTTGGCTAATTGATTAGGGGTTCTAAAGGCATCCCTCTTATTACTTTTGACACATTATTATTATTATTTTTCATTTACTTCAATCCACCACAAAATTACTTTACACACCACATGAATATAATAAATTTCAAAATATACACTTTAGTCCTAAACTTTACAATATAATCCCTTAATTATTATCAATATCATTTATTAATCCTTACCTTTATCAAAAAACCCAACCTTTCTCCTCCATCATCCCCACTAATTCTTCTTCCTCCTCCTCCTCCCTCAACCCCTCATTTCCTCCTCAGGTCGCCCCACTCCTTTCTCCCCCATCATCCCCACCACTTCTTTTTCTTCTTCTCCTCCCTCAACCACTCCCTCCTCCTCCAAATCGCAGCTCCACCATTTTTTTTATCAGCTTCCAAATCGTAGCTTTAAAGAAAACAATATGGCCTCCCTTCCCAACCATCACGCATTCATCCATGGACGAGGGGTGTCGATTTGCAGGTGGGTTTCTAGAAAAAAAAATGGTGCTGCGTTGGTTCATTTTCTTGCGGCCGTTAAAGGGGAGGGAGGAGATGGAGCGTCGGGGAAGAAGGAGGGCAGATGTTTTGTAGAGGGGAAGGGGCGGGGTGGTGGAAATGAAAAAAAAATAATGCTTTGGGTCGTGAAAATGGTGGGGGTTCGCCGGAAATGGGGGTTGCTGTTTGAAAGGGGGGGTTGGTAAATGAGGGGGGGGGGGGGTTGCCGGAGAAATGGTTGGGGGGAGGTCATCGGAAAAAATAGGGGAAAAAGGGTCATGCTATATGGAAAATGAAGAAGTGCTTGGATGGTGTGGATAATGTGTGAGGGTGGTGTGGATAATGTGTGAGGGTGGTGGAGAAAATGGTTTGGGGCTGTAAATTGGGGGGAGGGGGCGGCGGTCGCCGGAAAAAATGAGGGAAAGGGGTTATGCTATATGAAAATTGAAGGATAATAATGTTTGATTAATTTTTGGGAGGACTAGTTTGAATTTTCTAAAAGTTGTGGTGAAAGTAGTAGTTTTTGTGGTGTATGAAGTAAGAAAATAATAAAAATATTAACCGTGGTGACAAAAGTATAATTTTGCGGTGCCGGGAGTAACGGGGTGCCGGAAGTAATAAGAGGGTGCCTTTAGAACTGTAGAAAACATAGGCTCAAGCCCATATAAGAGGAGGGGCCTCATCCCCAAAACCTATGTTATGAGGTGAGGGAAGTCTATCTCTTAATATGGTGGGTAAAACAACCACAAGTTCTCAATGTGGGACACTTTAACACACCCCCTCAAGTGTGGGCCGGGCACACAAGACCAACAAATAGGCCCAACACTTGCACAATAAAGGGTGGCTCCAATTCCATGTTGAAAACATAGGCCCAAGCCCATATAAGAGGAGGGGCCTCATCCCCAAAACCTAGGTTATGAAGTGAAGGAAGTCCATCTCTTAACATGGTGGGTAAAACAACCACAAGTTCCCAATGTGGGACACTTTAACAAGAACCCCCATTGATTATTGTATGAGTTTGTAATGTTTGAATTGCATACATATCTTGTGCCGTGTTTTAGTGTGTCCATAGTCATGGATGTAAAACATTTGTCATAACTAAATCAAATACATGCATTTGTTGAATAAAGCACCATAAGGCAAACATAAAAAAATCATATTGTTTTGTCCTATTATAATAACTGCCTCAGAATACAAGTAGATGCAGCTAAGTCGGCATCCATTTCATTAACATTTCAAAGGTTCTTTGGTCTTACATTGTAGGTACAACAATTTGTGTATTATTTGGCTTTTGCATCTTGCCGCAACAACATCAATTGTGTATGTTCATACAAATAGATATTGATTTATTCCTCATGCCTATGTAGTACCTACTTTGTCTGTGCCTTGAATTGGAATTTTCTCCCTAAGTCATTGTGCCACCAAAGCACATGGTCGTTTTAGACTCTGCATATAGCTTCTGTGTTGATGCTTAAAAAATATATGAATTATTTAGAAATCCATGATACTGAAAAGTCAATGTCTATTTGTATTTGGTGATTAAATTGAAAAATAAACAGAATCACAATCTATGTGATGCACTTCAAATTAATCTCCAAAGGCGATTTTGGATTGTTTTAGTCCAAGTCCTTCAAAAGAAACAAACAAGGGTATCAAAGGCAGGCAAAAATTACAAAGGCTATCTAATTGTGGACATATGCAGGTAAAAGAAGACTTTTAATTGTTGAAAATGTGTATACATATTTTACTCTTAACTTATTTTAACATGTCTCGAATGGTATGCAGGAAACATATGTTTCAGCTGTGTTGTTCCCTTTCAAACGATACTACGTGTCTAATGCATCTGTGAAACCTGCTTTACCAGATTATCATATTGGAGAATATGGCTTCAGTTGGATTCTGTCCACCCACACTGATCATGTATCGTCCCGTTCCCGGACACCGAGTCCTTATCCGGAAATCGAAACGTTCGGCACACATAATATTAAATAAATAATATTACACGTAAGCCTCTACTACGTCGTATCAAATAAAAGCAAACGGAAGGTAAAAGACTCGGGTAATTTTTTTTTCCAAATAACCAAGAATAGAAATTCAAGAACTAAAGAGGAAATGTAATATTATTACATTGGAAAATGAAAACCAACGAATCTAAAATGTACGAATTCCAAAGTATTAAAAGTAAACTACAAAATCCAATAATAATCCAAGTCTATAAAAGAAATGAATAATAAACAATCAAGGTCTTCAACTCCGGCGTCGTCAAACGTCGTCATCAAAGTCCTCCTCAAAATCTTGACCAACCTGTTCGTCTTCTCTCCCCCAAACACATAAATAAACATGCATTTGAGGTAAGTACAATGTACAAAGTAAGAAGTAGAAGCTACAATTTAATTTAGGGTTTGTTATTAATTAATTATCTTAGTGAGACCGACTCAATTTAGGGTTCATTCCATGCCCATCGACACGTCATGACTATACGTTTCTAGCTTAGCTTATCTTTGTTACATCACTACTCAAGGACACTGTGCATGGCGTTCATCAGCCTGAAGATATACTTGCTAACTAACGGTGATTAGCACCGATTAGCTCCGGGGTCTCCCCGGTATGCGTATACGTCCGATGAATTTCCTCCACTACCCTTCAGCCGTTTAAGGCCAGTAGCGTTGTTAACCTTTTATGAACGTATCACATCGCCGATATGAAAGAGTGCCTAACCGAGAATAAATGATGTTTTAGCTTTTACTACACTTATGTAATTATTAATGTGAATTAACTAGCCACTTAAGTGTTTTCAGAATAAAACTCACCTTATCGACTCTACTCCCCCACTTAGACATCTAGACATCACACCTTAACAATTACACATACATTGATGAACTCTAGTTCATCAAAGCACAAGCCCTTTCATGCCCTTCCAACGGATCCGAACTTCAACTCCCTTTAAGAGTACATTCGGTGTTTTAACTGAACGAAACAGAAGTTCAATCGAGGCTTGTTCATATTCAATTAATGTTATTTAATCATGAATTAAGGTTTAAAATTCAAAACATAACTTAAAGAACATTATATAGAAATATGGGGCAATGCGTGCGCATTACTCTGGAATGCGTACGCATTCCTTACGCTGAAACCTTGCTGAAACTCTCTGTTCAGGCAATGCATGCACATTGTGCTCAATGCACACGCATTCCCTGACCAAAACTAAGCTGAATGACACTGCTCAAACATTGCGTACGCATTGCTCTGGATGTGTACGCATTCATCAACCAGTGAGCATCCTGCATAACTCTGAACCAACAATGCGTGCACATTCCCTTGAATGCGTACACATTGATTCAGAATTCAACCTGGCACAATCAGAACAGAATGCGTATGCGCATTGCTGGGCAATGCGTACGCATCCTACGCAGAAAAGCCCTAAAACTTGATTTCCATCTCTTAACGATCTCTACTCGATTCCAAACATCTTGTATATAACTTAAAGATCCTAAACAATCCTTAATCTTCAAACATCATCTAAGCTTAAAACTTGATACAATAAGCATCAAAAAATGATCTAATCTACTCTAAACCACAATTATATTGTAGGAAGAGCTTCTTACCTTTAGCAAGCTTATTCCAATAGCAAAACTCAGAAAAACAGCAGCTAAAACTAATCTTTTCTGTAGAAAAACATGTGTGATAAATCCAAACTTAGATTAGATTCGATCACACGCTTCTAAATGATAAAAACTATGAATTGATGAGTTTGAATCCATCAAACTCGAAGAAGAACATGAACTAGGGCTTAAACATACCTCAACAAAACTCCAACTTTCTGATTTCAAAACGAAGCATTCTTCACAACGATTCCGGTGCTCGACTCTGATATGAAAACCGTTATGATTTGACTTAGCAATCGATGAAAAATCCCTCAGCCCTAACTTGCTCTCTCACACACGCAGAATACAATTTGGAGGTGGAAAATCTGATTAAAAGTTTAAGGGGCTGATTAGTTTGATTTTCCCTTAAATAGGAAAATTCCCAAAATTACCTAATTTTCATGATTTTCCTTAATCACCCTTAATAAATCAGATTTTCTTTCCCTTAAACATATATATATATATATATATATATATATATATATATATATATATATATATATATATATATATAATATATATATATAATAAATACATATATAATTACCAAAAATAATTTTCGAATAAAAGGAAATGAACAATACGCTGCATAAAATGACACGTCTGCCATTTCACGTGTAATCCATACACCGAGTTAAGCGGTTACATACTGATATACTTAGGGTTTGCAGCTGTGTATTACTTTACAAGCACAAAGCAAGTAATAAGGTGAGATAAATTCTGTCATCCATTATAAAAAACAATTACACAAATTGTCTTTCGGGCACTACACCTAACAAAAAGGTCCAACATACCTCATGCTTAACTTTCCCTTTTGTCCAAAACGTTTCACTCCCTTCATTGGTGAAGCTCGTAGGTAAACTCTTTCACCAACTTCAAACTCAAGAGGTCTCCTTCTAACATCTGCCCCGTTCCCGGAAACCGAGTCCTTATCCGGAAATCGAAACGTTCGGCATGCATAATATTAAATAAATAATATTACACATAAGCCTCTACTACGTCGTATCAAATAAAAGCAAACGGAAGCTAAAAGACTCGAGTAATTTTTTTCCAAATAACCAAGAATAGAAATTCAAGAACTAAAGAGGAAATGTAATATTATTCCATTGGAAAATGAAAACCAACGAATCTAAAATGTACTAATTCCAAAGTACTAAAAGTAAACTACAAAATCCAATAATAATCCAAGTCTATAAAAGAAATGAATAATAAACAATCAAGGTCTTCAACTCCGGCGTCGTCAAACGTCGTCATCAAAGTCCTCCTCGAAATCCTGACCAACCTGTTCGTCTTCTCTCCCCAAACACATAAATAAACATGCATTTGAGGTAAGTACAATGTACAAAGTAAGAAGTAGAAGCTACAATTTAATTTAGGGTTTGTTATTAATTAATTATCTTAGTGAGACCGACTCAATTTAGGGTTAATTCCATGCCCATCGACACGTCATGACTATACGTTTCTAGCTTAGCTTATCTTTGTTACATCACTACTCATGGACACCGTGCATGGCGTTCATCAACCAGAAGATATACTTGCTAACTAACGGTGATTAGCACCGATTAGCTCCGGGGTCTCCCCGGTATGCGTATACGTCCAATGAATTTCCTCCACTACCCTTCAGCCGTTTAAGGCCAATAGCGTTGTTCACCTTTTATGAACGTATCACATCGCCGATATGAAAGAGTGCCTAACCGAGAATAAATGACGTTTTAGCTTTTACTACACTTATGTAATTATTAATGTGAATTAACTAGCCACTTAAGTGTTTTAAGAATAAAACTCACCTTATCGACTCTACTCCCTCACTTAGACATCTAGACATCACACCTTAACAATTACACAGACATTGATGAACTCTAGTTCATCAAAGCACAAGTCCTTTCATGCCCTTCCGACGGATCTGAACTTCAACTCCCTTTAAGAGTACATTCGGTGTTTTAACTGAACGAATCAGAAGTTCAATCGAGGCTTGTTCATATTCAATTAATGTTATTTAATCATGAATTAAGGTTTAGAATTCAAAACATAACTTGAAGCAACATTATATAGAAATATGGGGCAATGCGTGCGCATTACTCTGGAATGCGTACGCATTCCTTATGTTGAAACCTTGCTGAAACTCTCTGTTCAGGCAATGCGTGCGCATTGTGCTCGATGCATACGCATTCCCTGACCAAAACTAAGCTGAATGACACTGCTCAAATATTGCGTATGCATTGCTCTGGATGCGTACGCATTCATCAAACAGTGAGCATCCTGCATAACTCTGAACCAACAATGCGTGCGCATTCCTTTGAATGCGTACGCATTGATCCTGCTGTAATTAACCTGGGCAATCCTGTAACAGGAATGCGTGCGCATTGCTGGGCAATGCGTACGCATCCTACGCAGAAAAGCCCTAAAACTTGATTTCCATCTCTTAACGATCTCTACTCGATTCCAAACATCTTGTACACTAAATAGAAAAACAGCAAAAAAATATAACTTTAAAGATCCTAAACAATCCTTAATCTTCAAACATCATCTAAGCTTAAAACTTGTTACAATATGCATCAAAACATGATCTAATCTCTTCTAAACCACAATTAGATTGTAGGAAGAGCTTCTTACCTTTAGCAAGCTTATTCCAACAGCAAAACTCAGAAAAACAGCAGCTTAAACTGATCTTTTCTGCAGAAAAACATGTGTGATAAATCCTAATTTAGATTAGATTCGATCACACGCTTCTAAACGATAAAAACTACGAATTGATGAGTTTGAATCCATCAAACTCGAAGAAGAACATTAATTAGGGCTTTAACATACCTGAACAAAACTCCAACTTTCTAATTTCAAAACGAAGTCTTCTTCACAACGATTCTGGTGCTCGACTCTGATCTAAAAACCGTTATGATCTGACTTAGCAATCGATGAAAAATCCCTCAGCGCTAGCTTGCTCTCTCACACACGCTGAATACAATTGGAGGTGGAAAATCTGATTAAAATTTTAAGGGGCTGATTAGGTTGATTTTTCCTTAAACAGGAAAAATCCCAAAATTACATAATTTTCATGATTTTCCTTAATCACCCTTAATAAATCAGATTTTCTTTCCCTTATATATATATATATATATATATATATATATATATATATATATATATATATATATACACACACACACACACATCTCGAATATACATATATAATTACCAAAAATAATTAAACTCCGAATAAAAGGAACCGAACCCAATATTTCGTTTTCGCAAAATGACACGTCCGCCCTTTCCCGAAAATCGGAATATTACACTCTTGTTCAGCTCCTTGAAGAAACGGTCTGCATCCTATACCATGTGTCTTTGATTTCATAAAGTTCTCGGATTTGTATAAGTATGCAAAAACATTTCATGCTTTGTACTTCCTTCATGGAATGGTATGGTAACTTTGTTTTTGTTTTTTTTTTCTTTTAATAACACTTTGTTGGTTACATTTGATGTTGTTGGGAAAATTATCAATTTAGTATGATGTCTAATCATTTTTAACAAGCAATCTGAACACTTAAATCATATGAACATGTATGTAAGGCCCGCTCCCGGATACCGAGCCCTTATCCGGAAGAGAACATTCGGCGCGTATAAAATTAAATAAATCTAATATTATACGCCAGCCTCAACGTCGTCGTATCAAAATAAAGCAAACATAAGCTTAGAAGGCTCGGGCAAAACCATAAATGCTACTAAAATAGAATACAAACCGACTATAGCTGAATTGTTTAAATTACAATGACGATTCTCCAAAAGTTACAACGTATGATGTCTTGAAAGTACAAACTTGTCTTACAAAAGTCTTATCAGGAATTACAACAACTATCTCGAAAAGCTAAACAACAAGTCTAGAACAACATTTAATAAGTAAAAAGAATACGAAAGCATCATCATGGCATCAACGTCATCAAACATCACCAAACTCCTCAACAAGCTCAAGATCAACTTGTTCATCTTCTCACCCCACAATGCATACAAAACAAAATGCAAAGGAGGTAAGTACAAAGTACTTGGCAAGAGTGAGAAGCTAAAGTATAATTAGAGTTTATAACGAAAGGTTTAATAATTATTATTAAGTTATCTTTATTTGACCGACACAACTCTAGGGTCCACTTCATGCTCATCCACATGTCGTGACTATAGGTTTCTAGCTTAGCTTATCTTTGTTACATCCGTATTCAGGGGCACTATGCATGGTGTATATCCACCACGAGATATCGTTTGCAACCTAACAGTGGATCACAATGTTAGCCACGGGTTTAAACCCGATAGTGCATGCGTTCGGCGAAGTCCCTCTACCATTCAGCCGTCTATAGGCCAGTAGAGTTGTTCACTTTTACTGACCGCCCACACGTCGCGATATAGTCTTGTGCCTAACCAAGGATGACATGATATTTAATCTTTTAACTACACAAGTACGTTAGTTATTTGTTGTTAACTAACCACCTAAGTGTTTTCAAACAAGCTCCCTATCAACTTCTACTCTCTTACTTAGACCACTAGACACGGACAAGGCCTAGCAATTACACAGACATTGATGAATACTAATTCAACAAAGCACAAGCCAATCATAGTCTTCCGATGGGCCCGAACTTCAACTCTTAGGAAGAGTACATTCGGTGCCGGAACTAAACGCATCAGAAGTTTAATCAAGGCTTGTTCATATTCATTTAATGTTATTATATCAAGAAATAACAATTAAAACTGAACTCGGGGCTTAAAACACATCATGTCATAAAACTGGCCCAATGCTAGCACAATGCGCACGCATTGAGTTTCTGCCAGGGGCAATGCGTACGCGTTGCTCTGGAATGCACACGCATTCGACGTTCTGACAGATTCAAGATGTTGTTGTTTGGGCAATGCGTACGCATTGCTCAGGAATGCGCACACATTCACTCAGAAACAACACCAAAACATGATTTTTCTTTCTTAAACAATTTATAACTTGTTCCCAACATGATCAACATCAATTAACACAGAAAAACGGCAGAAAAACATACTTTTACATACCATAACATCCAACACTTTAACTACAACCTAGAACATGATTTCTAACCAAGAATTCAACACGAACACTCAACCTTAACATCATAAAACCTTAATTAAACATTAGAAAGAGCCTCTTACCTTATTAGCAAGCAAAACCAAAGTCAAACCTTCAAGAAATCTGCAGCACTCTTAGAACTCCAACTCAAACCTAATTGATCAACAATTAAACCTAAATTAATTGTGATCAAAGGTTTCTAAACAATCTAAACTACGAATTGATCAACTAGAACACCAAAACAAGATCCAATCTTCAAGATTCTTGATTTTAGAGCCAAAACCATAACTTTACGAAACTCTGAAACCTTGCTACCAAAACGACGATCTCTTCACCATGATTCCGATTATCTACTTGAAACTGAAAACCGACGAACGATCGAGGAGATCCTGTGAAAGTTCCCTTTTGGACTTTTCTTTTTTTCTCTCAAACGTGAATGGAACTTTCAAGGAAAAGAAGTGGGGTTCTGACAACTCCCAAAATAAATGGGGAGTTTTATTTCCTATAAAAAAACCACCCATTAACTATTCATTTTATTTGCTTTTTATTATTTTTTTTATCAACAAAACATAAATCCATTAATTAAATAAAATAAACCCGATTTTTTATTAAAAGGCCATTTTCCCTTTTTCTGAAAAATCGGGATGTTACAATGTATGAACAGAAAATTAGTAAAATGGGACAAGAAAACTTATTGACTGAGGCGCGTAGAACACTGTCCTTAAGACGTTTTTGCATTGTTTATGTGCACACGGTAATAAAAATCGTCTCTCAAGATACAACAGTCATACATTCTTCGGATCGTTGCACTTCAATGAGAAGAAGACGGCGAACCGATCCTATTCTGTAAATCTCTTATTGACTCGAAAAATATGCAAAGTGTATTTCCGGATACTATGAATAAAATGAGAAGCCAGCCTTTGGAATAGAATGAATTATGAAAAATTGAAGCCTTATTTTCACTTGTGTGCTAGAAATTTATAGGAGAAAAATGGAAGTATTTACTACCAGTTGCGTCCTTTCAAAAAGGATTCAACCGAATAGGTGCAAACCTTATGTGGTTACAATCTTTCACCAAACTGACACAACTCTTTGTCACATGTCCATTCGGACTTTTCCTCCATTATTAATTTTTAATTCAATTTCTCCAACAATCCCCCACATGAATGAAAATTAATGCAAATGCAATACAGACTCTAAAGAGATCACTGGCGGAAATCTGTTGCATCGGGCGAGGTGGTTTGCTGCCTTGAACCTTCCGTAGTAGAGTACCATTGGACATACTCGGCTAAGCAGTGAACTAGGTCTTGAACTGCTTAGGCTTTGGTGCATGCCTAAACAATGATACATACCAACAGATTTCCTAACATTCTTGAGGTTCTCATGGTCGTGTCCGTTTTGGCCCTGGAACACCTTGGTTTCAGAAAGTGATTTAGAGAATTTAGCCCACAAATTCTCACAGAAGCGGCCCCACTTCCACTTACATAGGTGACCTCCTATAAATAGTACTCTACAATACCCCACTTGGCTTAACCAATATATATGAATCATTAAAAGCTTTATGCTTAACTTGACCCTTTCAGCCGACAACACTTTTGTTGTAACATAATGGGTAAGTGCTAACCGTCCCTCATAACTTAGTTGTCCCTTTTGAACCATGATCTTGGGATCTCCAGTCACCGTGGTTGGGTTGCCATCACAAGGGAACATGCATAATAGGCTTCAGTCTCATTCCGTTTGTAAAAAATTTGACACCCGATCTCTAGCTAACCCTTTTTATATAAGCGGATCCGCAAGATTCTCCTTCAACTCTATATAATGGAGGAAATCAAACCATTAGAGATCAATACTTAAATGGTATTGTGTCTACGATGTGTGAATCGTGACTTACCATTTTTCATATTATTGTGTGCTTGTTCTATCTCTTACCGACTATTGCATGCTAATAACAATGATAGATTTTGAGCCACATGCAATATCTTTCCAAGGAATTCTGAATTAATTCAACTTCCTTTCCATTTATTGCTTTCGTTACATCACTTTATTTAGGTAAATTTCCTTTACCAATCACCTCAACATTTTCGAGAATCTGATGAAGTTTCAGTCCAGAAGATAATCTTCTCCCCCACAGGTTTTGGGTAAACCTCAAGTTAATCATCATTTCGAAACATTAATTGATTAAGATAAGTGTAGTTCAATGATTTGATGAATGTTGTTGGTACCAAAACAAAATTCATTAAACTTAGAATCACACTTTTCCACCCTGATTACCACGAACTGATTAACTTATTTATTATGTCAATTTGAACGCATCGACAAATGCATTAACAACTTCATATTTACATCTTGAAATGTACATCACAAAACCGAAAGCAAATATCTAATTAATATGAATATAACAACAAAATATTGTACATATATTCATAATAACTTGTCATCACAACCATTAAGGTGTTTACGTAAACACCTACATACTGATTTTATACAAATATGCTCAGGACGTCACACTAACTCTGCCATGGCCACCCTTTCAGCCATGGAAACGGACGGCGGAGGCCAATCCTCTGAAGAATCGGACCTGCTACGGCGAAGTGCAGACAAATGGAAAGACCCCGATTCTGATCGAAATACAGAGCCATCGGCATGGATGCTCAAGGGAGGAGCCGATCTCCTCCGGGAACCGAAAAGACACTCGAGATTTTATATGGGGATGAAGAAGATGAGGACGATTGCAGAGTTTATTACAATTGCTGAAATTGAAGAGGCACCGATTGAAGACCCCATAGATATCCCGGTGGAAGACTGCATTGATTTATGGCGTCCGTGGAGGAGAGCATTGATTGTAAAGGTTCTTGGTTGCAGCGTCTCCTTCAGGATCCTAGAACATCGACTAAACAGTATGTGGGCACGTTCAGGTGAACTCGATATAGTGGATTTGGAAATGGATTATTACGTGATCAGATTTGCTAGCAAAGAGACTATGACACGGCCCTATCGATGGGACCATGGACAATTCAAGGGCACTACTTGACAGTTATGAAGTGGAGGCCTTTCTTCCAACCTTTGAAACATAAAATACTCTCAACTTTGGTGTGGGTGCGCTTCCCAGGTATGCCCTTAAAACTTTTTGAAGATGAACAATTTCTCCTACAGCTGGCTAGGAGAATTGGAAAACCAGGTAAGGTAGACATAGTGACATCACAAACGACCAGAGCCAAGTTTGTAAGGGTCTGTGTGGAAATGAATCTTCAGCGTGTTTTGAGGACAAAGGTTGTGTTGAATGGTAATACGTTTGCTGTTGAGTATGAGGGCCTACAACAAATTTTCTTTGAATGTGGTAGATTGGGACATAAAACTCAGAATTGCCCCTCTGTTCACCCCCCCACAGCACCTCAACCGGGACAAAACAATAATACAGGTGGCCCCCCACCACCACTGCCTGGTCCCACCCCAGAGAGACCCTTTGGACCATGGATGATTGCTACTACCCGGAGACGACGACCAGCTACGGGACAAAGAACCAGAGGAGAAAGACCAACAACAAGGAATCAAAATGGAGACCGGATGTGGCATCAGGTTCCAGATTTAATGTATTAATAGAAGAGGAAAATATGGTGGATCCTGGTGATCAAATGGACTATCCAGATAAAGTGCAAGACTTGCAAGAACGTATGAAAGAAGCTACTGCAAGTTTCAAGGAACCAACTGTGTCCCTACTAGCAAAAGATGGAGGGGGTAGGAAAGAACACCAAGCAAGATCTATGGATGTGGACATGGGCGCTGTCAATGATGGAAATACTACCCAGGAGTCAAGTAAAAGGAAGGAGCCCACCATGGGAGATAGATCTCACACCATGCCTATCAAAAGGTCAACAACAACATCAAATGCAACAAAAGCTACAGGCACAGCTAATACACCACTTTATGACATATCCAATAGAAAGGATGACCAACATCCTAGAAGGGAAAAGGGGGGGGGAGTTTATGTCCAGAAAAACCAGAATGTACAGGCAGAATCTCCAGGAGATGACGCACACATTAAAGCAAAACCACCGGATGAACATAGCAGTCACCAAATCAGTTCTGATAATAGAAATGTAAGCATGTGGAGGCTACGTGATGAACCTCCTGATAATGGGGGAGGGATGGATAAGAGTGCTCCATCTCAATGCCAATAAACTTGTCCAATGAAAATCATAACCTGGAATTGCAGGGGGCGGGCTCAACTGCTTTTCTTAGAGAGTTGAAATCTATGCTGTCAGAACATAAACCTGATGTCCTGTGTTTACTAGAAACGAGAGTAACTAGTTCACATTCTTGTTGTATTTTCCAGCCATCTTATTTTATGAAATGCATATGTGTTGAAGCAAGAGGGTTTGTGGGAGGAATTTGGTGCTTCTGGAACGACAACTCAGTGACCCTTGTAAACCTGGCTACTACAAATTATTGTGTTACGTTTGCAGTTATCAAAGATGGGGAAATTAGTTGGGTCCTCTCCATTGTTTATGCTTCTCATATTCCTACGAAAAGAACAGAATGTTGGGCGTATTTTGAGAAACTCTCCTCGATAATCAACCACCCCTGGTGTCTATTAGGAGATATTAATCAAGTCATTGACCAGGCAGACAACAAATGGGGCGTCCTATTGGAGAAATGAATGTAGAGAGCATGAGAAATATGATAAATATGTCCGAACTAGTAGGAATTCAGTTCCAAGGCCCCCGATTCACTTGGATGGGACCTTTATATAAGGTTACTCACATTCAGGAAAGACTAGATCAAGCATGGTTTAATGTGCAGTGGCTATCTATGTTCCCAGATGCCACCCTCACTCACCTCGGAAGAAATGAGTCAGACCACAATCCCCTTCTCCTGCAACTGGATAAGAAACAGAAGTTCCAAGGACCTCCCCCTATAATATTCCAAAATGCTTGGTTTGAACATACTGAGTTTGACACCTTTGTCGATGGTAATTGGGATCAACTAGAAACTGATTTTGGAGTGGCTGTAAAGAAATTCATGATACGAGCAAGTCAGTGGAATAGAGCAATTTTTGGCAACATCTTTAGTAGAAAAAAGACATGTCTCAGGAGTTTAACAGGAGCACATGAAGCTTTGGCCAAGCATCCATCCACCTTTCTTACAGATCTAGAAAAGAAACTTAAAGAAGAGTATGGAGTTATACTAGTACAAGAAGAACAATACTGGCACCAGAAATCCAACCTGAAATGGATTGTCGAAGCGGAGAGGAATACCCATTTCTATCACCTGACCTCACTCATGAAAAAACAGAGAAGTAAAGTGACCACCCTTAAAAGACCAGACGGGACTTGGAGTACAGATGAGATAGAAGTGCAGAACATGAAGAGGAATTTCTATATGAACCTTTACTCCAGAGAAGACAAACACCACCCATGTGCCTGTAAGCTGCCAATACCAAATCTAAGTCACTCTGACCAACGACACTTGAATAGGCAAATCAGTGAAAAAGAAATCGAAGATGCATGTTTTGATATGGGTACATACAAGGTTGCAGGACCTGATGGACTTCCTCCAATCTTTTTCAAGAAATGTTGGGGTACGGTGGGCAAATCTGTTGTAAGCTTTGTCTTCAAAACATTTGAGATGGCCTGGTTCCCTCCTTATATGAATGAAGTCCTCATAACACTCATACCTAAAGTGGATCATCCAGAGACACCTAGTCAGTTCAGACCCATTGCTCTTGCCAATGTCATTATCAAGATTATTACCAAAGTGTTGGGAAATCGTTTGAGAATGTTGTTGGTAAATTGGTGAACACCACACAGAGTGCTTCATACCAGGTAGAGGAAGCTCAGCAAACATCATTTTAGCACAGGAAATCATTCATACGTTTGGGAAAAAAAAGAAGGGAAAGAAAGGTTACATGGCTATCAAGGTCGATCTAGAGAAAGCATATGACCGTGTGAGTTGGACATTCCTCAAAAACATTCTTAAGACTATAGGACTGTCTAATCATCTCCAACAGCTGCTCATGCATTGCATCACCTCTTCAAAATTATCAGTACTTTGGAATGAGAATAAACTAGAATCCTTCAGTCCCAGCAGAGGTTTGAGGCAAGGAGACCCTATTGCCCCCTACCTTTTTGTTCTATGCATGGAAGTTCTGAGTGCAAAAATTAACATGGCAATGGAACAAGGAAAGTGGAAAGCAGTAAAGATTTCAAGAAATGTTCCCCCAGTGTCCCACATTTTCTTTGCAGACGACCTGATACTATTTGGAGAAGCAAGTGAGCAACAAGCCAGGGTTATCGAAGAGGTACTTGGAGAATTCTGTCACTGTTCTAGCCAGAAGATTAGTACATCCAAGTCCAGATTCTACACTTCTAGCAACGTAAGAGGGCAAACAATTTTATCTATTGCTCAAAGACTTGGAATGACCTATACCACTGACCTTGGCAAATACCTTGGAGTCCCTCTTCTCCATGGCCGAATGAAAGTGTCTCACTTTAGATATTTGGAAGATATGATGAGGGCCAAGCTGGCTACCTGGAAGTCCAAAACCTTATCCAAAGCAAGGAAATGTGTGCTTATTAATTGTTCTTTATCAACACAACCCTATTATGTCATGCATAAAACCATGATTCCATCCACCATTCTGCAGGGCATGGAGAAAATATGCAGATCCTTTTTCTGGGGAGATGATGAAGATGGCAGAAAGCTTCATACGATCAAGTGGGACACTCTTTGTACACCTAAACAGGAAGGCGGTCTAGGATTCAAGAAAATGAAGAATATGAATATTGCTCTGTTGGGAAAAGTTGTTTGGGACCTCATTCAAAGAAAAGATATGCTATGGGTACAGGTCCTTGCTCATAAATATAAAGAACTGTCATCCACTCCTAAAAGAGGGTGTTCACCGACATAGAGGGGAATATGCAAAGCTTACGCACATCTATGGGAGGGATTTAGAGTCAGCCCTAATGGTACTGAATGGAAGGGAGATTCAAAAGGCCAATATACGGTTTCATCTGCATATGCTTGGCAACTTATCCCCCATAACCAACCGGATATTTCAAAGCTGTGGAATAAATTATGGAAGTTGAAGGGGCTTACTAAAGGTAATTTTTTTGCTTTGGACAGTGGCACACGAAGCTCTACATGTAAGTAAATTTCTTCACTCTAGACATATTAGTGATGACCCGACTTGCAAAGTATGTGATGAAGATGAAGAGACTACTCTCCATGCCCTACGGGACTGTCCATGGGCTAGAGATGTTTGGAATAATTGTGTACCAGAGGAACGTAGATTGGAGTTTTTTGATACCTCTTCGGTGGTGGATTGGCTACAAGCGAACTTGAATGTAGAGCCTAGATCTTTTGGCAATACCTAGAAATGGAAATATATTTGGAAGGAAGCGGTCTATGGGATATGGATGTGGAGAAATAAGCTTACACACGGTCAAGGGGAGGAGAGACCCCCGGCGTATGTGTTCTTATCAAAAGTGGTTGAACGCGCGAAGAACATTAGACTAGCATGGTGTATAGAATAAACCCATGGGACTAGAATTGTTTTTGAAATATCTGTGTTTTGATTTCCTGTAAAGCTACATTTTGTTTGTCCTTTTGGTGCCCAAAATCTAATAAAATGATCTACTTTGAAAAAAAAAAAAAAAATCTATACAAATATTACACACAATAATAATGTATAAATCAATTTGTTTATTACAAACCATGAATTAAATTCAAAGTTTAACAAATGAAGTTCAACCATCAAGTTCTCGCAATCATTACGCGGACATATTCAATTCATCCATAGTCTCAGTGACTATTTCTGCCACGTTGGCTTGTTCAACTTTCCGAGGCTCTCGGCATTCATGCATGCGGTGTCCTTGTTTCCCGCAGTTAAAGCATTTACCATTAAATGGCTTAGCCTTTAATTTCTCCCTTGAACTTCCTTTTTGGCCCTTGCCAGTGTTTGCACCGGAACTCGATTCCACTAAATTTTTACGAATGTCAGACACGCGCAACACATTATTCAGAGTCTAAAACTTGTCAGAAGTCATCTTCAAGACAATCTTTTCATTCGCCTTCAATCTTAGAACTGACTGAATTTCCCATGAACTATTTTTCCCCTTCCACTACTTAGTAGTCGGAAACATGGCTATAGTAGCACAAACATGGCGCGTAGCCCCCGTGTTTACGAACCATTCTCGGGAATTTCCAAACGTGTTGCATTCTGACACCGCCATTGACAGCGAAATGGTTGATTCCAATGTTCCTTTATTTCTCTTTCACTAACAGAAGATCAACAATCAATGTTTTCAACACAAACTTATATTTTAGCAACGGTGTCTTCGAATGGAATTTTAAAAATTCACGGACACTTTTAACAAATAATACAAACAGATTTGTAATCTACAACGCCTCAGAAGCAACTTTTATTCTTTGTGTTTACAGAAAAAAAAACGTAGTAATTAATTTTGACTACAACACAAGGTAGGCAATTTTTCCAAATTTTCACAAAGTCGTGATTATTTTTATATTTTTCGGCACAACAATTTTTCCAACCAAATTGCAGATTTTTATTACAAGTAAACTATATTCACATATTTTTAAGATCATATTACCACAAAAATCATGCCGTTAACATAGTTTTTCAAAAACATATACAAAGCAACACGTTGCATTTTTACACAAAACATCCTATTTTTCTCAAAATAGATAATATGCATGAATCTTAGAAGTTAAAAAACTTCTCTTCAATTGAGATACAACCATCTCAATTTGATAAGACACACACATTCCAACTATATTATTTAAACAATTTTATTCATATTTTGTTTTAGCCAAGTTTAGTAACTTTTCAACCGAAAGGACCTGAATGAAAGTATAGAACTTCAACTTCTTTAAGAAGAGTTGCAATCCAAATTGTCTACAGATATGCGATTTGCCGTAAATAATGCACTTATGACTCATATGATGGCAAATAGCATTTGAATTTCACTTCCTCTATTCATTTGACAAGAATAGAATTATACGTCTTTCTTTCAATATTTACGGAAATAAACTCCGATTATTGTAGAGAATATTTTCCACAAAATCCAATACACTACTTTACTAATTTCCAAATGACCGATTTGAACAAATTACACTAAATTTCAAACAGTGACTATTATATCAATTTACCAAAACCAAAGAGAGACTTTATGGTGCAACGGTTGTAAGAATGTTGTACCAAGTGACATACATTAGAGCCTCTCATTTTTACTCTCTTTCACATAATACACTTTTATCGTGTGTGTGAGAGGTTAGAAATGAATGGTTGTAATGTATGCCACTTGGTACACCCTTGCTACAACGGTTGTATTATAAAATTTGTCATCTCTGAAACAACATCAGACTTTTATCACATAATTATCCTACCACTTCTTTTATTTTATTATTTCAACAGCCAACAACATGCAAAATACAAAAGTGAACTTTACCAAAACTTATGGTTTCATGAACTTAAGAAACTGAACAATGACTTAGCACATGCAAATAAAGATGTGGTGATATAAAATTTCCTTTTAAAGGGTACGTGTGCATCGTTTCAAAACTGAAATGACACAATATTGTGATGAACTCTTTAATACTATAGATATGTGTATATTCTAATTCACCACACAACTCCCTGTGAATTTGTCACAACAATATCCACCCAAATGCAAACATTAAAAATACAGGAAACACACAGCCACTATTCTGATAAAAAATAAATTCAATTCAAACAATTGAAAGGCACTTTGGATTTCCACTGCACTGAATGTGCAGGAATTGTTGGAGATATAGAGGAATTGAATTAAAAATGATTTTATAATCATTTTATTCTGTGACTTTGTAAGCGTAATTCGGATATATTCTTGATGAATTCAGGATTTGGAATCATTCAATTCGGATAACGAGTGAATGAGAAATTAACACTTAAAGTCGGGTGGTTGAAAGAGCTAATGTTGGAAGTGAAAGTTGAAGAGTACCCATATCAATACACATTCAGAATGAGCTATATTCGAATAAGCTCAGTCAGATCGGTTGTCCAACACAAGCTCAGCTCGGTAGCTCGAATTCTAGAAAGCAGCTTCAATGCTGAGAATTGAAGCAAATCGAATTAATGAATGGAGGAGCTGAATCATTTTCAGTTAATATTCAACCATGAATGCCTAATTTAATGCCATGGATGATGGAAAGGCATGAGTTTCACAATATGGTCCACTATATAAACATCCTCAAATGAATGGAGAAAAAAAAGAGAGTTCAGAAATTGCATCATACACATACAGCTTAGTACTTCGAGTCCTGTAGTTTTGCAGCATTTTCGAGCTCTGTTCAGTTCGTGGTGTTCAGCTCGTTTATGAGCATGTATACGAGCTGCTGTTAATTTCGAGTCCATTCACGAGTCGAAGAGATTCTGGGCATTGTCAAAATTCGCTGTGGTTCAAGTCTGAAGTACCTCTACTTGAACAGGTATAACCGAGTTATCCTGGGAGATAATTGGTAACAACCGGGTACATACGGGCCAAAATTGTCTTAAGGATGAGTTTCGACTGTCTCTCGGTTTTGTTTTGCATCGTATTTTATTTCAATTACTATTGTAATATAGTCATTTAAATATATTAAATAAAATTGTTGATTTAATTTTCGTTTATTTATTTTAATTGCGCACGGGGTCTAACAGGAATAACATCAATTGTTTCCAAAACAACAAAATTTCCTGAAGGCACCAGTATGAATGCACCAGTATAAAAAATAAAAAATAAAAAATATAAAATAAAAAGAATGCACCAGTATGACATTAAAACAACAAAATTTCCTGAAGGCACATACGTTTCACAAGTTGAAGTTGTGTATGCTATTTTACGGAACGACACTTCAGGTTCACATCAAATAATAAATTTCTGATTTACAGTAAACAACATGCAGTAAAGACCAATAATAAAAAACATCTTAAGATTGTTGGGAAAATTATCAATTTAGCATGATATCTAATAATTTTTAAAAAGCAATCTGAACACTTAAGTCAGATGACCATGTATGAACAGAAAATTAGTAAAATGGGACAAGAAAACTTATTGACCGGGGCGCGTAGAATGCTGTCCTTAATTAAGACGTTTTTGCCCCGGTTATGTGCACACGGTAATGGCATTCGTCTCCCAAGATACAACAGTCATACCTTCTTCGGATCGTTGCACTTCAATGAGAAAAAGACGGTTAACCGATCATGTTCTGTAAATCTCTTCTTGACTTGAAAAATATGCAAAGTGTATTTCCAGATACTATGAATAAAATAAGATGCCCGCCTTTGGAATAGAATGAATTTCTTATGAAAAATTGCAGCCTTATTTTCACTTGTGTGCTAGTAATTTATAGGAGAAAAATGGAGGTTATTTACTACCAGTTGCGTCTTTTCAAAAAGGATTCAACCAAACAGGTGCAACCCTTGTGTGGTTACAACCTTTCACCAAACCGATGCAATTCTTTGTCACATGTCCATTTGGATTTTTCCTCCATTATTAATTTTTAATTCAAATTCTCCAACAGATGTACGACTTTTTTGTTTTATTTTTTTTACAGCTATAGTGTTGGTTATTGATTCGTGTCGAATTCCTAATGCATCAAACCAATCGGTAACCGAATATGTCCTTATTGATGAAGAGTATGCCTTACTTAATTCCCTTTGAGTTTTGTTATACAATGAATTGTATTAACTGCCATGCAATTGCTTGACCATTGCCTTTACTCAACTAAATATATGTTGTGCCACATTAAATGCCCTATGATCTTTAGGGTTTGTTATGACTTGCTAGACAATGATGTAATGCGAGTATCAACAAGGTTGCCAGACCCAACGATGATCCTAACAGTCAACCTAAAAGTCACCACGCACCATGCATGGTAACCATGGGCGGACGCAGGATTCCGGGTGAGGGGGGCGATACTATGAGCGAGTGTAAATTTTTAGGGGGGCAAGAAAATACACAACATACATAATAGTTTAGGTATTTTCCGGATCGGAGGGGGGGGGGGGGCGAGTGCCCCCCTGAACATGTGGGTGGATCCGCCCCTGATGGTAACCTTCGTTACGACACTCATTATTCTTCATTTAGAATAACAAAATTGATTTTAAGAAATACCTAAAGTTAAATAACACGTACTATTATTCCAGGTCTATCATTAACAACAATACATGGTGCCTTTGCCTTGGAGAATCCACCTCTGAATGAAAATACATCTCTCATTGATTGGTGACTGGTGAGTTGTAATATTTGTTGATGCATACTTGTTACTAATCTTATATTGATGGTTGCAGTATGTAGGGAGTCTACTTTGTGTTCCAATAACATTACCGGAACAGTATTTAATGTCTATTCTACACCATGATTGCCTATGTTGTTTTCTTGGAAATATTTTAAGTATTCAAACAACACTTGTATCAAGTTAAATAAAAATAGGCTGACACTACGAAAAGGAAATGAGCAAAACATTTGTATGCTAAAACAGTAAAAGTACAATACATGTGATCCAGTAATGCAACAATTATTCAGCAACACTATCATGTTTGGTGTCCTACATGATGAGTTATTACATTGTTTGGTGCTCTCAATGCTTGAGCTCATGCATGTTATGTGGAAATGAAAGCAGGTATCCACTACATCGTGAGGATATTAACAAACTTTTGTTAAAGAAAGCTTATGAAAATACTTCTGCCACCACCATATATATGGCAGAGATTATCCATATAAGTGAGGTGTTAGCTTCAATTGGGGTGGTATGTGCACATCCTCGTAAAATGCTATTTTTACAGTTTTGATTAATTTTGATGCACTTAGATTTTGTTTATAATTAGTTCTCATGTATTTGTTCAGCTGAAGACTGCATGGGTCATTCCCGTGCAAGAAAGCTTATGGTACAACGCATGCCACAACTGTGGGAAAGCAATCACTGCACAAATTAATTGGAAATTTACAAGCACATGCCTTTGCCATTCTTTCTCTTACAAACGAAAACATCTAAGACCACACCGAAACGATCGAAAATTTTCCACAATTTCTTCTCTTCTAAATCTTCAGGGAAATTAGTGAAATAGTAGGAGTGTGACACCTTCTTCAAGCCCTCAATCCAGCTGTTCTTCGTACCCATTCCACCACTCTTAGCCTCCTTTGCATGCCTCCTGAAAGAACCCTCCTCTCTCTGACTCACTCTCCCTCTCTCTCTCTTCCCAGTTTTTTTTTTTTTTTTTTTTTTTTTTTTTGAGTAATGTGTATAGATTTGCACACATGTATAAATTGATTTATGGTAATATAATAAAGATAGATTCAATATAAGATATTGTCAATATATATCTTGGAAATATATTTAATACTAGTAGAAAACCCGTGCGATGCACGGAATTGTGTAGAATTAAACATGTTATTAAAATTGTATCGGTATGTAAATGATAATTTATAATGATGACTTGAGGGTGAATAAAGATAAATTCAGCGCATGCTTGAAGTTATCTTACCGAAGAGAAACACAGAAAATAGCATTTAGAGCTCATATGCTTGAAGTTATCAAGAACTGGCTGATATTTTGGTCTCTGCTGTACAAAAAGTCATGCCCACTTATAAACCTTTATTTCCCTGATTAATTGCTGCGGAAAAGCCATGGCTTAATGTGCTGGTAACTATGCTATAGAGACGTATTATAAGCTCTATTGAATAAGGAAAGGGTAAGCTATTGAGTAATGGGGCCCGTGAGTGTGATTCGAAAATGAATCTGATGTAGTAAACCACCTTGTACATAATTGTAAACTAACGAAACATTTACGACTGATAGTAAACCAACTCTGGTAGGATGATCCAAAAGCACCCGCCGGCCTCCGTCACCATTCCCATAAAAAGATATTGAATATTGGAAACTAAAAGTTTCAACACAACATTCAAATTGCAAGTAATACAAAAAAAGTTGTAAGGAGATAAATAAAGAAATCTTCTATTACCCCTACTTTGATCTTCGATAAACATCAATTAAACATTATCCTGCAGAAAAAAATAAAATAAAATTGTGATTATCAATAGATGTAATCAGATTTACCTCCCATCATAGTTGCTCATAGTTGTGTCTGCAAAAATTACCAATCGGGTTTAAAAGTTCGTTGACACAGAAAAAGTTCTATATGCGTGAAGGAAAATTATACAAAAATACAAAATTAAATAGAAGAGCCTTACATGAATTACAACACTATCAGCTAATTTTTGTTTCTTTGTGCAGCATATTGGTGGTAAATCCAATGGATCGTCATACAAAAAAAGATTAAAAAAAAAAAATTCAATCAAAGCCCTAGAAATAAGAGATAAGAACAAAAACATAAAATAGCAGACCTCAAAAAAGAAAATAGCAAAAAGGTTACCATCAATACAAACGACACTGAAGGGCTGAACACGGCTGTACTCGAAAAAATATTTGAAGGTTCTGCCTATTAGGAAAAAAATGAAGCAAAAAACATATGAATCTGTTCTGGATTATATTTCCTGTGAATTAAATGTGAAGAACAAAAAAAATAAAAAATAAAAATAATCAAAGCCCTAGGAAAAGAAGATAAGAACAAAAAAGTAAAATAGTAGAAGAATTACTCAAAAAACAAAATAGCCGAAAGCTTACCACCAATATAGGCGACAATGAAGGGCTGAAAACGGCTGACGGCGAAAGAGATTTGAAGGTTTTCCCTGTCAAAAAAAAAAAAAAAAAGGTTTGAAGGTTCTCATGTCAAAAAAAAAAAAAAAAAAAAAAAAAAAAAAAAAAAAATGAAACAAAAAACATATGAATCTGTTCAGGATTATATTTCCTGTGAATTAAATGTGAAAAACAAAAAAAAAAAAATTAATGTAAGCCCTAGAAAAGGAAGATAAGAACAAAAAAAAAAATAAAATAGTAGAGGAATTCCTCAAATAACAAAATAGCATATGTTACCACCAATATAGGCGATGATGAATGGCTGAAAACGGGTGACGGCAAAAGAGGTTTGAAGGTTTTCCCTGTCAGAAAAAAAAATAAAACAAAAGGTTTGAAGGTTCTCATGTCAGAAAAAAAAAATGAAACAAAAAACATATGAATCTGTTCAGAAATATTTCCTATGAATTAAATGTGAAAAAGTTCTAAAATAACAAAGTTGAAGTCGGAGTTTTCACAATCAAAACGGAAAATGATAACAGACTGCGAAATGATAGAAACGTGGAATTGTGGAAAGCAGAGTCTTCGTGCTGTAAAAAACGCAAAAAGGAAAGAAAAATATATATGTCAGCGTGAAAAAGAAAAAAAATGTGTGTAAAAAATGGATTTAATTTTGTCTGGTGCAATTAAGTGTGATAATGGGCAGTTAATTTTTTTTATATTTTATTTTCAGATTAGATAAATGGATAATGGATAATGGGTAGTAATTTTTTTTTTTTTAAATTGTTTTTCGGATGAGGTAAATGAGTAATTGATACACACTAAAAAAAAAGATTATTTTCGGAAAAAAAACCGGTAATTTGGAATTGGCTCGCTCGGTAATTAAATGTTTTCTTCACCTGCAAATTCTCCTATCTTTGCTTCTACTTTCCCCTCTTTCTCTCTCTCTGTTATATTAAATGGTATTTAGGTACATCAATTATCTAGGTGTAACAACAATGGTTGTTGCTAACAACTATGGGATGTAACTCAACCTGCAGCTCGGAAGAACATGAATCCCAGAACCTTACTTAGTTACTTTATATAGCTAAAAGCGTTCTTCATCGGCTAAATATTGAATGAAATACTTAATTCCTTGAATCATCCAAAAAACACAAACTTTGTAGTTAACAACAACACAAAACACAGATTTATGCAAATTGCAAAAGCAAGTAGAGGAGGTAAAACGGAAAGAGAATCAAAGCAACACATAAAGCAAATACAATCGGTATGCTTCCTAAAAAAAAATTAGAAGACCAAAATAAAGCAAAACAAACAAAAATCAAAACTGCCTATTGAAACCTTACATTTAACCCGAAGGAATTTAGGCGGCCAATTTATTTACTGCAATGACTAATCCCACATAGATAACCCAAGATTCAGTTCGAATTCTCAATGAAATCACACAACAATTCAATAAGACCCAAACCTGATTCATCATAGACGGATTGCTGGTGATTTATCTTCTTCGAAACCATATACAAAAGACACCGTTCATGCGAGTATACAAAAGAAAACAGAGCTCTTTTCTTAGCATGAATTGGCCGACCTGCAACAACATTAAAGCTCAATAACAACAATAGCAGTAAGAACAGAGTACTTAATAAATATTGCAAATAGAACCTAAATCTTGGATTCCTGATGAATTCACTGTTCCTGCCAAATCACCTCCATATTGATCTGGTAACCATTTGAAAAGCAACACAATTTAAAAAAAATACAAAATTCGCAAAACAAACCATTCAAGCCAACAAATAGAAAAGTTAAATTGATAGTTAAATCTCAAGATTTCCCTACGTACTTGAATGGATGATGAGACGAATTGACGCAAACCACTCCTTCAGTGATTTGGAAGAATAATACAATTATCAGCAGTGATTGAATTGTCAGGCAACATACATGCGCACACGATTGTGATGAGTATGAATTGGGATTGAAAAGGAATTCAGTATGGTTGTGATGAGTTTGAGAGTCTGTTGTGAATTGACGGTTATTTATCTTTTTTTTTGTTGATTTTCGGTTCAGATAATATGGGTTGAGATAATGGGGGTAATGGAGATATTGGAAGTTTTTCTGTTTTTCCTTTTTTTAATTTGATTTCGGTTTAGATAATGTGGGTTGAGATAATGGGGGCAATGGAGATATTGGAAGTGATTCTGTTTTTTTTGGCTGAACGAGTGTCAAGAGTCTGGTCGGGTCAATAGGAAGAAGCAGGTTAATTGACGGTTTTTTACTCGAAAATATAAATATAGATAAGATATTAGATATTAATGAGATAAATCAATGAAATATATTTTCATTATTTTACTAGTAGAAGATTTTCTTTCTCCTCAATGTATTAGCTAGGAAGCTTCTCCCAAACAGTTTGGGACTACTTTGGGGCGCCACCTTCATTATAAATAGGAAGTGGGTGTCAAACTCCTTTGTACATCACAATTTGAAGAGTTCTAATTTACAAAATAAACTGAGAGCTTCTTAGAGAGAGTTTTGAGAGAGAGAAAAAGTCAGTCTAGCAACCGAGTTTTTCTGGTAGCAATCCATGATGGGATTCCGGCGGGTTGTTCGTGTGGATCAACGGTAGAGGCCGAACACTTGGGCGGCTTCGTGCAGAAACTACAACCATAGACAAATCGACGATCTATTTTAGATCATCCAAGGTATTCTCTTAGTCTACTTCTTTTAAGCTTGTTTCTTAAACGAAGTCGATCCTGGTTAAAAGGAAATAAATTTTAATTTCCGCTGCGTTCCCGCGTAGATTTCCTAACAGTGGTATCAGAGCGAGCTTCGAGCTTAAGCAATAAGCGTTAGTTAATTTGCGTAGTTGATTTTATCGTTTAAATCACGAAATTAAAAGATGAAAGATTTTTTATTTGCAAAACGATACACGAAAAAAAAGAATTCGGGTGGTGCTCGGCCGACTGGTGGCGGCAATACCACCGTCCGGCGGCCGGCGGCGTCAGCAGCCTCCTGGTTGTCGGCGTCGGCTGGTGGCTGCTTAGTGGGTCCCTTTTTTTGTTTTGCGTATTTGTGTTTCAATATGGTTCATAGTTGTGATTGGTAATTTCCATTTGTTTAGTTAATGTCATGTGGCTAACTAATGATTCAAATAGTTTGGACTATTGGGATGCCACATGACACTATTTGGTTTATCGTCCATAATTATAGACCTATGATAAACCTAGGTCTTTCCAATATTTTTTTTTTGGAATAGGACTCGGCCCTTTCCAAAATATTTGATTTTGGGAAGAACACAGACCTAGGCCCTTTTCAAAATATTTAATTTTGGAAAAGGCCCAGGTTGGAGCATTTTGGCTTTAGAAATCAAATGCATCTCTTTTGATTAAGGATTAAAAGGAAAGAAACAAAATAGACTTAATTTTAATTTTGATTTATTTTGGAATAGTTCTAATTAAATAAAATTAAAAACGAAATCGGTTTAAAATTAATCGTTAATTTTATTTCGATTGAAATCTTTAATTAATTAAATGTTAATTAGTTAATTGATTAGATGATATTATTTAATTGATTAAACATTAATCGATTAATTAAGACGCAGGTTGGTAATTTAGTATTTATCTTCTCCATAAGATTTTTTTATTGTGTGGATTAGATATGTTAGATATAATATAATTATATGGACCCCGATTGATCATGGACTCGACCGATAGGATAGATGTGAATGATTTACTTTATGTTGGTTTTTAATGTTGTCCTAGGCCGTTATGAAGAACGTGACCTAGTTTTATTTTCTGCATTATCTCATTCCCGTTAGCTCCCTTCTCATGTGCGGCGGGTGTATAAATTTATTAGATGTGTTTTATGTAACAAGATTGGAGTAGAATATGAAGACCAAAGAAAGACGAATAAAGATCTCATTTGAGATGGCATATTAAAGATCCTATTAGAGGTTGCAGCTACACATGGATTGTGATCCGCGGTTTCGTCAGTTTGTATTTGAAACAACACATAGGAAAAGTCCATGATCATACCGGTAAGTTTACGTATTTATTTATTTTGTGCTTGTATTTATTTTATATGATAGGATAGATGCATGACTAGGCACGATTCAGATGAATGTGTCGGATTTATGTCTATAGAGATATATATTTTTGATGAGACCGTAATTAAAATTAATTAAGTGAATTAATTTGTAAAATACTCCCGCAATCAAAAATCAAGTCGGAAATTGTCTCTCAATATTATAATGACGGGGAAGAGCTCTAGTTCGGATCCAATCCATCAGCCATAGCTAGGGGTTGACCTACCTCGGGTATATCGTTATTGTTGAGATATGAACGTAAGTGATCTCATGAATATTGGGTTATGACTTGACTAAGATTTATTCGACATCAGCCACAGCAGGGGTTGGGTAATTTTTAGAGACAAGGGTTGGCCACCACATTGTGATGTGTATTGTCAAAGAGGTGAGAGGTCAACCACCAAGATTCACATAATGATGTGATTGGTGAGGTGTCACCTACTCATCGAATTATTTTGGTTCATCAGCCACAGCAGGGAATCGACGTAACTATGTGGGATTTTGGCCACTAAGGAATTTTTGAAAATTCTTGAAAGTCAATTGGGAGTAGTTGACTGGTGGAAGCAAAATCATAAACCAAAAGACCATTTTTGATTTTGCATGTATAAACAACAACACTCTTTTATCTTTATTTTATGTTGTAGTTTTTTAGCAAACTTTTATTTATGTTTTTCATTCTCGATTGTTAAAACCAAATTATGATTGTTAGCTTTTGAGAAGCGTTCTCAAGTATGGTTAAGTAATTTTAATCTTTTTAAGATAAGCAATGACACGAGCAACCTCGTTTTAGTTGTTAGAGACAAAGAGACTACATATTTGATGGAGTGCTCTATGACTTTAATTATTAATGAAAAAACGGAAGCTCATGATATGATTAAATTACTTGAAATAAGTTTCAACGAATTAATCACATATTGGATACGACGATATCCAATGGGTCATTCTATCATACGATGACAGTTAATTCAAACATTAGATGCGTTGAATGTGAGTGACCTCAACGAATTTTGGAAATGTTGTTTTTTAAAGTATCGACTTAATTCTTTAATCATTGTTTGAAATGTATTTGAATAGTCCATGTTTTGAATATGATTCGAAATGTTAAATAAACCATTTAATAAACTATGGATTTTCTTTATGAAAAAAAAATTGAAGACATACCTCCTCTGATTTCTCTTAAGTCTTATGAAGACTAAGTTGAGAAATATTTACAAGTGCTTAAAAGATTAAAAGGAAAGTTAGGGCATGTGCTTAAATAGAGAACTTATCAAAGTCTCTACTCTAAGCAAGTAAGTTGAGATAAATCTGTCTAAAGTTGACTCTAAGATATATGATATCTTACGAGTCCGATTGAATTAGAAAGACTAAGTGCAGAATATCCTAAGATACGGAAAGTGAAGTAACGTTGCAACATTTTCCATATTGTATTTCGAGTCTAGTAAACTGATTAAGGAACTAAATAAATATTTTGTTCTGGTTCTTATGAAGAACACGACTTTCAGTTATCCTATAGGATTTAATGGGCAAATTCAATTGTAAACAATAAACGTTATTCCAATAAAGTTGGATAGTCATTGAATCTAAACACTAGATTACTATTGCTATATAGTCGATATAGGTGATGAAATCTCAACCAAATATTTGTATGGATCTTATCCTAAATACTTTGTGGTTGTTCTAGACATAGTCTCTGAGGAATGTCATTATGATGATGTCTGAACCATGTGATTATGAATCATATGGGTAGTACGTATCTTATCTAAAGGTGATTGAAATATCCTTTTATGAAAATGTTATAAAATCTAGAAAATTGTCTAAAGCCTAAACATACTGATGTTTGTTGGATTGTGACAATAAATACCACGAATAATATTATTGGTACTCTCTTTGACTATTTTAGAAATAGTCGAACATACTTAGTGAAGTACGAAAGGTTCGGACTAGTACGAATATGAGATTGGTAAAAAATTTAGGAATTAATCTTCAATTGGATTGAAGTAATTAATAACTGAAGGGTGTTTCAGAAGTCTTCTGAAAAATGAATTAGATTCTCCCATGAAGGATACCATTCTGGGACACGCAATTAGATTGTATTTTTAAAGTGAAAACAACACTTCATACGATGAAGGTGTAACGTAAGCCATGCGAAGTATCCCTTACCTGTTTCAGGATAGTGCCTTTATTCAATTATATACTTAATCGAGTTCCAAGGATTAAATGTTGAATGAATTCTATTTCAGCTATGGAAGACGATAACATCCAATTCGTCTTAACCGATGATTTAGGGTTGTCGTGCTTCTATAGAGTAGCCAGTGTCTGAAAGGCTTGGAGCCTAGTATGACATGTGCAACTTTGTAGGATATCTTATCAAGTAAGCTAAATATTATTTACTTACCCACGGAGCAAAAGTGTTTGTCTCCAGACATGTTGTCTTCTAGAGGAAGTGTATCTTCCAAACGAGAGAGTGGGAGTAAATCAAGATCTCAAAAGTAGTTTGAGAACCACAAAGAGATATTCAACCATTGGAACATGAGCAGGGTCCGCACAGTGATGAGGTGCAGGACACTGCTCAATGCACACAAGCACACTGTGAGCAGCAGATAACCACAAGCCTGAAAAGGCTATTTGTATGTTCATCTTGAAGAATGAAGATCTCGCGACTTATGCAGGAATGCTTGAAAGGCAAGATTAAGAGATATGGCTTCGAGCCATAATGCCTGAATTAGATTCTATGAGCGACAAACGTGTTATGAACCTAGTCTATCTAACTTGAAGGGAATGTCTCTAAAAGGAGTAGCATGTCTTTATGAAAGACTAACCTGGATAGTAATACGATTACTAGTTAAGCTGAGTTGACAGCTCGAGGCTACGAGTTGTAAAGCTTAGAGTTATCTTTATGCTACCAGCTATGCTTAGGTCTATTCTGATAATGCTTGTTGTAGATACGTATCATGGCTATATGATAGTGTTGAAAACGTTAGGCCAATCGCTTGATGTTCATAGACGATAACATGATGTATAAGCTTATGAGATCCATTTATGGACTCAAACAAGTTTCTCTATATAAGTTCTTTCTTTTGGTAATCAAAAGAGTTTGATTTGATCAAAAGAAAGGATATGACTAATGTGCAAAAGGCTTAGTGGGAGTGTCACAGGTTTTTGAGCAAGGTATTGAATATCCTTCTCGAGAACTGTCATCCCAAGTTACAGTCAATTAATGTTTGGTAGTTCAAGGTCTTTACGAAAGTTCTTGGAATGGCAGTTCTTATTTTAGAAATAAGAATTATAGTGATAGGTTTAGATACTGCTTAATTATCACAGTTCACCCACATAAGTGAGAGGCTAAAAGAGTTTAGCATAGATCATATCAAGGGATACTGCTAGCCAGTATTCTCGTGGTCTATCTATGATAGGGCGTCAGTCCTGAAGATAAGGTGAAATATGATACTTATGGAAGGTTCCCTTTGCTACTGCAATAGGATCCGTCATAAGAGTTTTGCTAGATGTTCATACTTCATGAAGAGTCATGAGTAAGTATGAAAGAGATTCTAGAAAATGTCGAGAATACCCTTAAGATTTTAAAGATGGCTTCTTAGTTTATTGAAACTTGGAATCGAAAAAACGTAGATATATAGATATGTACCATGAGTCTTATGAAGATAGTGGGAGCTACAGTCTGAGTTTGCGGTTTCTTTGATTAAGTGATACAGTGAGCTGGAAATGTTCTTAGCAAGAGATCACTGTGAATTCTACAACTGGGCCAAAACACAGTAGTGCCTTAGAGGCTGATGTAAGTCAACCAGATGATGCATTTTACTATGTTTTAATCCCATTTCTTAAGCATTTAGTTAGGTTTTCGCATCAATTTTGGAAAACATTGTGATGATATGGACTACCTTTGTACATAGTAAATATTAGAAGAACTGATCATTTTGGTATATCTTTAGGCTCATTAGCTTAATTTTGTTATCAAATTTACCCGTGGTATCTTTGTGTTTTTGTTTTGCAGCACAAATACCAAGGCTTGGAACCTTAATGTTGGAGATGTGGAAGCTAAGAGAGTGTTAGAGAAGCAACCCGAGCTTCAAGAGAGAAATCTTCTATTTACTCTGTGTCCGGCTTAGGCTGGACAATTGGCTCACGCCGTGTAGAACTTAAAGGAAGACAGAAGGATCTGTGGTGTGTTCGGCACAGACTAGAGCATTCTCGGCGCACACCGGATTTTGAAAGCCTGATCCAATGAAGCATTTAATGTTTTATGACCGATCCAACTACCCTGTCAGCTCCAGCGCAGACCGGGAAACCGAATTCAGAAATTAAAAGGGCACAATTACTCTCATTGGAGGAATATCTCATCCCAATAAATCCTCTCTCACTCTTCTTGATGGCACTCCCACCCTCAAGGCTCTCCTAGCCAAGATTACTCATATTTAGCTACTAAATGCAATTGTAACTCTTAAGAATTCTTAGTTTAATCTTTTGGATTACTTGATTGGAGCAAGATTATCACTTTTGTGTATCAAACTCCATTGAAGTCCTTTTGAAGTTGAATGAAAGTCCCCCCTTTTCAAGTTCATAGCTCGTGATAGGTAAATTCTTATATTTTACTTTGTTTTAATTGTTCTCATTGCTATAAGTACCAACCTTGACATGTTGGCTATGTTGCACAAACACGGACACGTCGCATGACACAACATGGATACGGCGATACGGCTAATTCCAAAATTTAATTCCAAAATTTAAGGACATATATATATATATATATATATATATATATATATATATATATATATATATATATATATATATATATATATATATATATATATATTTATATAATGTAAATAAAATTCAATTTATCAAAAAAATATTCGCAAACAGCTGAAAAAAACTAGACAAAATAATATAGGTATTACATAAACTCTATGAATATCTCCAATAGATATTCGACCATTATACGGTGCCAAAAGAAATTATGATTGACCTTCAAAATATTAGAAATTGTAAAAATGATGTTTATCAACAAAAAACATATAAACTTGATACGGCGTATTATTTATTTAATTATTATAGAAATGAAAATAATGTATTTTAACGTTTTCATTGAAAAAAACTTAAGAGAAAAAAAAATTAAAAAATTGTGTTCAGGAGTGTCGGGGAGTGTCGGTGCCGTGCCGGGGAGTGTCGACAGTGTGTCGGCTATTTAAATTTTAAATAATATTAATTTAATCAGCCGACACGTGTCGGACACGGTGTCGGAGTGTGTCGGAGCATGTCGTGTCGTGTCTTGTGTCAGACACGGTGCACGGCGACCAAATTGAAGTGTCGGTGCATCATAGCATGTTGGTGCTCATAGCTATGAGTGGCTAGTTCTACGCTAGCCAAGGCAATGTAGTTGTGATAATTTAGTCTCTTATGGTTGATTGAGAATGATTGTTCATGTTCCTTTGTTTCATTTGTGTTGAATCTTTTCATATTTGCATTGTATGGCTTGTTTGTATTGGAGTAATTAACCAATGCTTTCACACACACACTTAATGGATACCGAACGAAGATATTAGGTGTGAGAAAAAGGTAGGAGAACCGGAAGGTAAAGTTGACCTTTGTTGGAGTTCAATTTCTTATCCGGTGAATTGACTAGTTCTTGCATTCAAGTGTTTATCATGTCGAATCATTAGGTTTAGTGTTCTTAAACCAATGAGGAGACATAGTGCAACTTTGTACACTCGTATGAGGAGGAGTTGTTAGCTTAGGAATGCACCGTTTCACACAAGTGAACACCCTTGGAAGGTTGGTAGGTATCGTTCCCAAGATACTAGAAGAGATTGTTTGATCAATGAAATTGCCTTGGTTAGTTCTTTTATCACTTGATTATCATTTCAATAGTAGAGTAGAACAATTACTTTCTTGTTTCCTTGTGACTTAGATCAAGATAATAATAGCGAATTGGTGTTTGACCTCACATTCTCTGAGGGATACGACCTTGACCACTTACTAGACTACAATTGACCCGGTACACTTCCGGTGAGATTGGACACCTAGAAAGTACCCATCAAGTTTTTGGCGCCGTTTCTAGGGAGTGTGTAACGGTTGATACTACTATTAGCTCAAAATTCTTGAGAATAAGTCAAAACTTTTTCTAATCTCATTTCTACTTTGTTTCTTTGGTGCCTACCTCTTGGTAAGTCACCAAGTGTTATTTAATAATTTCTTGTTGTTTCTATCTTATAGTGGATGCACCAAACTCGAAGTGGAAAAGATCCTCTTACCCGATATCAACACGTATATTAGGGAAAGAAATACGGAGATTAAGAATAGTCAAGCTTGTCGTAGTTTGGAACTTGCAGAAGGAAGTTCCCAAGGATCGCCTAATCAAAGAATGGAGATAGAAGAGAACTTTGTGGATGCATAAGTTGAACAAGTGCTAAACCATGCCCATTGTCATGCACAAATTCCCAACAATCAAAACCCACATTTGCAAAATCCTCCACAACCACCAAACCTCAACAACCAAAACCCCAATCACCGAAACAATCCAAACCACAACAACAACAACCGGAATAACAACAACAATAACCCTCCAAACCCGAGGCATATTTGTGATCTAACCTTGAGAAGAAATGAAACCAACAATCCAATTCGCTTACCCAATGATGGAGCAAATAACTTGGAGGTGAAATCCTATCTTTTTGGATTGATTGACACAAGAGCCCAATTTCTTGGTGAAGATGATGAAGTCCCGCATCATCACCTATATATATTTGAAGAATTGTGTAACATAGCTAAGAGTCAAGTCATTCATTGAGAGATGACAGGGATGTCGATGTTTCCTTTTTCATTGAAGGGAAAAGCTAGAGATTGGTTTATGTCACTCCCGCATTACTCCTTGACAAGTTGGGAAGACATCCAAAATGAACTTTTAAAGCAATACTTTACTCCGGAAAAGAATTTGGAATTGAAGTTTGATAGACAAGGGGCCAAAGAAACACTTGGAAGTGCGTGGGGGAGATTCAAGAAATTGTTGAGATCTTACCCCAATCATGGTTACTCTCTTGATATGAAAATTCAACTCTTTTGTCGAAAGTTAAGAAAGTATTCACGTGCGGATGTTTATCATGCATATGGTGGTTCTTTGATGATGAGCGAAGCACAAGTTGTATATGATGCTATTGAGAAGATTTCCAAGAACAATAGAATGTGGGAAACCGGTTCTAGTACAAGGAATGTGGCGTTTGTAGGTGAGTCTACATCAAACTCGGAAGTTTTAGCACAATTGGAGACTCTTAATAGGAAGTTTGATGGTATGCAAGTGAGCAAGAGCTTAAGTTCGGAGGGCAATGCATTCAATGAGAACTTGAATGATGGCATAAGAAATGATGATGACATGTCATTAGGAATAGATGAATCCGAAGGATACTCAAGCGAAGAAGTGAGTTTCATGCCACAACATCGGAACTTGAACAATGCCTATTCCAACTCCTTCAATGCCATTCGAAGAGATCACCCTACTTACCGTTGGTCCGAGAACACAAGTAAGCAAGGACAACCACCATAGCCCACTCAATACAAGAGCTCGTACAATGCTAATGCTCAAAGCCAATGGTGCCAAGAAAATCCCTCGAATCAACACTACCCACCACCACCAAGTCACTCATACCCACAACTAGCCACACAAATCATTCCCGTCACTCAAAGCTCAACCCCACCGGTGGAAGAAGTTGACAAATGGGAACAATTGATGGAAAATATCATGGGTGTGATGTCTACTCAAACTAAGAACATGATGACTTCTATAAGTACAATTACGAAGGAAGTGAGCACCTTTAAAACATCCATGAGTGGACATGATATGAGGATGAAAACTATAGAAGCATCCATGCGAAATGTTGAAGAGCATTTAAGCAGAAACCCGATGGAAGGGAATGCAATCATCAGGGAGGACTACCAAGCAATACCGAAAGAAACCCGATGGAAGGGAATGCAATCATCACTCGAAGCGAAGAGTATGTGGTAGCAATGGAGTGGAAATTTCCGGGAATAATGAAGTTGAAGATGATTTGGATGATAAGTTTGAGGAAGAGTTGGGAATGCGGAAGAAAATGAATTGAGTGAAGAGGAAGAAGAGATTGTCTATGATTTCTTGTGACGTGATAGACATGTTGAAGCGGAAAGTGAAGACGAAGAATGGGTCAAAATCCTGAGAATATTGATGATGACGGTCAAATTATACCCGTAAAAGTTATCAACGTTGACCTTAAATCGAGATTAATAATATATATTTCATATTAAATCACATGTTTATATTTATTATTTAATGTTAAGTGATTATTAATATGATATTTGGTATTTATCCGTTTTCATTATTAAAAACCGATTTATTGTGCGATAAATGCTGATTTTGTAGATCACGACAAATCGAGAGGATAAATGTCATTCAATCAATGGATCTTAAGATAATAAGGAAGAAAATCGGAGCATTAATCAAGAGATAAATTAGAGAAATCAGATCAACACGCAAGCGTGGAGTGGGGAGCAAGATAGACGAGAAAAACGATTAACGTGTGCAAATGTTAGGTTCGGTCGACCGAGCCTATAGCTTCGGTCGACCGAGTGTCAGCTCTCGGTTGACCGAGTGTCAGCTTCGGGGCGGTTTCCGGCTTATATCGTGCTTATCTTCTAGAACCACCCTAAGTCGGCAAAAACCTCTATATAAGCAGCATGATACGAAATTTGTAAAGGATCCATTCATTCTTTCTTCAATCTTACAATTCATAATACAACTTTGATACAATGTAGAATAATGTGAAGGTTTTCAGCAATTTAAAGGCTGCAAGTATGTAAGCCTTTATTTTTCATTTCTTTTCTTTTAAGTAATTAATCCCTTCCAGGTTATGTTTTATCGTTTGAGTTAGTTAATTCATAGCTAGATGATGTAGATCTAGGCTATGACGTTAGGGATGTGGCGAAGCCTTGTCTATGAGGATCCCATAACCTACGTCATATGTTTAACGTCTATTCATGAATCTGCTTGGTTTAATTAATGTGTATCTAAGTAGTTTATATGATTTCTTTACGAGTTACTGTTTAATCTGTTCTGTATGATGAAACACTGAGAAATATATTCTAGGATGTAATCTGGGGATGAAATCGTTTGGGTGACCGAATGGAATCATTCGGTCGACCGAGTGTCTATGCTCGGTCGACCGAGCCCCTATTTGTCTGTTAGTTAGTCCGCCACGTCTTTATGGTAGGTTTAGCTTAGTAGGATTTATTATCTCAGTAGGTATGGCTACGTCCACGCTACGTCGCTCGTCAGTTTTTCATTAGCGTATTATTAGGAAATACCAATATAAGACGTCTAGTTCGGCTCACGAACGATCTTTCGGGACTTTCAGCGAGATCTAGGTAGGTTTTGTATTAGGGAATTGACGTCACCTAGTTATACGTAGTTCGTAAACTAGCATGAGACCTAAAAGGTAATTGTTAGTTGGACGAGGGCTTGAGCGATCGTTTAGGAAATGCACGCTAACCATAGGAATGTTGCCTAAGCGAGGTGTACGGTTAATATCGGCATCCTTAGAGTAATGAGCGTGTGAGTTATATGAGATGGAAACCCAAAAGGTGAAGTCACGTAACAATACCACAGTGACCTAGTAACCTAACCGGTGCTAAGTCAAGTTAAGAGGATGACTCCCGTAGCCAATCTAAAATAAGATACAAACGGATTAACGATTAATGAGTTTAGTTAGTTTTATAAACTATCTAGGTCCAAACGATAAAGACTATAATTGGGGAGGTTAATTACGTTGTGTCGAGTTGTGTCTTTACTTTTCTTGTCCTATGTTGGTCGTAGACCGCCTTTATGTCCTTGACATGTATAATTAATTGTTTATATATGGAATTACCCACAATTGGTTCCCTGTGGGATCGACCTTGATTCACTATAGCTATACTACGATGGGCCTAGTCTTCTTGCTAGTATTGGTTTATGGTGGTCAAGTATATTATAACCTGATTGACCACGTCATCAAGTTTTTGGCGCCGTTGCCGGGGAACCAACGGTCAATTTTATATATAAATAATTTTTTATTCATGTCGAGTTTTCTGTTTTAGAGTCTCTTTTTACGTTTTGAGTCCCTCTGGTTGTCTGCTCTGTCTGAAAATTCCAGCAAAAAAAAAAAAAAAAATTATTCGGTCGACCGAGAGACCTCATTCGGTCGACCGAGCACTTATAATATTTTTGTTTTGTCCTCGCTCGCTTTTACGGTTTACGATTTGTGTTTTGAGTGCGGAATTTCGCGTGTCTGTTTATCCCCATATGTTTAATCCAGAGTCCGATAGCAGCATGGGAAACCATGTTAAAATCGATCTCACGGTCTGTTTGTTTTTGTTTTTTTACGTTTGCGTAAACCAGGAAGAAGCAATATTCGAGTCGGTAATTTTTAGGGGCCGAGAAAATAACCAAAGCAAACATGTGGAGCTACGAATCTAAGATGGGAAAGCGATGGAAGCAATACCTTTAAAGCACCAAGATGGCTCCGGAAAAAAAAATATATTTTAAGGCTTAAATTTTTCGTGGTACAATGTTGAAGGCAAGGTACTACCCTTTTTTTTGCTTATGTTTTGCTACCTTTTGGTTTTTTGAGCATAAGTTAGCCTGTACATAAACCTTAGTATGAATCTTGGCCCGGAGTTGGTTTGTAAGATTAATTTTATTAGTGTGAAAGGTTCTGCCCCAAATCTGTCTCATCTAGAGGGTGTAGGGAAACATGTAGTCGTTGAAAGGAAGCAGTGAATAAAGAGTTCCTCATAGTTCTGTTAAAATCTCATTGTCCTATGCATGAGATTGCTTCTACTGGCCAGGGGAGCAACAAATTGTGTAGTTTAAGAATTCACAATCTAAAGAAGACGTTGAGTTTTGAGAGAACACAATCTTCTGCTTTCGTTGAGTTTTATGGTGATGGATTCTCGGTGAACCCACCTTAAACAGAAACGAGATTACGCTTTGGGTGAAAATTTAGAAATCGATGAATCTTTGTACATAGGTTCGGAAATGGTTTAACCATGGCTGGGCGAGTTCAACCGAGCTTCGGCTCAAATCGACTCCCTCCGCGTGTGATATACGTTCTGTGTGATTCGACAAGACTTAGCATAGCCGATAAGCCTTCGGGCTAAATGGGGCTTATCTTGACGGATTGGCTCGAATCGTCACATATGTTCCAACGAATAAGACGGCATAGGCTTGCCTACATAACCGACCTTATTCGGAGTACTTAGATTCATTGTTTCTTATTGTCAAGGCCAAAACCATAATTTTAAGCGAGTTTCTTAGAATTCACTAATTCTAAAACGAGCCGAGGTAAGAGCTTTGGATAAATGGTATGGATAAATGTTGTTTCTAGGTCTCACAACCAAGGAAGGGTATTAATCCGCAAAAGCAACAAGCCCACCTCTTATAGTGCGTGAAGGGTCAAAGTCTGGCGATCCAAGAATGATAACTGACAAGGATAATCTTTGGAAAGTCGAGCTGAGGACTTTAAACTCAGAACTACTTCTTTAAAACCCTTAGGATTTCTTTTTAGGATTTTAGGTTTTGTTTTCTTTGAGTCAAATAAAAGTAACGTGACATATGTTGAGGTTTTTTATTTTGCCGTGTTTCGATGGCCATTGGGCTAAGGATGTGCAAAATTTTTTTACTCAATATAGGCCACGTGAAATAGAGTTCCGTAGGAGAGTCGAAAAATTGCTAAAGAAAAGGAAATTTAGCAAACAACCTTAAGATGGAAGCATTAAGAGAACTTGAGAATTATTGAAAATGTAACAGAGAATGATTGGTGCGAACAAGAACAATTTTGGTCAACGTCCAAAATCTTTTAGAATGGTGATCCAAGTGAAAATACAAAGTGGTGTGCAATTCATTCTGCAACTATCCTAATCTTTCCCTTTACACTTTTTCACCTTCAAACTTTTCGATCCTCTCACCAATCTGCCCCAACAGTTCACATTTCTAACCATTCTTTCATCGCCTCTCTTTCTTTCCATCCGTTTCACTCTCCCACCCAATCTCGATGCCTTAACCCACCCATAAACACAATTTCTTACCCACCCTTTATCTTTTCTTCCCAACCTTATGTGTATCTTTTTCTAAACCCATCATACTCTCAACCTCCATTTTGTTTACACAATACCTATGTGTTGTGGAATTTGAAATATTGCTAAGCTTTAATGATTATCTTTTATCATTTTGATTTTCATGATCCTAGTTGGGGTAAATGTAGCTCTGACCCTAGCTAGATTTTAAAGGTTTTTGGTTCGATCAAAGTACAACTTATCTTTCTACCGGAAGTTTTAAATTTCACACTTTTCCGTCTATTCGAATTTCTAGATGATAAGTTTTGTTCTCGAAATATCACACCGATCCGACCTGTTGTCGTGACGGTTATGACTTTTACGTGATACATTGGGTTATTAGTAATTTGAGGAGTAGTTACATCTCCTAAGTTGTTGATATCCAATGCAAGCGAAGCGTCTGCGCTAAGTATTTGATTTTATCATTAGCCAATAGGTCGCGTTCAACTGTTATACCTTACCAAGTTTCTCTTTTCTGGATTGAATACCTTTTCGATCGAGTCACCCTCGTGTTTTCCCACGTCGGGTAATGCTTTTTGATCTTTGTCTTCTCCACCCGGTTTTAAGAATATTTAGGCGGTGGAGGTTGTAGATGAAGACTACCATCTTTAGTTGCTTGTTTATTTTTCTTTCTATTTAGTATTTTTCTTTTTGGTTTCCCTTGTCATTGGTTGTATAAAATAAAGTGGCTTAAACTGTTTTTAGGTATTTATACCTCATTACTGCCACATTATTTTATAACATCCATAGACATGGTATTTTACGGTTTCGTGGAGTTTGTCTGCTTATACAGGTTTTCACTTGCTTCTCCACAACGTGCTGAACTTTACTCCGATCTTTTTCCTTTCCATGAGAGCCATTTCCAGAGCTAAGTCTTCTTCTTAACTTCTCATTTATTTTTGTCATTGAGGACAATGCCATGTTTAAGTGGGGGGTAGGAGACTTAGCCATGTTATGTTATGATTGAAATTTGAATGAAACGGCACATGATTGAAAAAAATTGAATAAATACCATATTATGTATCTTGTACCCTTAGAATTGTGAGTTCCTAGCTAAGAATTGATAGGAAAGGAACCAAGTTTCATGAGTAAGTGATCATTTTATACTTATGTTAAGTAAATTTAAGGATATTCATGCCCGTTTTTGCGAGTAGTTATTTATTATTCAATTACTCAATAAATGAATCGAGTTATACCGCGCAATTTATAAAAAAACTGAAAATATTGTGTACATTGCATAGATGATTGGTTATGCCTACCTAGTGTCGATATCTATCTCTTTGAGGTATTCTTATATTCTTACCAACAAAAGCGGAGTAATAAGCTTGAGGCGTACTGTGTTTTAGCAAAATGTTAGACCTTTGGGCTTGTAGTAACATTACCAATGTAGCCCCGCGCTTGTGGTAATATTCAATGCTATATTTGATCTAAGATAGGGGGATACTTTAAAAAGTTTTCTTCCTTGAGATTTATAGTATTTGAAAAATATGAAGATATGAATTGAAGATATTCAACTCTTTAAGAGGCTTTGAGTAGTACTCGGTCTCCAAGTCCAAAAACCCTATAGATACGCTCTTGCTTATTGCTCTAGTGCTTCAAAAATTTAAAGGCTTGAGAAGTATTAATGCTGAGGTTGGTAGGTTGAGATTACAAAGTTGGCATAAACTCTAATCTTGCTACGAATATATAAAACTAAATGCACATGCACACATCACTTCGATTCATAGTGAGTAGTGAATAATGGATATCTTATGAGTAGGGATGGCAATGGGTCGGGTAGGGGACGGGTTTAGCTCCACCCGACCCATACCCACTCCTAATTTTTTTTACCCATACCCGACCCATACCCGAACGGGTATAAATAAAATCCCCCCATACCCACCCCCAACGGGTAACGGGTAGGGTACGGGTACATGAACATGTATAAATAATTTTTTTAAGTACAAAATGAATTTGATTTTAAGTACAAGTTAAGGCATTTTGCAAATGAATGTCTTATTAGGAACTAATGTTTTTTAGTTTTTTTATCAGTTCTTTTCTACTAACAGTAACGTTAGGTTTAGTTCTTTTCTAATTTCTACTAACCTCAAAGAAAAAGCAACGGGTAGGGTAGGGTACGGGTCGGGGAATGGGTCGGGGACGGGTAGGGTTGGGTTTTATGCTATACCCGATACCCGACCCGATACCCGAACGGGTATAGAAATTTTACCCATACCCGACCCATTACCCGAATGGGTAGTTGGAAATCATACCCGAACGGGTAGGGTAACGGGTAGGGCAGGGTCGGGTTGGGCGAGATTGCCATCCCTACTAGTCATGCTCATAAGTAGGTATGACCTGACCATGGGAAATGTTGTCTTGGGAAATGACTTATTGATGCTTTGTTCGGGACGATCAAAGTCTAAGTGGGGGGTAGTTGATGACGGTCAAATTATACCCGTAAAAGTCATCAACGTTGACCTTAAATCGAGATTAATAATATATATTTCATATTAAATCACATGTTTATATTTATTATTTAATGTTAAGTGATTATTAATATGATATTTGGTATTTAGCCGTTTTCATTATTAAAAACCGATTTATTGTGCGATAAATGCTGATTTTGTAGATCACGACAAATCGAGAGGATAAATGTCATTCAATCAATGGATCTCAAGATAATAAGGAAGAAAATCGGAGCATTAATCAAGAGATAAATTAGAGAAATCAGATCAACACGCAAGCGTGGAGTAGGGAGCAAGATAGACGAGAAAAACGATTAACGTGTGCAAATGTTAGGTTCGGTCGACCGAGCCTATAGCTTCGGTCGACCGAGTGTCAGCTCTCGGTTGACCGAGTGTCAGCTTCGGGGCGGTTTCCGGCTTATATCGTGCTTATCTTCTAGAACCACCCTAAGTCGGCAAAAACCTCTATATAAGCAGCATGATACGAAATTTGTAAAGGATCCATTCATTCTTTCTTCAATCTTACAATTCATAATACAACTTTGATACAATGTAGAATAATGTGAAGGTTTTCAGCAATTTAATGGCTGCAAGTATGTAAGCCTTTATTTTCTGTTTCTTTTCTTTTAAGTAATTAATCCCTTCCAGTTATGTTTTATCGTTTGAGTTAGTTAATTCATAGCTAGATGATGTAGATCTAGGCTATGACGTTAGGGATGTGGCGAAGCCTTGTCTATGAGGATCCCATAACCTACGTCATATGTTTAACGTCTATTCATGAATTTGCTTGGTTTAATTAATGTGTATCTAAGTAGTTTATATGATTTCTTTACGAGTTACTGTTTAATCTGTTCTGTATGATGAAACACTGAGAAATATATTCTAGGATGTAATCTGGGGATGAAATCGTTTGGGTGACCGAATGGAATCATTCGATTCGACCGAGTGTCTATCTTTCGGTCGATCGAGCCCCTATTTGTCTCATTAGTTAGTCCGCCACGTCTTTATGGTAGGTTTAGCTTAGTAGGATTTATTATCTCGGTAGGTATGGCTGGGGCTACGCCGCTCGTCGATTTTTCATTAGCGTATTATTAGGAAATACCAATATAAGGCGTCTAGTTCGGCTCACGACGATCTTTCGGGACTTTCAATGAGATCTAGGTAGGTTTTGTATTAGGAATTGGCGTCACCTAGTTATCGTAGTTCGTAAACTAGCATGAGACCTAAAAGGTAATTGTTAGTTGGACGAGGGCTTGAGCGATCATTTAGGAAATACGCCTAACCATAGGAATGTTGCCTAAGCGAGGTGTGCACGGTTAATATCGGCATCCTTAGAGTAATGAGCGTGTGAGTTATATGAGATGGAAACCCAAAAGGTGAAGTCACGTAACAATACCACGGTGACCTAGTAACCTAACCGGTGCTAAGTCAAGTTAAGAGGATGACTCCCGTAGCCAATCTAAAATAAGATACAAGCGGATTAACAGATTAATGAGTTTAGTTAGTTTTATAAACTATCTAGGTCCAAACGATAAAGACTATAATTGGGGAGGTTAATTACGTTGTGTCGAGTTGTGTCTTTACTTTTCTTGTCCTATGTTGGTCGTAGACCGCCTTTATGTCCTTGACATGTATAATTAATTGTTTATATATGGAATTACCCACAATTGGTTCCCTGTGGGATCGACCTTGATTCACTATAGCTATACTACGATGGGCCTAGTCCTCTTGCTAGTATTGGTTTATGGTGGTCAAGTATATTATAACCTGATTGACCACGTCATCAATTGAAAAACCCTAGAGCTAGTGATTTGAGGACCTTATTCAACAAATATGTTAGTGAGGAACCCACTGATGACAAGCCGGTTTACACCGGGATTGAATCAAGAGCTTCTGGAATATGCTCAAACAACACGGTTTATGCCGGCAGTCTCCCGGATCATGTCAGGATTACTAATGAAAAACCCGAGAGTTCAGCAATAGAGCCGGCGCACGCCGGACTTGATACGGTTCATGCAGGCAGTGTAAAAAAAATCTGGGCATCTTTCAAAGAAAATGGTGCAAAATGATGACACATGGCGACCACCAAATGCACAAACATTCAAGGAGGCATCACCATCTTCATCCGAGGACAAAGGTAAGGGAGGTATGGCTTCAAACTCTAAAATCATTGATCTTCAGTCTTTACCCTACCCCCCTAGAGAACAAATTAAAATTTTGAAAGCAGATAAGAAGTATGCACGTTTTCTTGCACGTTTCGTCACCTAAATGTTAACATCCCTGTCATTGAAGCACTAGTTAACATGCCCACATATGGAATGTTTCTTAAAGACATACTCTCAAATAAAAAGCATTTAGAAGAGTGTGAGAACACTGGTCTCAATAAGGAATGCCCCACAGTGTTGCAACACAAGCTTCCACCTAAGATTAAAGACCCCGGGAGTTGTACTATCCTATGTGAGATTGGGGGATTTTTGTTTAAGAAGGCGATTTGCGATCTCAGTGCGAGCATTAACCTCATGTCTTATGAGGATTACAAGACACTTGGAATAGGGAAGCTCAAAAACACGGAGATGACTCTCCAACTCACAGATAGGTCCATTAAACGTCATAAGGGGGTTATCGAAGATGTGTTGGTCAAGGTCGATAAGTTTTATTCTCAGACGACTTTGTGGTTATGGAAATGGAGAAATGGTATTCAGTGCCCCTTATTCTTGGTTGTCCATTCCTAGCCATGGGAGAACTCTTATTGATGTTCAACGAGGTGAAGTATTTTTGAGAGTCCATGAAGATAAAGTCACTGTTAATATCTTCTAGGCAATGAAACATCCATACAATTCACAAGAGTCCTGTTTTTTTATAGATGCTATATCTTCTATTTGTGTGGAGCATACTAATTTGCAGGCCTTTGAAGACAATCTTGAAGAGTGTTTGGCTTTATCAATTCATGAAGGAGATGAAAATGAAGAAGAGACGCACGAAGTTATTTTTCACTTGGATGCCGGTGGTTCTTTTATAAAGCAACCATGGCATCGATACTTGACATTGGAACTGAATGGTCCAGTGTTAAAACTGCCGGTGGAAGTGCCACCAAGATATTTAGAGTTGAAACCCCTCCCTTCTAATCTTAAATATGCCTTTCTTGAGAATGAAAATCTACTTCCTGTTATCAATTCATCGTCACAAACTAGTTTGTAGGAAGATCAATTGTTGAGGATGCTTAGGCATCATAACAAAGCGTTTGGATGGATAGTGGCAGATATTCAAGGAATAAGTCCCGAGATTTGAGTGCACAAGATCATTTTGAATGATGATGCGGAGCCATGCACCCAACCACAACGTCGCCTCAACCCAAACATGCAAGAGGTTGTCAAGAAAGAGGTTATCAAGTTATTGGAGATGGGTATAATCTTTCCTATATCGGATAGTGAATGGGTAAGTCTTACCCAAGTTGTACCAAAGAAGGGTGGTTTCACAGTGCATGAGTGTTGGTCCCAGAGAAGGGTAAAACTATAGTCAGAGGGGGGGGGGGTGAATGACTATAGTGGAGTTTCAAAAACTTTTCTTGTATTTAAAAGCTTTTGGGCAACGGATAAGTCCCTTCTTGATATGTTGTTTCAAAGTAGTTTATGCTACCACAGATATACGATGTAATTTAAGCAACTAAATAAATGCAGTAAGACAAATTGCTGAAAGTAAATTGACACAAGGTTTATAGTGGTTCAGGGTGGTGTAATCCCTTAATCCACTCTTCTCATGTGATGATTGGAGGAATTTCACTATTGTTTTCACAGATACAATAGCCTGATTGTCCTTGACTACACAAGCTTCACAATCTTCAAGACTATCACTCCCTGACTGCAACATCTTCAGTGACACAGTCTTTTTCACTGCTCATTGGGAACAAATCCTTCAGCAGCTATCACAAACACAACTTCTTCTCAGATGCCTCTGATTAGTTGCTTGATTGAAGTGAATTGGATTCACAAAAAATTTGATGATCAGACTCAATGCTTGATGTTGAAATTTTAGTTCTGAATTCTGAGTTGATCACTAGATATTACTTTTTAAGCACAGATGAAGGCCTTTTTGATCTGACAGAGTTTCTGCTTATTGATCGTTTTTCTCGTATCTTTTTTGTCTGTCAATGCCTTCTATTTATAGCCTTGATAATCTTTGATTTGAATTTCTGTCCGTTGGCTATATTAATGAGGGGAATAATCCTTGATTTTATTCTTGATTCCCCCTTAATTATATTCTCCTTGATTTCAATGATCGGATTTTTCTTCATTCGTTTATCAGAAAATCCGTCCTTGATTGATCCTTTGTTGATGGTACATTTAATGCTTGATCCTTTGCATCTTCATCATATTTCAAAATTTAAGTAAGGTTTACTTAGCCGTTCTATGAAAGGTCAAGTGATCCTTCTGACTTTGCCGCTTAGATCTTCCTTCACTACTTTGTTTTTACTCAGCCGATCGTCAGTTTACTTTTCCGATTCACTGTTTCCTTCTTTCTTTTCAGTTCAGGAGATATCCTTGTACTTCACTGATCCTTGATTTGTGTGAGATCAGTGTACACCATATTTAAACATTAAGTTTCATCTCTTGAACCATAACTTAGACTTATCCAAGGTCATCATAGACTTCCTTGGTTATAAGTCAGACCATAATGTCTTCATTGCTTCTCTGCTGGTACTTGGCTGGCTTCACTCTGCCAAAAATCTGTTTTTACTTTGCCATCCTACCAACTAGTACAATACTTGTCTGACTCAACTTATACAACATGTCAGACTCTAAGTAAAGACTTATATAGAGAATTCTAACTTATTTTAGGCTTGCTATAACGGCTAGTATGGCCATCATCAAAACATAATAAAATGTTCCTAACAATTTCCCCATTTTTTATGATGCCAAAACCCTCATAAGCCTGACCATAAGTATAAACAATATCATAATAATTAACAGAATCAAAACTCAAAAATTTTATTCATCCATTCAAGGGAAATAAGATATTGCATCTTTTTATTCAAAAACAAATACATATAGAACTTATTCAATTAAGGTTTAACATAAGGGACATTTTTTCTTTTCTTCAAACCTGATGCCTTTGATGCCCTTGCCCTTATCTGTTGGGCTTGCCATCTTTCCACTGGAGCTCTCAGCCTTTGAGCTTCCTTCCCCCTTTTTGGTAGCACTAAACGTGCTTCAAGAGTTGCATTTGTTGCAGACTCAGGGAGAGGACCATACCTTTGCTCTAGGATTTTGTTGTTGGTAGTAGTGACATTTATCAGAGTGTCAAGTTGCTGGCCAGAATATTCCATAACCTCATTGAGATGGTTGATTTGATGTTTATGAGCATTCAAGGTATCCACCAATGGTTTGAGATGGTTATCAGCCTTTTTAGCATGAAACTCAAGGTTGGTCTGGACATGGTTGGGAATGAGATGTTGCAGGTTGCAAAGCAAGTCACCCTGTTTCTCCATGACCTCATCTTGAATCTTAATATGACTGATGAGGGCTTCAATCTTGTGGTTTAAGGAGGTTGCATCACTCCTTAAGGCAGCTTTCAAGTTTTGTCTGCTGAGGTATTGCCTTTCCATGTCCACAATGAGCGGTTGTATATCCAGATTGAACAGTCTTTCTGGATCAGTTTCCTCTGAAATTTTTTCCTCATCCTTATCATCTGTATCTTCTTCCTTCTCTTTCTCACTTCTTTTTCTTCCTCGTTAGACTCAGGGTCATTGAGGAGTTGCTGGGGGGTGTTGACTTCTTCATCTGCCGGAGGTGTGACTTTCTCTGCTGCTGTTCCCCCTTGATCAATGCTAGGGGAGTTGACAGGTTCAGCGAAGTGAGTTTTCTCAGTTGGCTCACTTGGCTGGTTGTCAGCTTTGCTGATGCTTCTGAGAATCACTTCTTGGATTGTCAGATCATCACCAGAGGTCTCCAACTTTTTGTGATCATCTTCAAGATGATCCTCAGATGTCTCTTCCTCTTCGTCATCCATCTCCTCTTCTTCAGATGGAGTAAGAACATATCCTTCCTCACCTTCTTCCAGATAGGTGATTTCCTCTTGCTTTCCCTCCACATTTGTTGTGGTATCATCACTAATTACCACTGGGTTGTCCTGATTGTTGGCACTGACCACTGGGGTGTCTTCTTAGGCCTTTTGCAATCTGGTTCTTCTTCCCATCCCTGATCTATTGCCTTCGGGTGCTTTCCTTTTTCGTCCGGTAGAGGGTTTGGGTTTAAGAGATGCCTTAATGTAGGTAAACATCACCTTGGACTTGTGTGGAGGCTGCAGATTTGTGGGTTTCAATTTCAAAGTGTCAAATAGATGTTGAAGAGGGAACCCATATGATTTCCTCTCCCAGAAATCACCTTTCTTGTGTAAACCTTTGCTTGGTGCCGTGATTGACAGATCAATTTCCTTTTGAATCTGGTCTTTCAACCTATTGAAGACAAATGTTGCCCATTCAAAGTTAATACATTGATAGATGATTGCCATTAGTTTGACCCGTAACTCGGTCAAGTTTTCCATCGACCCTTTCCTGCCTTCAATATTCTTGGTAATAACAGGTGCGAACTCAACAAATGGAAGTTTGAGTGCTGATCTTGGGAGGTTGTAGGTTTTGCTGTTCTTTTTGGGATTCTTAGCTATTTCAGCCCAGAAGTTGTTGATGTTAATCTTTACAGATTTTACATTAGCCGGACCTATCATGGGTAGGTGTAAGAATCTGCTGAGAAGACCAGGCGTGATGACCACTTCTTTCCCAAATATTGAGCTTTTTATGCAGTCGTGATAACTCTTCTTGGTGCTTGGCATAAACTTTGCATTTTTCCAGAATGCAATCAAGTTCTCATAGCATATTCATGTTATTAGGGGGTTTAGGAAGGTCATTAACCCCAGATTTGAACAGCAATCAACTAAGCGTTGAGCTTGTGTGTCATTATCATAGAAAGATAGATAGGGTTCATGCTTAAAAAACGATCCAGTGATGATTGATTTTTCATAAAATTGTCCTATGGCAGAGATTGTGGATGATGAAGCCATTGTTTGAGTTTTGAGAGGAAGCTTTGATTTTGCAGTGAAAAAAAATAGGGTTTGTGATTTGCAAGAGAGCGTAAAGAATTTGAAAAACCTCTAAGTGTTGTTTATATAGGATGATTTGGGTCGTGTGAACGTGGTTGAATATGGAAGGATTTTGTGACGTAATGACATGATTTTATGTATATAAATCGCGGTATTTGAGTATAGTGGGAGAGTGGATTGAGGTAAGTAATGATAGATCCCGGGAATCGAGGCGTTTGTAATTCACAAAATAATATGGTTATCTCCATGATTGTAAGTTGATCTCCACGTGTGTAATCTTCCACAGTATAATCTTCCATAACTTCTTGATTTTCCACATGTATAAAAACTGATTTGGTTCACACTCTAATTTGCTGGTGACTCAAATCTTCATTTCAGTGGAGTGCCTTGGCTGGTCACTTAGCCGGTGGAGTGCCTTTTTCACTGAGCCGTTGTATTTAACTGTTCCTAACAATCAGTGAAGTTAACTTCACTAAGTACTAGTGCCTTACCTACTACATTTCCTGTAGTGGCAAAGGTTTAATTAGCTGGTGAAGTCACTTAGCTGATTACTTTAGTTAGCTGCTTTTAAGTACTTAGTCAATTTCAATCATTCCCAACTCAGTTCTCAACATGCTAATCTTTCATGACTGAGTGGTTTAGTGAAGATGTCAGCCAATTGATCTTCAGTGGGTATGTATCTTTGAATAACATCTCCTTTCTCAACATGATCTCTGATGAAATGATGTCTTACATCAATATGCTTTGTTCTTGATGTTAGGAAATCTACGCGGGAACGCAGCGGAATTCAAAAATTTATTTCCTATCGACCCAAGATCGACTTCGTTTAAGCAATAAACAAACAAGTAGTAGACGGTGGTTACCTTGGTTGATCTAAAAGATCGACGCTTTGACCGTCTAAGGAGAGTAGTTCTGCGCATAGAGCCGCCCAAGTGTTCGGCCTCTACCGCTAGTCCACACGAGCGACCCGCGGAATCCCATCATGGATTGCTATTGGAAAACTCCGGTTGCTAGACCGGCCTTTTCCCTCTCTCCAACTCTCTATAGGATGCTCTCCAATTTTACACAAGAACTATTAGCTCTTGGAATTATGATGTACAAAAGAGCTTGACACCCACCTCTTATTTATAGTAGAAGGTGGCGCCTCCAATAGAGTGGAAAAGAAGAAAACCTTTTCCCAATAAAATAAGGAAAATATAATTGATTGATTTATCTCATTTATTATAATATCTCATATTAAATAAATCTAGGATATTGTCAATATCTTATATTGATTATTTCCAAGATATTGTCAATATCTAATATTGACTATCTTTATTTTATTACCATAAATCAATTTACACATGTGTATATATCACATATATATAACACACATAAATCTATTAATACCCAAATAGTCAAACATGTCAACTTGAACAATGGCAATTTACGTGTGTCAATTACACACACAAACTTAGGCGCCATTTATATATATTGGATATATATATATTAATATCTTATATTAATATTTGGTAATACTATTAATTAAATTGCACAATCCAAGTGTATCTTATACACTTTAAATGTGGCGCCCCTTTGACCAACAAATTGGCTTCCGGAATATTCTTTAATTAATATAATACTATTAATATCTTGTATTTAATTTATTCATAATAAATAAATACCACCATATTAATTTACCACTATAACCTTTATAGTCTCGAGATAAACTTTCCTTATTTGGTTATCATCTATAACCACATTTTAATCGGCTAGATGTTCATATGTGTGTGTGACCCGATAGGCTTCGAATATGTTGGCCGTAGACACAAAGTGCAATTTACGAAAATGCCCTTCATGCCTAACGATCACGGGATAGCGTCTAGCAACACACCGTGACCCCCAATCATCGGAAGAGTCAAATGCAATGACTACTACCTTTCATGTGAAACAGTTACCGTGTAACTTACAATCCTATCATTTGTAATAATATCCATACGGTCGTTAGTCGAGTGTCAAAACATCAACAACCGTATCTTATAATCTGGATATCATGCTCTCTCGAAGTAACTCATTTACTCCCACTTTGCAAAGATTCACGAGAGTAAGACATTCCTTATAAGAAGGCCATTTCGGATATTCGATCCCAATCATAGGATACGCGATTCCCGGACGACCAATCATGTATACTCCGCATGCTTCAGTATCACACCCAATCACTACCGCATGATCGCCCCGTGGCTAGGGGAAACCTCAATAGTGTCAAAGCATGACAATCCACACCGTGATGCCATGAAGACTCCGGTCTTAAGGATAATTACACAACCGTCACATAGTGTGACACTTATCGTGTAAGTGGGTCGATCCCTAACGTCGCATTCTCTAATACACGTCCACGCACGGTCAAGTGTCTCTACACTTCGATAGAGCGAGATCTATCCCCCTTACTAAAGACGAAGACATCCAATACGTGCTAGTCTGTTTATACTATCAATGCCCCTGTTTAATAGTACATCACCTAGAGACATTTAAGTATCAAACTTGTTAAAGTGATTAGAGATCTCATCAACCATAATCGCTATCATGGTTTCTCTATCACGTTTAATACTAAGGGCGTTATCATATAACAATTCATAATTGGTTCTTTAAAAGAACATATATATGACAATGAAAAGCCATTTAATATATGTATAAACGTAAAGAAATAGTATAAATGATCCGACCCGGTCGGATCCGGTCCAACCCGATTGGGTTTAGGACACTATTCCAACAATCTCCCACTTGGCCTAAGACCAATCACTCGCACACACAAGACCAAGTTGAAACACAAGAATCTCGTGCATTACTCGCAACTAGCCCTAGCCATAAGCGGATCGCTATCCGTGGGGACTCGACTATCTTCATATCACGTTCCAAATGACCAAGTCAAAGGAACCGCCCAACACACACACACGAATCTCTCGACGAGACCCTGGTCCTTGCTTCAAGCAATAAATCCACTTACTATATCGGCTATATAGAAAAGGTGGAAGAACCGTACAAGGTTCAAGAATGAACCTTCTAGATCCATGTATCTTTGCTCGCCGCGCCTCGATGCACTCTTGTGTTTTGGCCTACTTGTAGAACTTCTGGTGACCCATAGGCTAGAACATTTCCGACTCAACGTATCACTTATTCAAAGTGATTTGCAAACCAGGCATGTAGCTCCACTCGCTTTCGTAAGACTCGGGATATACATTTGTTTAACTATATTTATCTAACTCCAAGCTTCAATAAACTAGGAAATCGTCCTTAACTTGTTTAAGGATATTCTCGACATTCACCAGATTTACTTTCATACTTGCTCATGACAGTTCATGAACTATGAACATCCGGCATTTCCTTTATGATGGTTCTATCGCAGAGCGAAGAAACCTTCCATAAGCATCATCTTTCACCTTATCTTTAGGACTAACGTCCTAACATAGATAGATCTTGAGATCTATGCTAAACTTCTTTTAGCATCACATCTATATAGGTAAACTATAATTTAACAGCAGTTAAATCTATCACTATAGATTTTATTTCTAAAAATAAGAACTGCTAATCCAAGTGCTTTCGTAAAGATCTTGAACTACCAAACATTAATTGGCGTGACATGGGAGATGATTCTAAGAGAGATATCTAATACCTTACTCGAAAATCGTAACACACTCCCACTATCCATCTTGCACATTGGGCATATCCTTCTTTTGACTAAATCAAACTCCTTTGATTATCAAACAAAGAAATCGTCTAGAGAAACTTGTATGAGTCCATAAATGGATCTCGTGGGCTCACATATCATGTTATCGTCTATGAACATCGAGCTTTCTACCCAACGTCTTCAACACTATCATATAGTCATGATACGAAGTTACAACAAGCTTAGTCTGAATAGAACTGGGCTCAGCTGGCAGCATAAAGACAATTACAAGGTTTACACCTCATACCCTTCAGCCGTCACTATAGCCTTATGGTAATCATATTACTATCCATGTCAGCCTTTCAGGGACACTCCCCTTAGGTAAGACAGACTAGGTTCACAACCTGGTTGTCACTGATGGAATCTAATTCAGATATTATGGCTCTAGCCATATCTCTCAATATTGCCTCTCAAACATTCTTTCATAAGTCGTGAGATATTCATTCTTCAAGATGAACATACCAAAGACCCTTTCGAGGCTTAAGGTCATCCACAGACTTACAGAACTTTTTGTGTAATCGAAAGCGAGTGATCTACACCTCATCGCTATGTGGCGTCCGCTCACGTTCTATGGTTGAATATATCTTTGTGGATCTCAAAGCTGTTTTGAGATCTCGATTCACTCCCATTTGTTTCTTTTGGAAGAAACACTTCCTAGAAGAAAACTGACATGTTTGGAGACAAACATTTTGCTCATGGACAAGTAAATAATATCAAGCGTACTTGCTAAGATATTCCACAAAGTTGCATATATGTCGTACTAGGCTCCAAGCCTTTCGACTTTGCCTATGACAACTTCAAATCATCGGTTAAGATAGATTCGACATTATCCTCCTCCATATCTAATATGGAATTTATTCAACCTTTATTCTTTGGAACTCGGTTAAGTATAAGGGCCACTATCCGAAGCGGGTAAGGGATATTTCGCGATGGCTTTGCGTCACACCTTTATCATATAAAGTGTTATTTCCATTTTGGGAACACAATCTAATTGCATATCCCAAAGATGGTATCCTTCAAGGAGAATCTTATTCCTTTCGCAGACGACTTACGAAACACCCTTGAGTATTAATTACTTCAATCCAATTGAAGATTAATTCCTACGTAGCTCATCAATCTCATATTCGTACTAGCTCGAAATTTTCGGGCTTTCGAATTGTTCACTTTACTAAGTACACTTGACTATTTCTAAAAATAGTCATAGAGATTAACAAACAATTATTTGTGGCATTAATTGTCATAAGCCAACAAACATCGGTATGTTTAGACTTTAGACAATTTTTCTAGAATTTATAACCTTTTCATAAAAGGGTATTTTAGTCCTCTTTGGATAAGATCGTTTAACCCACATGATTCATAATCATATGGTTCAACATCATCGAGAATGACGTTTAATTACACGCTTCTCTTCCGGAGAGCGTGTATCAGAACAACCACAAATATCAAGGATAATGACCATACAAATATTTAGTTGAGATCCCATCACATATATCATCTATATAGTGACATCAATCTAGTATGTTAGATTCGGTGACCTTCCAACTTTATCGGAATAACATTTATTCTTTACAATTGAATGTGTCTACTAAATCCTAACAAATAGCTGAACTTGTGTCCTTCATAAGAACCGAACATAATAACATTTATTTAGTTCCTTATCGTTTACTAGATCGAGAAAGTGTCACAACGTTTGCTTCACCTTCCATATCTGTATTTAATCTTTCTAATTTAATCATACTCGCAAGATATCATATATCTAAGAGTTGACTTGAACTTAGATAGATTCATCTCAACTTACTTGCCTATAATAGAAACTTCAATAAGTTCTCTATTTAAGTACATGCCCTAACTTTCATTTTAATCCTTCAAGCACTTGTAAATGTTTCTTAGTGTAGTCTTCATAAGACTTAAGAAAGATCACAAGAGCTATGTCTTTGATTTCCTTTCATAAAGAAAATCTAAAGTTTATTAAATAGTTTATTTAACCTTTTAAATCGTATTTAAAACATTAACTATTTAATTAACCTTTAACAATGATAGAATTAAGTCGATACTTAAATCTTACAATTTTGAAAACAACCTTTCCAAAATTAGATCGGTCATTCTTATTCAACGTTTGAATTAATTGTCATCGTATGATGGAATGATCATCTTGGATCGTATCCAATATATGACTAATTCGTTGAAACTAATTTCAAATGATTTAATCATATCATGAGCTTACGCTTTCATTAATAATTAAAGTCTTGGAGTACTCCATCAAATATGTAGTCTCCTTGTCTCTAACTACTATAACGGGATTGCTCATGTCATTGCTTATTTTAAAAGGATTAAAATTACTTAATCATTCTTGAGAACGTTTCTCAAACAGTCATAATTTGGTTTTACTAATCGAGAAAAACATAAATATAAAAGTTTGCTAAAAACTACAACATAAAAATGAAGATAAAAGAGTGTTGTTGTCTATACACGCAAAATCAAATATGGTCTTTGGGATTATGATTTTGCTCCCACTAGTCAACTACTCCCAATTGACTTTCAAGAATTAAAAATTCTTTAGTGGCTGAAATCCTATCTAGTTGACTCGATCCCCGACGTGGGCCGATCGACCGGGTCAATTTCGACGGGTAGGTACTTCTTACCAATCGCGTCTAACGCGACTTCCAGTGGTTTGACTAATCAACTCTTTGACAATTCACATCGTCTATGTGATAGTCAACCGTATGTCTCTAAAATCAGACGGTCCTGACGTGGGCCAATCACCGCAAGATTCTTAGTCGAGTCGTAACCCAAGTATTCATGAGATCTCATAACGATCATATCTCGATAATGACGATATACCCGTGGTAGGTCAACTCCCGGCGTGGGCGATCGGTTGGATCCGAACAAGGGCTCTTCACCGTCACTATAATATTGGGAGACATATTATAACTCGATTTTTGTTGTGGGAGTAATTTTAAATTAATTCACTTAATTAATTTTGAATTAATTCTCTTAATTAATTTAATTACGGTCTCATCAAATATATCTATCTCTATAGACATACATCCTACACATTTATCTAGATCGTGCCTAGTCATGCATCTATCGTATCATATAAAATAAATACAAGCACAAAATAAATAAATGCGTAAAGTAACCGGTATGATCATGGACTTTTCCTAGGTGCGGTTTCGAATACAAACTGACGAAACCGCGGGTCACATCAATCTAGGTGGTAGCTGCAACCGCCAATAGGATCTTTAATGCGCCATTCTCCAATGGGATCTTTATTTTTCGTCTTTCTTTGGTCTCCATCTTCTGCTCCATTCTTGTTACATTTAATTCTATCTAATAAAATAAATACACCCGCCGCACACGGGGGGAGTCAACGGGAATGAAATAAATGCAGAAAATAACTAGGTCACGTTCTTCATAACGGCCAGGACAATTTTAAACCAACGAGAAAAATTAAATCATTCACATCTATCCTATCGGTCGAGTCCATGATCAATCGGGGTCCATATAATCATATTATATCTACTATATCTAATCCATACAATAAAATCTTATGAAAAAGATAAAATTAAAATTTAACTACTTGCGTCTTAATTAATCAATTAACATTTAATCTATTAAATAATTTTATCCAATCAATTAACTAATTAACATTTAATTAATTAAATGATTTTAATCGAAATAAAATTAACGATTAATTTTAAACCGATTTTAATTTTAATTTTAATTAATCAGAACTATTCCAAAATAAATCAAAATTAAAATTATTTCTCTTTTGTTTCTTTCCTTTTGATTCGTAATCAAAAGGGATGCCTTCAGTTTCTAAACCAAATTTGGCTTAGGCTCAGCCACTTTCCAAAATCAAAATTTTGGAAGTGGGCGCAAGCCTAAGCCTTTACAAATCAAATATTTGAAAAGGGCACAGCCTATTCCAAATCAAATATTTGGAAAGGCCAAATAATTTTGGTTTAGGCGCAGCCACTTTCCAAAATCAAAATTTTGGAAGTGGCTGCAAGCTCAAGCCTTTCCCAAATCAAATATTTGGAAAGGGCTGCGCCTATTCCAAATCAAATATTTGGAAAGGCCAAATAATTTTGGTTTAGGTTCAGCCACTTTCCAAAATCAAAATTTTGGAAGTGGCACAAGCTCAGCTTTTCCCAAATCAAATATTTGGAAAGGGCCTAGGCCTATTCCAAATCAAATATTTGGAAAGGCCAAATAATTTTGGTTTAGGCTGGCCACTTTCCAAAATCAAAATTTTGGAAGTGGCCTAAGCCCTAGGCCTTTTCCCAAATCAAATATTTGGAAAGGGCCTAGGCCTATTCCAAACAAAGTTTGGAAAGGCCATTATCATTTAATGTCATGTGGCATCCCAATGGCCAAACTATTTGAACCATTGGTTGTACATGACACAACTAAACAAAGGAGATTTTAATCACAACTATGAACCATATTGAATCACAAAATACACAAAACAAAAATTTGGAGATCCGCCAAAGATTGACGGTCAATCGATTGCCGGCGGCGAGTTGCCTCTTTGCCGCCGCCGCCGCCGCTGCCGCCCGCGGTGGTGGTGCCGCCCCCGATCGCCGAGCACCACCCGATCCCTCTTTTTTTTTTCTTTTCATGTATCAATTTTGCAAATCAAAAATCTTTCATCTTTTAATTACGTGATTTAAGCGATAAAATTAACTACGCATAATAACATGCTTATTGCTTAAGCTCGAAGCTCGCTCCGATACCTTTGTTAGAAATCTCACGCGGAACGCAAATGAATTCAAAAATTTATTTCCTATCGACCCAAGATCGACTTCGTTTAAGCAATAAACAAACAAGTAGTAGACGGTGGTTACCTTGGTTGATCTAAAAGATCGACGCTTTGACCGTCTAAGGAGAGTAGTTCTGCATAGAGCCGCCCAAGTGTTCGGCCTCTACCATTTAGTCCACACGAACGACTACCGGAATCCCATCATGGATTGCTATTGGAAAACTCCGGTTGCTAGACCGGCCTTTTCCCTCTCTCCAACTCTCATAGGATGCTCTCAATTTTACACAAGAACTATTAGCTCTTGGAATTATGATGTCTAAAAGAGCTTGACACCCACCTCTTATTTATAGTAGAAGGTGGCGCCTCCAATAGAGTGGAAAAGAAGAAAACCTTTTCCCAATAAAATAAGGAAAATATAATTGATTGATTTATCTCATTTATTATAATATCTCATATTAAATAAATCTAGGATATTGTCAATATCTTATATTGATTATTTCCAAGATATTGTCAATATCTAATATTGACTATCTTTATTTTATTACCATAAATCAATTTACACATGTGTATATATCACATATATATAACACACATAAATCTATTAATACCCAAATAGTCAAACATGTCAACTTGAACAATGGCAATTTACGTGTGTCAATTACACACACAAACTTAGGCGCCATTTATATATATTGGATATATATATATTAATATCTTATATTAATATTTGGTAATACTATTAATTAAATTGCACAATCCAAGTGTATCTTATACACTTTAAATGTAAGCGCCCCTTTGACCAACAAATTGGCTTCGGAATATTCTTTAATTAATATAATACTATTAATATCTTGTATTTAATTTATTCATAATAAATAAATACCACCATATTAATTTACCACTATAACCTTTATAGTCTCGAGAGAAACTTTCCTTATTTGGTTATCATCTATAACCACATTTTAATCCGGCTAGATGTTCATATGTGTGTGACCCGATAGGCTTCGAATATGTTGGCCGTAGACACAAAGTGCAATTTACTGAAAATGCCCTTCATGCCTAACGATCACGGGGATAGCGTCTAGCAACACACCGTGACCCCAATCATCGGAAGAGTCAAATGCAATGACTACTACCTTTCATGTGAAAGCTTGATTACCGTGTAACTTACAATCCTATCATTTGTAATAATATCCATACGGTCGTTAGTCGAGTGTCAAAACATCAACAACCGTATCTTATAACTGGATATCATGCTCTCTCGAAGTAACTCATTTACTCCCACTTTGCAAAGATTCACGAGAGTAAGACATTCCTTATAAGAAGGCCATTTCGGATATTCGATCCCAATCATAGGATACGCGATTCCCGGACGACCAATCATGTATACTCCGCGATGCTTGATTATCACACCCAATCACTACCGCATGATCGCCCGTGGCTGGGAAACCTCAATAGTGTCAAAGCATGACAATCCACACCGTGATGCCATGAAGACTCGGTCTTAAGGATAATTACACAACCGTCACATAGTGTGACACTTATCGTCGTAAGTGGGTCGATCCTAACGCACGCATTCTCTAATACACGCCCCGCATACGGTCCAAGTGTCTCTACACTTCGATAGAGCGAGATCTATCCACGCCTAAAGGCAGAAGACATCCAATACGTGCTAGTCTGTTTATACTATCAATGCCCTGTTTAATAGTACATCGACCTAGAGACATTTAAGTATCAAACTTGTTAAAGTGATTAGAGATCTCATCAACCATAATCGCCTATCATGGTTTTCTATCACGATTTAATACTAAGGGCGTTATCATATAACAATTCATAATTGGTTCTTTAAAAGAACATATATATGACAAATGAAAAGCCATTTAATATATGTATAAACGTAAAGAAATAGTATAAATGATCCGACCCGGTCGGATCCGGTCCAACCCGATTGGGTTTAGGACACTATTCCAACACTTGAGTGAAACACTGGATTTTCAATAATAGATATGGCACTTGTGTTGTCACACATAATTGGAATTGTCTTCTCCTCCATTCCATAATCCCTTAGCTGTTGTCTAATCTATAGTACTTGTGCACAACAACTACCTGCTGCTATATATTCAGCTTCAGCTGTTGATGTAGATATGGAGTTTTGCTTTTTGTGGAACCATGAAACTAGTCTAGTGCCTAGCATCTGGCCTGTTCCAGAGGTGCTTTTTCTATCTATCTTGCATCCAGCATAGACAGAGTCTGAATATGATCTCAGCTTGAATCCTCCATCTTTTGGATACCAAATTCCAACATTGATGGTGTTCTTCAGGTATTTGATTATTCTTTTAGCTGCTAGAAGATGTGATTCTTTTGGTTGAGCTTGAAATCTTGCACATACTCCTACTGCAAATGCTATGTCAGTGCCTTGCGATTAGATATAGTAGGGATCCAATGATTCCTCTATACATTTTCTGATCAACATCTTTTCCAGCTTCATCTTTTCCAAGAATGACTCTTGCACACATTAGTGTATCTGCTGTGCACTTGTGTCCATACCATACTTGTGTATTAAGTCTTTTGTGTACTTGGCTTGACTAACAAAAATACCATCCTTCATTTGCTTCACTTGAAGGCCAGGAAAATAATTTAATTCTCCCATCATGCTCATTTGAAATTTGCTCTTCATTAGGTTTGCAAATTTCTCACACAGCTTTCATCCTCTGATCCAAAGACAATGTCATCAACATAGATTTGTACTAGCAATGTACTTGTTCCTTCCTCTAATTTGAAAAGAGTCCTATTTATAGTTCCCTTGTTGAATCCATTCTTGATCAGAAATTATGATAGTGTTTTATACCAGGCTCTAGGTGCCTGTTTGAGTCCATAAAGAGCCTTCTTGAGCTTGTATACTTTATCTTCTTTTCCTTTGAGTTGAAAACCAGGAGGTTGTTCCACATATACTTCTTCTTCCAAGAGTCCATTCAGAAATACACTCTTGACATCCATTTGATAGACTTTGAAGTCTTTGTGTGCAGCAAGAGCTAGAAAGAGTCTGATTGCTTCCAATCTTGCTACTGGTGCAAATGTCTCATCATAATAGATTCCTTCTGCTTGAGAGTAGCCTTTTGCAACTAGCCTTGCTTTGTTTCTGACAACTGTTCCTTGCTCATCCATCTTGTTTCTGAATACTCATTTTGTTCTAATGATGTTGGCTGTGTCTGGTCTGTCAACAAGTTCCCAGACTTCATTTCTTTCAAATTCACTTAGTTCTTCTTGCATGGCTGTAATCCAGTTAGCATCTTGAATTACATCATCTATTGTCTTGGGTTCTGCTTGTGATAGAATACATGTTAGCATATGCTCCAGTTGTCTTCTGGTTTTAACTCTGGTGTGAATGTCTCCAATGACTTGATCTTCAGGATGATCTCTTAGCCAGTTGAGTTTGGGTTGAAGTTGTTCTTCACTTGGTGCTTCTACAACTTCAGGTTGTGCATGAGCTTCAAGTTCTAGTGCTTCTTCTGTTGTATTGACTTGTGGCTCATCTTGATTTCCAAAATTGTGATTCAGAACTGCTTCTTCTTCTTGTTCTTGAAGACTTTCACCATTTGTGTTGGTTCATCAAAGACTACATGTATTGATTCTTCAATCACCAATGTTCTTTTCTTGAGTACTCTGAATGCTTTGCTGGTGTCTGAGTATCCCATAAAGATAGCTTTATCAGCCTTTTCATCAAAAGTATGCAACTGATCCCTGTTCAAAACAAAACATTTTGATCCAAACATATGCAAGTATGAGATATTAGGTTTTCTTCCATTCCATATTTCATATGGAGTCTTTCCATGATATTTGCTGATGATTGATCTGTTTTGAGTATAGCATGCTGTATTTACTGCTTCAGCCCAAAATCTCTTTGGTAAGCATGCTTCTGCAATCATTGTTCTAACTGCTTCTTCGAGTGTTTTGTTTCTTCTTTCTGCTACACCATTCTGTTGTGGAATCCCTGCTGCTGATAGTTGATGCAGTACTCCATTTTCTTCACAATAGGTTCTAATTATTTCATTTAGAAACTCTGTGCCTCTATCTGATCTGATTTTTATGATCTTCAGTTCCTTTTCATTTTAAAGTCTTCTTAGCAGATCTGGTAGCCTTGTGAGTGTCTCTCTTTTCTTATTCATGAATATGGTCCAGGTGAATTTGGAGAAGTCATCCACCACTACTAGAGTGTATTACTTTCCACTTACACTGACTGGTGTGACTGGTCCAAACAGGTCCATATGTAGTATATGTAAAATTCTTGTTATTGATTGATAGGGCTTTGACTTGAAGAAGCTTTTGATTTGTTTCCCTTTTTGACATGCATCACATAGACTTTCCTTCTTGAATGTGATCTCGGGTAAACCTTCAACTAACTTATTCTTTGATAATGTGTTGATGGTCTTGAAATTTAGGTGATTTAATTTTCTATGCCAAATCCAGCTGGTTGATTTTTTTTTTTTTAACAAGAAAACATGTTTCTGCTTTAGCTATTCTCCAATCCACCACATACATGTTGTCTTCTCTTCTTCCTGCAAGAACTACTGTGTTGGTTTGACAGTGAATCACCTTGCATCCTTCCTTGTTGAAGTGAACATTGTAGCCTTTGTCACAGAATTGACTGATGCTCAACAGATTGAAATTCAGTCCATTAACATAGGCCACATTTTGAATCTTCAGGCTGTTTTTGAATATTGTGCCTTCCTCCTTAATTTTTCCAGGGTTTTCTTTGCCTCCAAAGGTGACTTTGGGTCCTTCAAAATCTTTAAAGTCAGTGAGCCATCCCTTGTTCATGTGTCTGGAACATCCACTGTCTATGTACCAGACATCCTACAAAACAAATTAATTTTGTTTAGGTACTCAACACTGTTTGGGTCCATACCTGTTAGCAGTCATGCCTCCTACTCCTAATGTGTATCCAAAGGATCTTCTTTTTGGATAATTGAAGTCATCAACTTCATATGTATAAGGCATGGCAGAATAGTTTCTAATATTTCTACTGAAGGTATTCTAATAATTTTCTCTACTTATGGCTGCCCCTTCTCTTGAAGTGATCCATGCTACGATTTTATCTATTAGCTCTGATAGTGCTGCTGGTCCGGATGGGTACACGTCACAATTTTTAAGGCATGCTGGCAGATCATTAAGCAGGATATTGTCTCGGCTGTTGGTGACTTTTTCATGGGAGGGCACCTTCCTCGATATTTCTCTACCTCCACAATCATCCTTCTTCCGAAAAAGCAAGGGGCTGATAGATGGAAGGACTTTCGGCCGATCAGTCTCTGCACCGTATTTTCCAAACTTATCACCAAAATTATCACGCAACGTTTGAATGCTTATCTTCCCTTGCTGATCGCGGACCAATAGACAGGCTTCGTCCCTGGCAGATGCATCATTGATAATATCTTGCTGGCTCAAGAGCTTTGTAAAAATGTTAATAAAAAGATCCGGAGCCCCAATATTATGCTCAAATTAGATATGGAGAAGGCATATGACCGCATGGATTGGGGTTTTATAATGAAGATGCTGAGGATGTTTGGCTTTCATGAGCCTTTTGTTGACCTCATCTTCAGAACCCTTGCGGATAACTGGTTTTATATCCTGCTCAATGGTACTCCTTCCACGCACTTTCATGCTACTCGTGGTGTGAAGCAGGGCAACCCATGTCGCCTGCTCTTTTTGTCCTAGCGCTGATTATTTAGGAAGGCTCATTAATGATTTTATGGATCAGAATCCTGGCATGCAGTTTCACTCGAAGGTCATCTGGCTTTTGCTGATGATATGATCCTTTTCACTCGCTGCAAAAATCGGAAAGGACTGAGAGGCATCAAGGAGCTGTTCCACTATTATGAGCTTGTCTCGGGGCAACGTATTAATTCCACCAAAAGCACTTTCATCGGGTACAAGCTGTCAGCAACAAAGGAAGGATGGGTGAACAATATTTTAGGTTTTAAGCGAGAGGATATGCCCTTTCGCTACCTGGGTGCACCACTTTTTTGGGGTCGGAATCGCATTTTGTTCTACCAGGATATTATTGATAAGGTGCAGAGGAAGCTTCACCACTGGGGTACCAGACTGCTGTCCTTTGGGGGTAAGCGTATTCTTCTCAGGCATGTTTTAACGTCCATACCGATTTACATCCTTCAAGTACTTGTTCCCCCGAAGGAGGTTATTCATCGTATTCATCGCATCTTTAATAAGTTTTTGTGGGATAGTGGACCTGATGGGGGCCGAATTCATTGGAAATCTTGGGATAAAATGTGTACGCCGACTGAAGGTGGATTGGGGGTACGCAGCCTTTTTGATGTGAGTGACACTTTTGCGATCAAGGTATGGGTCCATTTAAGGTAGAAGAACGGTATCTGGGCTAAAGCTATCTATAATAGTTATATTATTGATCAATCCCCTTTGGATGCTTCTGAGCCAATGCTGTCAACACCTATGTTAAAGAGGGTTTGGATAATGCGGGATTTTGCAGAGCATGCTATCACTTGGAGAGTAAATGAGGGTAATATCGATTTCTGGAGGGACAAATGGACTACGCATGACTTGGGCAACTCTCCTGAAGATCGTTTCTGGAAGATTAATGAATTTTGGGTTAACGGCAATTGGGATTCTCACCTTTTGCAATCTCTTCTTCCCTCACACATTGTTGAGGAGATTTTGCTTGTTCCAATCGTCCCTGGTACAGCTGACGAGCTCAGGTCCCTTACCCCTGATGGCAGGTTCACCACTCGCTCAGCGTGGGACATGACGTGCACTCACCACCCTGAGAACGTTATCTACAAGATGATTTGGAACAACCTTTTACCTCTCAAAATCTCTTTCTTTGCTTGGAGGCTCCTTCATAACATTTTAGCTACGGACCGTAACATTCAGCGCCGTTGTATCCCTCTAGTAACTAAGTGTTTTGCTTGCTCTCATGGGGAGGACATCCGACATATCTTTATTGATTGCCCTTTCTCCATTACAATTTGGTCCTACTTCATGAACCATCATGGCCTTAGATTTACACCTACTTCTGGGATTGTGCCGTTTTTTACCTTTTGGAGGAACTCGGCTAGTAGTATCTATAGCCTTCGCCTTATTGTGCCTGTGATTGTCTGTTGGGGAATTTGGGCAACGAGAAACCAGTGTCGGCACGATGATATACAACCTTCTACTCAGCAAACTATCATTCTTATTGAGCGGCCCATCAGGCAACTTGCTTTCCATCGGGATTTGGACGCATCTATCTTGGGAACTGATAAAGGGACGTCTTTCTTCAGGCCGTTGAAATTCAAATCCGGTCCTAAACGTCAGTTGATCTCATTGCGATGGAAACCGCCCCTTCTTAGGAATGTTAAGTTGAACGTGGATGGGAGTGTTCGGCATGGCATTGCTTATGGAGGAGGTATTCTACGTGATTATGCAGGAAGATTCATTATGGCCTTTCATGCTTGCTTTGGCAAGGGTACCGTTGTGGACGCAGAGATTAAAGCTTTACTTTTCGGTCTTCGGTTGTGTAATAAGCATCAGCCCGTGTATATTGAATCTAATTCATTTTATGTTCACCGTATTATATCCGGTGCGAATGGCGGAGGATAGCCCTTATGTCTCTTCATTACTCAGATACATCACATCTTACGCTCGATGTCGTATACCATTTCCCATATTTACAGAGAGTGTAACGGGGTTGCAGATGGCATTGCTGCTTTGGAAAGGGAGGATCGGATTTTCAATCAACAGAGTGACGTCCCACCATATATTTTGCATCTTATTCACGATGATCTACATGGACCACCTCATATCCAACATATCGCTCATACACTGGGAAGCACTCTTCACTTGTGAAGAGTGCAAACCATGTCGTGTTGTTCCCTTCATTTACTCTCCCATTTTTGTTATGATTCTACTTTGTACTGCGTTACACATTGTTTACAGATTGGCAGACTGCAGACAAGGAAGGCGCCTTGGGAGTCAAAACGCATACATACAACCCACTCTCCTTACATGGATGCACCCCTCCAGTCTTTGTATGACAAACTTTTTGTAGCACTTTATTTCTTCTTTTAATAAAATAAAGTTGCGTTAAAAAAATACTTTTCTCTACTTTTTGGTGCATTTACATCCTTTTCACTCTCCAATATGCAGTGGAAACCTATGTTGCTTCATGTGTCTAGGAACATACCTTTGTTGGTTTTCTTAAACACATGATGCATGACATGAAATGGTTTCTTCTTGTATTTTGGAGGTACAACATTCCAATCATCTTCTGAAGGATAAAGCCTCCCTTTACCTTTCAGAAAGATTTTGCTTTTGGTTGACTGGATTGTTGGTTTGGTCTGCTGCTTCACTGCTCTGGATTTTGACTTCACCGGTGCAGGATGAGTGGTTGAAACTATAGTCTGTCCTTTTATGATCTTTGGTCCTAGATTCATAATTGTGTTTTCCATTGTTTCTATTCTCATCCTGACTGTTGTAGCCAAGACCAGATCTGGATCCAAACCTTCTGGAGGGTTTGTAAGCTGGTGCATTGAAAGGTGCAGTGTTGGTCTTAACTGGTAGGGAGATTTTCTCAACCGGTCTGTCAACACCAGATGTATGACCATCTTCTGCTTGTTGATCATTTGAGTAAGTTGATAGCAAAATACTTAACCGCTAACTTTCACCGACAGAGTATCAAGTCAACGGGAGTATAGTGGTCATAAGGTCGAATCCATAGGGAGTAATGTCTAAGTACCAATGCCGATGTAGAACTTAGTTCAGGTCACTATAATGGCGGATGATATTATACTAATGCAAAGAATAAAGATTATACTACTGGTTTTACTTCTAAATATAGAAAGGTATAGCCTAACTATGATCCCATGAGCTACTTTCACCCCTAAGGAAGGACTTGACAAGGAGCGTGTCTTAACCGACCTACCTATCCAATGTAGTTTAACGACATCCACGGTTGCCAACTCCTAATTCTAGTGATAGGACTGAACAACTCTAACATGATTACGCTCTAGAGTCTCTAACAACGATGACAAACCTCTGTATTGGAAATGGACCTAACAACTAGGCCGAATCTACGCAACATCCTAAACCCTTATCCCACATCTCACCGCAAAATGCATCTATAAGTTTGATGTGTGTGACAGTGAACTAGGTGATCAATCTAATTCAAAGATGTTAAAATAAGTTTTAGGACATGGATTAATCGTTTAAACATTCAATTATGCACTACATAATTCCCTATCTCATCCCCCTTAGGGTTTTTGCTCACTTTCACATAATTCGACTACACATGCAATTAGCTACTCATAATTATGCTAATAAATAAAATAGAAATTGAACTCAAACTAAAGACATTAAATAAAAGAGAAGTCATTACCATATAATTTGCAGAAAATCTGATCCAGAAAATACCAAAGAGAAAAGCGATCAAAAAGTCGAATCTTTTGTTCTTGAAAAGTAAATCTAAGCTATAACAAGTGTGTAGAATCAAAGGATGTTTGAACTACACTAAAATTGTCCCCAAATCGCCTAAGGAAAGTCTAAATTTGGCCAAGAATGAATAGGGGCTGAATGAGCTGCGTATTTAAAGTGTAGGTCGAAAATATGATGTTGTCGGTCATGGACGAGCGTTTGCCTTACAGTGGACGCTCGTTCACCTGGAATTCTAATGATGATTAGGGTTTGTTCTTCAGTGAACCAACGGTTGCCTCATCTTGAACGATTATTTGATGACTCATGTCATGAGGTAAAACGCTCGTCTGTGTACCCTGGACGCCCGTTTGTGTTATATGAGCTTCTTGAATCGGGCTGAACCCATCCAAACGTACATTTGGGGGTCATTTGGACGCTCGGCTGGCCAAAACTCCAACTTTCTGAATCAAGTGTTAACTCTATGAACACTAGTTTGCAATGTCCAAACGCCAGTCTGGCCTAGGCTCGATGCAAATGCCAGTTTGGGGTAGGGCAAACGCCAGTTTGCCTTGATTTCACTCCAAACTTGACTTTTCTTAACTTTCATTCAACTTTCGTGCCATGAACACGTCTCTCATCCCCAAACATCGCCTTTCAGGCTCTCGAGTCACCTAAGTCCTGCAATAAACACACTAACAAAACACCACGCGTAATTCCGCAAGACAAAAATGCTCGGAAAAGAGTCAAATATCGTTAAAAAGGTGAAGTTTACTATCGATGTGATAGTTTAACTCCCCGTGCATATAAATCTCGATATTACTCTTGAAAAGGCCTAAATCTACCCAAAACACGCCAATAAAGTGATAAACGGGGGCTAGATCACATACAAAAGTGCAGTGAAGTTGACACCCATCATAAGTCTCCTTACTAGATAGTTCAGCTTTTACTTTATCCAGTTCTTTCTTTAGTCTTTTATTTTCCTTTCTTAGATTCTCACACTCCTGTTCCAGAATTTCATGATTCATCTCAATTTTTTCAAATTTACTCATGAGATTTTGGATTAGGTGTGCATAATTTAAGGGGAGAATAGATGATTGTGCAGTGTCAGATGTGGATGCACTTGATGATGAGTATGAACTAGATGTTACCTCGGTTTCATTTGACTCTTTAGCCATAAGACATATATAGGATTTTTCATTGTCTGAGCTGTCATCCTCATCACCATCAGAATCATTTTCAGATGATTCTTCAATCTTTTCACTACTAGATTTAGCTTTGAGTGCCTTCTTGCTTTTCCTCTTTTCAGTTGTCTTGTACTTCTTCTTATCCTCAGCTTTGTCTTTATCTTCAGGGAAATCAGCCTTGAAATGGCCTTTCTTATTGCAGTTGAAGCATCTGTATTCATCATATTTTCTCTTGGTGTCTTTGCTTGTGCTTGACTTTTTGTTTGATGATGATCCTCCATTGAATATCTTCTTTTTGCCAAACCTGTCAAAGTGTTTTACCAATAAAGCTACATGTTCCTTCAGCTCATGTGTCTCTTTGCTGTTTACATTAGCTGTTTGACTTTGTTGGGGTGCAACCAATGCACTGGCCTTATGTGCCTCTGCTGGTGCACTGTCTTCACCGTTCAACTCAAATTCACGAGCCTTTAATTGAGACATCAGAGTTAAGGTGTCAGTGTTTGCAAGATTTGTTGTCCCTCTGATTACTGATGTAATGATCTTCCATATTTCAGGTAAACCTCTCAAGATCTTCAGGCACATTTCTTTCTGTGGATATGTGTGTCCAAGTTGTTGTAGTTCACTGATGATGCTTGAGAATCTATTGTGCATTTGATCAATTGTTTCTCCAGCCTTCATTTTGAAGTTCTCAAATTTCTGTTTTGCAACAGACAGTTTGTTTTCCTTGACTGCTTCTGATCCTTCATTGATCAGTGCCAAATTGTCCCACATTTCCTTTGCTGTTTTACAATTTTTGATTCTCATGAACATGTTACTATCCAGAGTCTTCAAAATCATGTCTTTTGCAACAAAGTTGAGATTTGCTCTTCTCCTGTCATCCATGGTCCAATCTTTCTTGATTTTGTCTATTACTTTACCTTGATCTGCTCCTGTGGCTACCACAATTGTAATCTCGATTGGGCCATCATTGATTACATCCAGCATCTCCTCATGAGTTGCTGCAAGATGAGACAACATTCTTATTTTGTATTCATCAAAATTGTTGACATTGAAAACATGTACCTTTGACATATATAAAATTTGAGGAATCCATAAGTACAAATAAGATATATGTATATTTAGAAAGCACAAGTTTGAAAACTACTTTGAAAATATATGATCTCCTTGTTACCAGAAATTAGATCTGAACATGTTATGATACAAGGAACACTACTTTGATACCAATTGTTGGTCCCAGAGAAGGGTAAAACTATGGTCAGAGGGGGGGGGGGTGAATGACTATAGTGGAGTTTCAAAAACTTTTCTTGTATTTAAAAGCTTTTGGGCAGCGGATAAGTCCTTTCTTAATATGTTGTTTCAAAGTAATTTATGCTACCACAGATATACGATGTAATTTAAGCAACTAAATAAATACAGTAAGACAAATTGCTGTAAGTAAATTGACACAAGGTTTATAGTGGTTCAGGGTGGTGTAATCCCTTAATCCACTCTTATCCTGTAATGATTGGAGGAATTTCACTATTGTTTTCATAGATACAATAGCATGATTGTCTTTGACTACACAAGCTTCACAATCTTTAAGACTATCACTCTCTGACTGCAACAGCTTCAGTGACTCAGTCTTTTTCACTGCTCCTTAGGAACAAATCCTTCAGCAGCTATCACAAACACAACTTCTTCTCAGATGCCTCTGATTCAGATGCTTGATTGAAGTGAATTGGATTCACAAAACACTTGTTGATAAGACTCAATGCTTGATGTTGAAATTGTAGTTCTGAATTCTGAGTTGATCACTAGATATTCCTTTTTAAGCACAGATGAAGGCCTTTTTGATTTGATAGAGTTTTTGCTTATTGATCGTTTTTCTCGTATCTTTTTTGTCTGTCAATGCCTTCTATTTATAGCCTTGATAATCTTTGATTTGAATTTCCGTACGTTGGCTATTTTAATGAGGGGAATAATCCTTGATTTTATTCTTGATTCCCCCTTATTTGTATTGTCCTTGATTTCAGTGATCGGATTTTTCTTCATTCGTTTATCAGAAAATCCATCCTTGATTGATCCTCTGTTGATTGTGCATTTAATGCTTGATCCTTTGCATCTTCATCATATTTCAAAATTTAAGTAAGGTTTACTTAGCCGTTCTCTGAACGGTCAAGTGATCCTTCTGACTTTGCCGCTTAGATCTTCCTTCACTGCTTTGTTTTTACTCAGCCGATCGTCAGTTTACTTTTCCAATTCATTGTTTCCTTCATTCTTTTCAGTTCAGGAGAAATCCTTGTACTTCACTGATCCTTGATTTGTGTAAGATCAGTGTACATCATATTTAAACATTAAGTTTCATCTCTTGAACCATAACTTAGACTTATCCAAGGTCATCATAGACTTCCTTGGTTATAAGTCAGACCATAATGTCTTCATTGCTTCTCTGCTGGTACTTGGTTCGCTTCACTCTGCCGAAAATCTGTCTTTACTTTGACGTCCTACCAACTAGTACAATACTTGTCTGACTCAACTTATACAACAAGTCAGACTCTAAGTAAATATTTATACAGAGAATTCAAACTTATTTTCGGGCTTGATATAACAGCTAGTATGACCATCATCAAAACATAATAAATGTTCCTAACAATTTCCCCATTTTTGATGATGCCAAAACCCTCATAAGCCTAACCATAAGTATAAACAATTTCATAATAATTAAAAGAATCAAAACTCAGAAATTTTATTCATCCATTCAAGGGCAATAAGATATTGCGTCTTTTTATTCAAAAACAAAGACATATAGAACTTATTCAATTAAGGTTTAACAGAAGGGCCATTATTTCTTCTCTTCAAACCTGATGCCTTTGCCTTTGATGCCCTTGCCATTTTCTGTTGCCTTTGCCTTTGATGCCCTTGCCCTTATCTGTTGGGCTTGCCTTCTTTCCACTGGAGCTCTCAGGCTTTGAGCTTCCTTTACCCTTTTTGGCAGCACCAAAACATGCTTCAAGAGTTGCATTTATTACTTCAGACTCAGGGAGAGACCATGCCTTTGCTCCAGGATTTTGTTGTTGGCAGTAGTGACATTTATCAGAGTGTCAAGTTGCTGGCCAGAATATTCCATAACCTCATTGAGATGGTGGATTTTATGTGTATGAGCATTCAAGGTATCCACCAATGGTTTGAGATGGTTATCAGCCTTTTTAGCATGAAACTCAAGGTTGGTCTGGACATAGTAGGGAATGAGATGTTGCAGGTTGCAAAGCAAGTCGCCATGTTTCTCCATGACCTCATCTTGAATCTTAATATGATTGATGAGGGCTTCAATCTTGTGGTTTAAGGAGGTTGCATCACTCCTTAAGGCATCTTTCAAGTTTTGTCTGTTGAGGTATTGCCTTTCCATGTCCACAATGAGCGGTTGAATATCCAAATTGAACAGTCTTTCTGGATCAGTTTCCTCTGAAATTTTTTCCTCATCCTTATCTTCTGTATCTTCTTCCTTCTCTTTCTCACTTCGTTTTCTTCCTCGATAGACTCAGGGTCATTGAGGGGTTGCTGGGGGGTGTTGACTTCTTCATCTGCCAGAGGTGTGACGTTCTCTGCTGCTGTTCCCCCTTGATCAATGCTAGGGGAGTTGACAGGTTCAGCGAAGTGAGTTTTATCAGTTGGCTCACTTGGCTGGTTGTCAGCTTTGTTGATGCTTCTGAGAATGACTTCCTGGATTTTTAGATCATCATCAGTGGTCTCCATCTTTTCGTGTTCGTCTTCAAGATGATCCTCAGATGTCTCTTCCTCTTCGTCATCCATCTCATATTCTTCAGATGGAGTAAGAACATATCCTTCCTCGCCTTCTTCTAGATAGGTGATTTCCTCTTGCTTTCCCTCTACATTTGTTGTGGTATCATCACTAATTACCACTGGGTTGTCCGGATTGCTGGCACTGAATTAATCCACTGGGTTTCCGGTTCTAAATTAATCCACACGAACAACCCGCCAGAATTAGAATTAGAAGGTGGGTGTCAAGCTCGTTTGTAAATCATAATTAGAAGAGTTTTGTTGGAAATAAAATTTTTGTTTTGATGATGATTCATCACTTATTCAGTCATTGTTCTAGACCCCATTGATGAAGTGTCATAACTAGCTGTTATAGTGCAAAGCAAAAAGATGTCTAGATATCAATGTATAGGATTTAATAGAGTCTGATATTTGTATAAGTTAAATCAGACAAGCACTGTAATATTTCTAGGTTGTGAACTGAGATAACTAGAAAACTGAGATAACAAGAAACTGAGATAACGAAAAACTGGAAATTAGTTAAACTGGAAAACAGAGCACACCAATATGAAATCAAGAAGAAGATAAGTTCATTTGAGGACACAAAATCGGTTGGCTTATCTAGAGATCAAGAATCGTGGGTCACTGAGACTCGATTATTGAAAGTAAGAACGCGAGGTTCAAACTCGAGTTATAAGGACTACGTCGAGATCAGTAAAGTTAGATTTCAGGCAAGATTGTGAAGACCCGAACTGACTTTATGGATCTTGTATTGAGATCTAAGAATCATAAGGACAATGAATTCTTAGAAGATAATTGTTTATGGTGTACTCTGATTAAGTCAATTATAAGAATCAATCTAGTCAAGAAAGATCAAATTAAGGAGGAAAAGTCAATTTAAGAGAATTCCTACTAATTACTTAATTGCAAAATCAAGAAATTTCTTCTAGTATTTGATATACCCGGATTGGAATGGGGCCCTGTTCATCCATATTGGGCCTACAATCTTGGCCCGTCAACACAGATAATGGGCTTTTACCCCCGCTGGCCGCTGCCTCCAAGCATCTTCTGGCCGCTAGCTACGAGCCGAGGCCTATCCGCCTACAGTAAGCCGGATCATGTCCGCTAACGGTAAGACGGACTCATTCTCTCCACGTGATTCCACCCTATGCATAAAGGCACAAACGAGTCCGCTACTCAACCATACTTCTCCGGACTCGCTGCCGCCATGCTTACTTACCCGGTGGCCAATCCGGTGGCAACACTTTCTGACTAGATAGGACACTTGTATTGCATGCATGCTTAACTTAGCTATGTATTCTAAGTTGTCTTATCAATGAACAGTGAACCGACTTACTTTTTTAGCCTATATATAGGATCACATTGTAAAGGAGGACTCTCCAAAAAAAAGCTTTAACTATAAATATAATACAAGCAGAAACTCTGCCAACTTGTCGACAGATTAACTTGTTCATCTTATAAACTGTTCCGACAGCCTTGTTCTTACTCGCCACCCTAACCACACCGGAGAAATCATTCATATCAGCCTTATATCCTCAAGATAAACACTGTTACCGCAAATCTGGTGTTCCACGCAACATCAGTTGGCTCCGTTACCGGGAACTTTCATTTTCGTTCAGCATTTGGAGGCCATTTACTCCACCACAAAGACGATTTCACGGTGTCTCAGGCGAAGTTATCATCATAAGTCTGTCGGTCACCAAAGCTTTGAACTTTTTGGGATAATACACCCGAAAAACATTGTTCACTTCACTCTCACCAACTTACTGAGAGGAGATCATCAACTTCATTTGCAAACTCACACTTGAGTCCATCTAAAATACCAGGTTGGTTTATACATCTTCGCGTCGGTTTTGAGATCTTCAAGTAAGGAAAGTTTGGTCATCTTTTCGTTGCAAACCGCCTGGGAAATACAAACACTTGTCACCTTAGAATTCCTGAGTCAGGAAAAAAACCCACCCAGAAATCATAAGTCATGGCCGGCGGGAAAAACATGAACCCTGCAACACCAGCTAAAGCAACCAATCAGGGACTGCCACGTGGAGCGAGCACACCCCGTGGAGAAGTTAGTCGAAGGGTTATGTCAGATGGGGCAGATGTCAACCCTGCCCTCACAACCGACATGCGGGCATACATACGGGAAAGAGCTAAAGCCCGCGAAATACATGAGGAGGCGGTTAGGAAAAACAAAGGAAAGGGAATCGCTGGGACTTCTAACCCAAATAACGAACAAGAGGCTGTTTCAACAGGGGGAGCGTCCCCACAGCAAGATATATACAAAATAGCTCTACAGGCACACATGGAGTATGTAGAGGAGATGCGGATAGGAAATACACTGCTAATTGCCGAAGGACTACCGCCCCAACCTATCCGCAAATTCAGCCCTCCTCAACCCGCACAAACCGAGCTACAACCAACTTTCAATCCTCCAAGAGTAGTTCAACATCAGCGATCAGAGTTAGAAGGAAGCAGCCATGCGACCTCCCAACCAAGAGAAAATAGAAAATCAGCACTTGGTCGGCTGGGGCCCGTGGTCGACGATCGCGGTGCAGCCTCAGGGCGACCTAGGAATCCTCGACAGGTTCAAACTCACACCGAAGGACATGGGGACTCGCAAGATCTGGGGGGACATATCGCGTTCCCGCATATTCCCCCGAATCAAGAGGAAATGGGAATAATGAAAAAGCAGATTGAGGAGCTACAAAAAAAGCACAAAAGGAGTTAAAGTGGTCCCGACATGGGGAACAAGTGTGCTTCATATCAGTATACTAAAGGCGGCTCCAAGAGGGGGAACTCATTACCCTAATTTTATCAATTACCATGGAGCGACGGATCCTCTGGATTGGCTATCCGCTTTTCAAAGCAGAATCAGTTTGTGTACATCTAGCGAGGAGGCTTGGTGTATAGCATTTGTGGGATCAATGCAAGATAGGGCAGCATCGTGGATCCGCAGTCTTCCTCCCGGTTCGATTTTATCATGGGATGATCTGATCAACAAATTTATAGCTGAATTTAGGTCAGTGGGAGGACCAAAAAAGACGCACATTGACCTGCATGAGGTCCGACAGGATGACAATGAGGCTACCCGCAGCTACTATGAGCGGTTTTATAAAGTGTACGAGCTAACCAGGGGCATAGCAGATAACGTCGTCATGACTAGCTTCGAAACAGGGTTGAAGCCGGGGTATTTGAAATCTTATTTCGCTTTATCACCACCAGCGAACCTACAAGAGATGTTGAGCTCGACCAGAAAGTACATTGCAACTGCGGGAAACGAGGGAGCAGCTTCATCCAACAAAGGCAAACAGAGAGCTGAGCGTAGCCCGCCAAGAGATACCCGCCGAGGGGCAGATCGGGAAATCAAGAAACCGGAAAGATTTAAGGAAGAGCATTTCACGCCGCTCGAATTTCTTATTCCCAAGTGTTGAATGAAATAAGAGCGAGATTTCAGAGCCTATCCGATGGTACCAGATACACGCCGCGATGCGTCCAAATACTGCGGCTATCACAGAGATAAGGGACATACTACTGATGAATGCATTCAGTTTAAACGGGCAATAGAGAAATTGCTGGCACGCGGACACCACGATCACCTCAAATTAGAAAATGGTGGTCCAGATAGGAGGAATCAACAAGCTCGTCAGTTCGACAGGAACATTAGAATGATAACTGAGCCTCCTCCCAGTAACAATCAGATTAAGAATCGCATCGGCTCCATCAACAAACATGTGGAGAAGCCTATAGTTTTGCGTGGAAGTGAGCAACCTCTGGCCTTTACTCGAAGTGAGCTGGTGACTTCGATCAACACAGAGGATATGAGCTTATGCATTTCGGTGGTAAATCAATCGGGCATGTGTCACAGAGTGATGGTTGATCTGAGAGCATGCCGCGACATCTTATACTACAACTGCTTTAAAGAATTAGGGTTCAACGACTCCAATCTGAGGCCGCACAACGGTACCCTTGAGGGATTTACGAATCACAAAATACAGGTCAAGGGGGCCATCGACTTAGATGTACAAATGAGAGATTACGCACCCTTTCGCACGGAAAAAGTGCAATTTTTGGTGGTCGATCTCCAGTCCAATTATAACATGATAATTGGGACACCCGCCCTGAAACAATTTCAAATGGTAACATCCATTCCTCATCAGCGGGCAAAGTTTTATGTAGGGGACAGGATCGGAACGTCGATCAGCGAACCCGCAGCTGTGCTAACATACATCCATGAAATGAGAACAGGGAACAAGAGAGCACGAATTGAGCAGCCCCCGCACATGGAAAACATTGATATGATCAGGGTTGTCGCCGAACATGAGACAGTTAAAGTGGAATGCGAAACATTGCAAGTCAGGGACGAGCCTGATTTTACAGCAGAGGATGAGTTAGTAGAGGTAATCATCAACGATGAATACCCCGATCAGAAGGTCAAAATTGGGGCTCGGCTGAGTTCCTTTGAAAAGGAAAAATTGGTACAATTACTCAAAGAAAATCTGAGCACATTTGCCTGGGTTGTCACGGATATGCGAGGAGTCGAGGTTGACGTCGCTCTTCATCATCTCAACGTCGACTCTACTTTCAAGCCAATACAACAGCGAGCGCGACAATTTTCAGCTGAAAAGGAGGCGGCGGTGAAAATAGAGGTTGGAAAACTCTTACAAGCAGGGATAATAAAAGAGCTCGCCTACCCTACCTGGCTAGCGAACGTGGTTATGGTGAAAAAGCACAATGGCAAGTGGAGGATGTGCGTCGACTTCACCGATATCAACAAAGCTTGTCCCAAGGATCCTTATCAGCTTCCCCGAATCGATCGGTTAGTAGACTCTATTTCTGGCTTTGAGGTTTTAAGTTTCTTAGACGATATGCAGGTATCATCAAATACGGATGGTTGAGCCCGACAAAGAAAAAACGGCTTTCGAGCGCATTTGGAGGATTATATTATTATGAAATGATGCCATTTGAAATTTGAAGAATGCGGTTCGACCTATCGTGAATGGTCAACAAGGTCTTGATTCGCGAGATAAGCGAGAAATATGGAAGCTTATATAGACGACATGGTTGTTAAGTCCACTGGGGACGGTCACGCCGCTGACCTTCAGGAAACATTCAACAATGTCAGAAAACACTCGATGAAGCTCAATCCGGCCAAATGTACTTTTGGTGTCCAGGCGGGCAAGTTTTTGGGATTCATGGTTAGTCGTCGTGGCATCGAGGCTAACCCAGAAAAGATTCAAGCTTTAATCGATATGCAAGAGCCTACAACTATCAAAGAAGTTCAGAGGCTTCATCATCGCGTTGGGTCGGTTCATATCAAAATCAGCGGAGAAGTGTCTTCCTTTCTTCAAAATTCTCAGAGGCGATAAAACTTTCTCATGGAACGCAGATTGTTCGCAGGCATTCCAAGCTCTGAAGGAGTATCTAGGAAAACCACCTCTTTTGGTTAGCCCCGTAGAGGGAGATGTTTTGTTTTTGTACTTAGCGGCTTCAGACCGGGCTGTTGCCGCCGTTCTTGTCAAGGAGGCCGGAACCCTCCAAAATCCCGTCTATTATGTAAGCAAGGCTCGATCCGGTGGAGAGCCGCTATTTTAATATTGAAAAATTAGCCTACTCGCTTGTCATTTTGCCCGCAAACTCGGGGTTTACTTTACTTCACATACAATTATTGTCTTAACGGATAGCCCAATGCGCCAAATACTTCATAAACCGGACCTTTCAGGCCGTCTCCTCAGATGGGCTATAGAAATTACTGAATTCGACATACAATATCAACCAAGAAAAGCTATCAAAGGTCAAGCATTACCGGATTTTATTGTAGAGACAAGTTTCAGCTCGCCACCACCAAGTTCGCCCTTATCACACGAGCCCGTTGCGGCCAGGAATAAGCCCAATCAATGTTGGCATTTGTACGTGGATGGGGCATCTAATCGAAATGGTTGTGGGGCCGGAGTAATCTTGATGGAGCCCGGAACAACGGAGGAAATCGAAAAAGCTTTGAGGTTCGAATTTCCGGCCACGAATAATCAAGCCGAGTATGAAGCAGTAATTGCCGGTCTCAAATTGGCCAAAAAGTTAAAAGTGGAAAATGTTGAAGTATTTTGTGATTCCCAACTCATTGTCAACCAAATCTCAGGGGATTATGACACGCATTGTGGTATTCTAGAAAAGTATGGTGAGATTGTTCGACAACTAAAAAGCAACTTTAACTATTGCGAGTTCATCAGAATTGGAAGAGATGACAACGAGCGAGCAGACTATCTCTCCAAGCTATCACTTAAAGAGGAAATTGCAGATCCCTCGATAATAATTGAGTATCTAGCCGTACCCGCTATTGAGGAAGCACAAATCATGGAAATTGACATACCAGCACCAACTACATGTTGGATTGATGAAGTTCAAGCTTACATAGAAACAGGTCTACTACCCGAGGGAACGGACAAAGCTCGCGCTCTTAAGAAAAGAGCGGCCAGGTATATCATAAACAATGGAATACTCTACAGAAGGTCCGCAACAAAGCCTTTATTACGATGTGTTCGAGAAGAAGAAAGCAAGACAATCCTTATCGAACTTCACCAAGGGGTGTGTGGGGGCCACCCCGCTAGTCGTTCCTTAGCACAGAAGGTCATAACCGCAGGGTATTATTGGCCAACCATCCTTAAAGACTCAGAAAAGCTGGTAAGAGAATGTCCGGAGTGTCAAAACACGCAGACATCCCCGAATACCATCTTGTCGAACAAAGCGTTGTGGTCGCACCTTGGCCTTTCGACATGTGGGGACTCGATCTCATCGGACCTTTTCCACCAGGAAGAGGCGGATGCAAAGTTATCATAGTAGCCGTGGATTATTTTACAAAGTGGATTGAGGCAAAACCTATGGTTAAGATAACCGCAAAAGCAGCAGGATACTTCTTACACGATCAGATTTTTTCACGTTTTGGCGTCCCGCGGGCAGTAGTATCGGATCACGGCCCGCAATTTAGGAAGGACTTCTCAGATCTTTGCGACGAATTCAAAGTCAAACACTGGAAGTCATCAGTAGCTTATCCTCAAGGAAACGGCCAAGCTGAGGCCGGCAACAAACAAATAATCAAAATGTTGAAGAAAAGCGTGGACGACAAAGTGAAAGCAGGAGGGTGGGTTGATGAGTTACCCGATATACTTTGGGCCCTCCGCACCACCATCAAAACACCCACAGGAGAAACTCCTTTTGCTCTTACTTATGGATCAGAGGCTATGACCCCAGTTGAAATGGCTCTACCCAACATCAGGGTCGCATTGTATGACCCAGCGGATAATGTTTTAAACAGACCGATCGACTTGGATCTAGTGGAGGAAAAAAGAATAGCGACTTATCATCGATTGGCCAACTACAAGCAAATCGCTAAACAACAACATGACAAGAGAATCCGCGACCACTCATTTAAAGTCGGGGATTTCGTTCTTCGAACGAAAGGCCACGGGTATGGAGCACGATAAAGGAAGCTAACGACAAATTGGGAAGGCCCTTATCAAGTCGCGAGAGATCAAGAAAGGGACTTATGTCCTCAGAAATCATCAAGGCTACGAGCTCAATAGACCTTGGCATGCGGACAACCTCAAAAGGTACTACATGTAATAAATCGGTTAGGGATATGGCTATCCTCTCGTTTTACGACGTGAGGGGTTAGGCTTTCTTATTTTGCTTGTAATCTTTACTCATCTAGCGGGATGAGTCGAAATTAATAAAGCCCGATTTTACATTCTCTTTTTTATATGCAAATTATTACAAGTATGCATGGGTAAGAAAGAATTGTGCTCGAAGAATTTTCAACAAAACTTCGACTAGACTTCCTAGCGAACAGGTTATTTCAGATAAGATTCAAGAGGGGCATATCTCATACAGGAGTCCGCACAAGATCGACCTAGAATCTTATCTAAAACAAGGGGGACGGATGTTGTTATCATCGGACTCAATTTAGACAATAAATTCGAGCAAAAAGCAAGCATACATAAAAACGGGCAGGAAACAAACTAGCTGGACAAAGTACATACTAGCTATTACAAAGACAAATGTGCGGACAAAAGTGCAGAAAAGAAAAAGAGTTATACATATACGAACACAGAATAATGTTTTACAAAACAGAGCCAGAAATCTAAGAACCCTCGGGCCGCATCTCTTCATTATGGACATTCTCTTCACGGAGAGAATGGTGTAGCATCTGATCAGCATTGGTCTCCGACTCAGTAAGCTCTGTCGACTTCTCACCAGGCTGCTCGATCTCGCCTTCTTCTTCATGCCGCTCTCTCTCTCTTCGTGGCCAGCGAACACGCTCCCTTAGATTTGTCTCTATCACGGCAGGAGCCACCCAGTCAGGATCACACTCTGGGACATAGCGCTGAAGCTCAACATCAGAGAAGGGTATGCGGTCATGGAATTCTCTTAGATAATCAGAGAAGGGATGGGTGAGAATCCATTCCTCTAAGACATCAAGGTCAGGGGTACCATCTTCATGAGCCAGGACGCACCTTGCGATGTGATAAAACCCTTGGTCATATCCCATCATAAAGCCGTCGTCAGCGGCGGTCTTGAGCTGGCCTTCAACACTTGAGCCCAGATCCTTCAGTTGTTTCCGCAGATCCGCACACGTTTTTTGCTCGGCCTCCCAATGAGTTTGAGCCTCAGTTACTTTCAGCTTCATCTCTTCCATAGCGCGATCAACGGATTTACCCTGCTCCACGAGATCAGAATTAACCTTATTTGCCTCAGCAAGCTGTGCTCTCGGCTTCTCATTCTCCGCCTCAGCCGCGCTTAACCGCCCACGAAGACCAGCGGACACTGCATTTGCGGCACCAAGAGCTTTCTGGGTTTCGGTCAGTTCTTTTCTGACATCGGCGCTCTCGGCTATGGTATTTCTATAATCATTGACGAACTGCGCCAAGCCAGTACCAACCTAATGGAGGAAAATTAAACAGCGGAATCAATATTGACTTGGGCAAAAATAACAGCAAAAAGAATAAAAACAAAAGCAAGAAGAGGGTTTACCATGCTCACCGTGGCGCCATATAAGCCCCACAAATCGTCAATACTCCCAAGAAAGGCACGGCGAGGATCAGTCTGATCCGCCATCACAACCCTATCCGCTATCCCGCGGCCTATCTCCAGCTGGATGTCGCTAGGGATACCCCATCTAAAATGCCTCAACGGGGGCACATCAGCGATGCCCCTTGCGATTGTGCGTGCCTTGGGCAGGTCGAGAGGTTGTTGCCGCATAAACTCTTTATCCAACCAGGCGGCGGGGCAACCTCTAGGCCCAACAGGAACTCCAACGAAGGGCACCATTGTCTTCGTGGCCGCAGACGCAACCTCAGCGGCCACAGGTTTGCCTTGATCTACAGATTTATCTTTACCCTTATCAGTTCTGGATTTTTTAAGGGGAGGGACCTCCTGCAAGCCACTTTCATCTCCCGCGGGCTCAATCTCTTCAACAACAGCCCTCTTCTTCTTATCACCAGCAGGCGGCTTTGTAAGAGTGGTCTGCTTCATAGTTTTGCCCGCCGCGGTTTTCTCTATTACTGGCGGCTGGGATGATTTTGCGACCTTAGCCCCAGAGGCTCCGGCCGCCGACGTCTGCAAATCGACCATGGGAAGGGTTGTCTTAATCCCTTTTAGTTCAGCGGCCCTTTTCACCTCACCGACGGTCTTTTGCTTGGACAGTTGGCTGCGACGAACTAATCTATCCATGGTACCTGCAGGGAACAAATATATATTAAGCGACTAGAACATATGAAAAGAGACATATTATGAAAAGAAGCAAGAAGAATGCAAGTAAAAATCCTACTCGGTGCTCGCATATTTGGATAACCGCCGCAGATTTCGCACTGAGAGGGCATGAACCTCCCGTGGTGACATTCGCCGTACCAATCAGGATGGGTCGGCAACAAGTCGACTACAACTAAAGGTTCACCGACACCGGCTCCAGGAAGTCCGGCCTGTATAAGATAGGGCTGAGCGACGTCAAGCAACAACCTCCAGTTAAATGCCCTAGCCTGAGGTTCATTTTTACGGGTATAGCCCAGATCATCTTTCAGCTCGGAGATAAACTCATCATCGTCAAATTGGGTTTTTATCTTATTCAAGTGATCGGTCTTGACTGAATTCTCCGCTAGCTTCTCAAACGGCCAGCCTACCCGGGACTCTACCTTCATACATCTTTTGTCCCAATCCGCCACCTTGTCGGGGAGATCGAATAACAAACGGGGTCTACCATGACTCGATCGACTACGCGGTTGGATTTGGCCGGCGCCGCCCTTCCGGGAGAAACTATAAAAATATAAGAGCACCGGCATCGACGGTTCGCGCCCGCTCAACCATCGATTATGATAAAGGACATGACCACGCGAACAACTCCCAAACTCAGGTCGCAAGGCATCACTTTCAGCTCTTCCATAAAAGTAACAAAGAATGGGTCAAAGGGAGGTCTGAGTCCGGCTGCAAAATGATCATAATGCAACCACAGATAATCTTGCTGGTCTTGGCCACAGACCCATGACACGTTGGTCGCGCCCATGCTGACAAAGCGATAGTCCGCCGAGATATCATACGCCCCCAAAGCTGAAGTATAATCTTCTCGATCTTTAAATTCCCTCCATCGGGCTACAAGATCACTGTCTGCCCGTTTTTGCTCTGCAAGCTCATTTTCAACCGCAGCGGACCTTTTCTTGGGCGCCCTCTTCTTTTTTGCGGGCTCCTCAGCGGCGGTTTTCTTTTTTATAACAATCTTTGGAGATTTTTTGGGCTTCTCCGATACCACAACGGTTTCCACGGCTTCCTTGATCTTGCCGCTACTTTTAGCGGCTCCAGGTTTTAAAACTCTCTCCATCCTGGTAAGGAGATTGCTTAGTGCCGTTTGGTCGTCATCTTCGACCTCGCCCTCCACAGCGCCCTCACCAATAACTGCGACCTCTGGGTCAGATTCTATGTTAACGGGCCCAGGGTTTGGATTTTCTTCCATCTCCTCCTCGTCACCGCTAGAACTAGCATCCTCCATGCTCACCTCCTCTGATCCATAACCCGCTGCGGCCCTAGCCTCTTCGTCTGATTGTGTGTGCTCGGCGACATTGCGGAAAGAAAAAGGGCAAGGTGGATCAGTTTATCACCCGGACATGGAAATCGGGTCGAGGTGAAAGCAATCACACCCCGACACCTCGCCCTTCCATCTTCCTTAAACAGATACAAAATTCCCAGAAAACCCCCAAATTCTCAGAAAAACCCTAAACTCAAACCAAAAAAGGCTTCAAACAACACGCATTCCTACCTCTACCAAACAAACGACTACACTAAGCAATCAAAGCATATATGCGTACAGGGGTATTTCTGGGGCTCATGGTGTTCATCGGAAAAAATTGAAATTACAGAGGCAAAATCGCAGGAGCTAAATCACGACATTCATATCTCAAGCAAAAACAGACGGTAGTAAATGCATAAATCAAATCGAAAAACGATGAAGGAATGTTTAAATTCATACCTGATGGATGAGAAAAGAAGTAAAACGTTGATCTTGGATTAGAATAAGCACTCGTCGGAATCTGCTTGCACTCGTCGGAATCTGCTTGCACTCACCGGAATTTCCTTGCTTTATCGCCGGAGGGATTTATCAGAGGTGAAAGAGAAGAAAAGCGTAAGTGTTGGGGGGAACTCCTCTATTTATAGGAGGAAAAGAGAGGGGAAACGACGTTTGGGATTTTCAAAATTCAAACGTAATGATGGCAGGAACGGTTACCGATTTCTCTCCACCAATCAGAGCAAAGGACGGTTCAGCTCCAACCGCCGTGTCAGAGCACGTGGCTGACGTGACGTTTCGTGTACCGATACATCCGTTTACATTTTATAACCGTTCAAAATTTCTTCTGACGAGCATCACATCACGCGGTATAAGCGACTTCAGCGTATTACTATCTCCCAACATTACTTCAAACAGCCAGCATCAGTCTATGCCCGCTTCGGCTTACACAATAAAACACCTTTTACAGAGCATTATCATTTAAATAAGCCCGACAGAGCGTTGTCGGCGATCAATCGGTAATTCGCTACGCGATATTAACACTGGTTCAAGCCCGATAGAACATTATCGGCGATCAAGCCTGTTCGCTACAAATGCACAGCATATAGCTGGTGGTTTTCACCAACACTGGTTCAAGCCTGATAGAACATTATCGGCGATCAAGCCTGTTCGCTACAAATGCACAGCATATAGCTGGTGGTTTTCACCAACACTGGTTCAAGCCCGATAGAACATTATCGGCGATCAAGCCTGTTCGCTACAAATGCACAGCATATCACTAGTGGTTTTCACCAACACTGGTTCAAGCTCGATAAAATGGTGTCAAACAGGAGCTCCATCAAAGGTTCTTCAAATTCTACTCTCCGCCTTGGCGGACACGCCAGGCACAGAGTAGGGGGCCATTGATATACCCGGATTGGAATGGGGCCCTGTTCATCCATATTTGGCCTACAATCTTGGCCCGTCAACACAGATAATGGGCTTTTACCCCCGCTGGCCGCTGCCTCCAAGCATCTTCTGGCCGCTAGCTACGAGCCGAGGCCTATCCGCCTACAGTAAGCCGGATCATGTCCGCTAACGGTAAGACGGACTCATTCTCTCCACGTGATTCCACCCTATGCATAAAGGCACAAACGAGTCCGCTACTCAACCATACTTCTCGGACTCATTTGCCATGCTTACTTACCCGGTGGCCAATCGGTGGCAACACTTTACAGCTAGATAGGACACTTGTATTGCATGCATGCTTAACTTAGCTATGTATTCTAAGTTGTCTTATCAATGAACAGTGAACCGACTTACTTTTTTAGCCTATATATATAGGATCACATTGTAAAGGAGGACTCTCCAAAAAAAAAAGCTTTAACTATAAATATAATACAAGCAGAAACTCTGCCAACTTGTCGACAGATTAACTTGTTCATCTTATAAACTGTTCCAACAGCCTTGTTCTTACTCGCCACCCTAACCACACCGGAGAAATCATTCATATCAGCCTTATATCCTCAAGATAAACACTGTTACCGCAAATCTGGTGTTCCACGCAACATCAGTATTCATTAGCATTCAAAGAAAGATCAAGATCATTCATTTGAAGAAATACAGAGCTGTGCATAACTTATACAACTAGAAGAAAAGCTCAAATCACAATTGAATCATAGTTATTGATTCAAGTCTCAACTTTGATTCTATCAAATGTTTAGACTGTGAAACACCAAGAAGGTGTGAAGGACAGTTGAGTGCAGTCAGGAAGACTGTGGTTGTGATGAGCAGGTGAAGAGGCAATTCAACCCTCCAAGGACCAGTGTTTCAAACAATTGAAGAGCAGCAATTCTACCTGTTCTACAAGTGTTTAGATAGTGAAGCTAGGGATTAGTCAAGGACTATCAGTTTATAACTTTTTGTAACCGGGCCATCTCAAAGAAGTTCTAGTGGAATTTTCCTCCGCAACACAGGGGAAGAGAGGACTGACAGGATTACACCACCTGGAACCTCTATAATTCTTGTTTATTTACTTTACGCATTTACTTACTTCATTACAGTCATAATTATCTAGTTCTTACTTACAGCAATCTTAAGAAACTGACTCAACAAGCTAGCTGATAACTTATATTTTTATAAAGGCTAAATCTATCCGCTGCCAGTTAACTAGACTAAGGATAAGTCTATATTGACTTATACTTAGTTGAGTTAGCTTAACTCCACACAAGTTTTAATTGAACTTAATTTGTTTTAAATCTAGTTTTTAGGGACAAGTTTATTCACCCCCCCCCCCCCCCTCTAAACTTGTGTTAGCCTTTCCAAGGGACCAACAAGTTTTAATTTACAAAATAAACTGAGAGCTTCTTAGAGAGAGTTTTGAGAAAGAGAAATGGTCGGTCTAGCAACCGAGTTTTACTGGTAGCAATCCATGATAAGATTGCGGCGGGTTGTTCGTGTGGATGAACTGTAGAGGCCGAACACTTTGGCGCCTTCCGGGATCGATCAATTTCTAGGATCAAAAAATAAGGGGATTGTCTTTCTACTTCCCACATGAAGGAATGGATTCTATATCTGTGAGACACACACTTCTCACTCATTCTAGAATAGTGCCAACGTGAGCGATCCTTAACGAACAGATCAAACCCTATTAACAAGTAGGAGTCTGTAATCACTTCAGGATTAAGGTCAATCCATATATGATCATCTTGTGATATAATAAGATTTCTCAATCACGGAATTATATGAGAAACTCAGATTAAATCGGTCCAGTCCTATATGACTCTCATCATATATAAATGCCCCACTTAGACAACCAATGTCGACGATCCGGATCGGACGGTCACACCATAAAGTGTTCTGGGCGCATTAATGGTGGTTTAATCAATAGACCCCATACTTTGATTAACTTCACCACGGACTAACATTTCAAGTGTATCACCATAAACTTAATCCTCATGTGTGACAGACACTAAGTTAGATGGCTACATATGATACGACTTAGGGTTTTCAACAGTGTATTACTCACAAGCACGAAGCAAGTAATAAGATGAGAATAAATCTGTCATTTATTAATTCTAAAAACAATTACATAAATTGTCTTTCGGGCGCTACACCCAACAAGTACCTCATATACTTGACATTTGACTTCAATTGGCTAAGTCAGAGTACACCATTTAGCTTCTTCATTTCCTGGTAACTAATAATCTTTGTCCTTAAGAATATTCAGCTTTACATGATCTATAGTTCAGTTTCAGGTCACCACAGACTTGCCTGATTCCTGACTTATAGTCACGACTTAGTCAGCTTCTAACTAAGTTTGCCACCTCAGTTCTTCGGTTTTCATTAACTGAGTTTGTCACCTCAGTTCTTCGGTCTTCACTAACTGAGTTTGTCACCTCAGTTCTTCGGCCTTCTCAGACGTATCCTCAGTTTTCTTGCTATGACTCTGCTATTCGCATAGTTCCTATCTATTACAATGCTTGCCTGAAACAACCTATACAAAGCTCAGACTCTAGATAGATCCTATACATTTTTCTCTAGACCATTTCTTGCTTCTTCTTTCATTATGCACTATAATAGTTAGTTATGACTCCATCATCATGGGTTATAAATGAACTTTCTAAGTTCATGATGAATCATCATCAAAACATCAATTTTATTTCCAACAATTTCCCCCTTTTTGATGATGTATCATAACCCTCCCTAAAAGCAATAATAAAAGAATAATGCATGAAATTAGAACAAACTAAAATACCAAACTAAAAACAGTTGAGTTCATTACATAGCTGTATCAAAACAAACTGACTTTACGAAATCATTGGTAGATACTTCTTTTTGTTTCCAGGAGTCTTCTTGATTTTCCTTCTTCTCTTGATTCATCATTTTTGGGCTTGATATCCAAGTATTCATTGATCATCCGATTTGCTTCTTCGTTGTCTTGATTTTTAAATTTTGTCAGAATCTCTTTGATTTCCTCATCCTTTAGCTTCACCTCTTCTTTTGATATTAATCCACGTTCTTCTTTTTCAGCTTCTACCTTTGATTCCAGGACATTTTCCCACTCAGACTTTGCCTCTTTCTTTTCAACTTCCTTTATTTTTTCTTGCAATCTAGCACATATTGCAATCTTCTTTCTGATATTCATCATAGCTTTGACTGAGGCTTTTTCATCTTCCTCACTTCTTGTCTCTTTAAAGGGTTCTTCTGCAATTAATTCCTCAATTAATTTATCAGCTGCCTCTCCATTTTGTTGAATGACAAGTAAATTAGTATCTAGTTGTCTGTCTTGTTCCTCGATCAATAGTTTAGCAAAGTTTTCTTCAGCTAAATTTGTTCTTGTTAGTTTAGTATCATCTTAAGCTTTAGATTCATCAGCACCTTCAGTTTTATCTTCCCCCTTGTTTGAAGATATGCAAAAGCTTTCTTCAAATAATTTGTGCAAGGTGATGATGTTGGAGTACCTGTTCAGACCTGAGTAATGTGCCATTGAGATAGACTCATGCAGGTTGTAGAGCTTACTTTGTAAAGTCTGCGTCAGACTTTCTATAATCATCTTTAGCCCTTTCAATTTCTTCTCAGTTTCCGTTAATTGTCGCTGAGTCTTTTTAGTTGCAATATGGGGAATGTCCTTTATTATAGATTAACCTGTGGTCGCATCTTGATCTTGAGATGGGAAACTGACTCCATGGTGATGAGAGTTATGACTTAACAGTTCTCTCTCATATTCTGTTGCACAGAATTCAACATCTTCTAAAATTTCTCTTTGCTTCTCAGTATATCCTTCATACTTATCCCGCACCATCTTCCTTTGTTTGCTAGCTGTCCTTTCATTCTGATTTCCAAGTTTGCTTGTACTAGGATTTGGTGTTTCTTCTTTCACTTCATTGCTCCGATACCAATTTTTGGTCCCTTTTTCAGCATGAACTTTTCTCTTTTTGTCTTCTTTCCTTGAACTTTTGCTCTTTCATCCGAAATTTGCTTTATCATTTGCTTGAGGACATACTTGTTCTAGTCCAGTTTCTTCTCAAACCAAATTGCATAGATTAATTTCAGCTTCTCTGTCGAAAAAGTGTAGAAATTCCATATGTGACCAATGACATTTTTGGTTAGTAGAACTGTCAAGAATGCGTATTCTTGTTTTTGTTGATGAATAGACCCAATGAAATTCTTATCGTCCTTGTTGCTCGCTGTGACTTCCCAAAGTCTGTCATTTTCTTCATTCCGAAAGCAAGAGATGTGAATCCTCCATATATATCCAAACCAAAGACTAGAGATAGAAGATGTTCATTAAAAATAATGCTTTTCTTTTGGAATGATGTCCTAAAGCTTCTTCCATCATCAACTATTATGGCATTCCTGTAGAAATCTCTGATATCTTCTGGGCACATAATTTTGACCTTCGTATCAATTAGGTTTTCGAGTCCTTGAATCTTCTTGATTTTGTCTGCAATCTGAAGTGATAGGGTAGAGTTTGAAAATGTTTGCCTGTAGTCGTCAAGATTCATGGTGATTCCTTCATCCATGTTATATCGCTCCATTAAAATGGATTTTCAATTGGAACGTTCTTGGGGGAAATCTTGAAAGGATGGATTGGTAGACGAATATTTGGAGATTGATTGTGCAAGATTTGGTCAAAGATGTAAGAACGGTATGTATTTTTGAGTTTTTCAATACACTCAACCGTTTAAATGAGAGTCTTGTCACAATCATTAAGATTTGTAGGGTCATGCATCTACTTCTTCTGTTTTAATAGTCTCCTCGATTGACACGTGGCTTCTGGTGATTTGTTTGTCAGCGCAAGCGTCAGATGGTAGCTGGAAAGTTTTCAGCTTTTGACCATTTTGCCCTTCATCAGCTTTTGGCTTTTCAGCTTCGTTGCTATGCTGCAGTTTTCTTGTGTAGAAGTCATTTTTTATCTGGATTCAGCAACATAAGAACTGACTTAGCCTGCAAAACAATTTTAGGGTTTTCTTCGGTACCCATGTTTTCTTGAGTCCGGCTGGATTAGTTACTGAAGTACAAACTTCAGTTTCTTTGATGAGAGAATTAAACTTTCTCATCTCTCTTCTAGATAGGCCATTACGCTCAACCTGAGTTGATTTCACAAGGATTCTTTTAGATTTATCATCTTTATCTTCTCAGTGTAATCCACTAGGTCTTCCAGTATCTTGATGTCTAGAATTTATATTCTTTGAAATCTCAAGACTGGGTAAGGGTGGGGAATTATCACTGCTTTTGTCAAATTTACTTGATGTTAATCTTTCAGCTAGATTTGACACCTCAGTTTCAAGAAACTCCTTCCGTTCTTTTGCTTTGCCAAGTTTTGTATCTTTTAAGTTCAACTCAAGTGTGAGTTTTTCCACCAAATTGACAAGCTCAGAGTTTCTCTGACTGAGTTCAGTGAGTGATAACTGAGTAGAAGAATGTACCTTTTCTTGATTGTTTGTTACAGCTTCAAGGTTTGACTTTACATTCTTTTGCTGCTCTATTGAATCTTCATTATTGTCAGTTACTTGTAGCAACTACTTATCTTCTTCTTCTGAGAGATCACTCAGTGATGGAACTCCTTTGAATTTGTCATCATACGCATTGAAATCAATATCCACATCATCACTGAAATGAGGTTCTGGATTTGTATGTGAATTTGTAGTACTAGCCCCTCAAATACTTGATCCTGAAAATCAGATACATCGTTTTGCAAACAATTAGCCAGAGGATTAATAAGCCAACTTCTAATTCTAGATGTATTCATTAAGTTTCACTATATGCTTTTGCAACTGATACAGTGAGGGGTTTTCAACAAATGGTATATAAGATTGCTTTGGATCAGTTCCAAAAAGGAAGAACTGATCTGATACCAATTATTGGTCCCTTGGAAAGGCTAACACAAGTTTAGAAGGGGGGTGAATAAACCTCTACTCAAAAACTGATTTGCACCCCAGGAACTGAGTTTCTCAAAACTCAAACTGATTTAGCAAACTGATGTTCAATATGACTTAGCTCAGTTATGTTCCTACCCTTCAACCATGTATTGGAGTTGGCTAATTCAACTTAGTTGGTGCTAGAACTGAACTGACTTGCAGCAAATAAAATCAAGCCTTTTGTGTAATAGATGTGTCAATAAAGATCCTAATCTCCTATGTATCAGTTCTGTGCTGACTCAGTGTCTGATGTTTGCTGAGTTTTGTGATGAAATGATAATACAATAAGTAAAACAATCACAACACAAATATAAATGCATAAAGTAAATCAACACGGGGTTTGTTTATGGAAGTTCCAGTTGGTGTAATCCCGTACGTCTTCCCTTCTCCTGTGGTGTAGGAGGTATCACTAGAATCTTGAGATAACTTTTACAAAATCCTAGCCTAATGACAATCCTTCACGACAACCTAGTTTCACTGTCCACACGGAATGAAGAAAGGTGAGATTGCTCCCTTCACGCTGCACATTGATCCTTCGGAGGTAGAATTACACCTTCACCAGCTCACCACAAACACAAACACAAATCCATGATCGCACCAATATTGTGGCAACCAAGTTGCAACCGTATGAGGAAATGTGGAGTTGCTCTCCTCAAACTATACACAGCTAACCCTTTGTCACACAAATGTTAGGTTTAGAATCAATCAAAAGATTAATTCAATGAGTTGTCTGATTCTTCTGGATATGGCCTGGTAGCTCGTAGGTGCCTGCTTCCCCCTTAACGGGTTACTGGATCTTCTCTATAATCTTCAAGGCAACTTCGTTGGCTTCTCTCTTTCTAGATATAGATTCTGATTTTCTGGATCTGGATCTCTCTCCTCTTGATCTGGATTTTAGATATGTGCTTTGTAAGCTTGTCCAAGATCTGCACTTTTCAAGAACTCCTCCTTGTGTATTTATAGGGGTAATGTAACGGTCAAATAGGCCTTATAGCCGTTGTATTTGTCGTTTAGCTAACGTTCATATGTACGGTCTCTATGTCGCTTTCTTGATCTGTACTTTTTCAGTTTTCAGTCCTTGATTTATCAATTCAGCTTTTCCAGATTCTCAGTTCTTTCTTGACAAGGCCTTAACTCAGTTTTCTACTCTTATTCAAAATTGAGTACCTCGTATACTTGACATCTGACTTCAATTGGCTAAGTCAGAGTACACCATTCAGCTTCTTCATTTCCTGGTAACTGATAATCTTTGTCCTTAAGAATATTCAGCTTACATGATCTATAGTTCAGTTTCAGGTCACCACAGACTTGCCTGATTCCTGACTTATAGTCATGACTTAGTCAGCTTCTAACTGAGTTTGCCACCTCAGTTCTTCGGTCTTCATTAACTGAGTCTGTCACCTCACTTCTTCAGTTCTTCACTAACTGAGTCTGTCACCTCAGTTCTTCGGTCTTCACTAACTGAGTTTTTCACCTCAGTTCTTTGGTCTTCTCAGACGTATCCTCAGTTTGCTTGCTATGACTCAGCTGTTTGCCTATTTCCTATCTATTACAATGCTTTTCTGAAACAACTTATACAAAGCTCAGACTCTAGATAGATCCTATACATTTTTCTTTAGACCATATCTTGCTTCTTCTTTCATTATGCACTATAACAGTTAGTTATGACTCCATCATCATGGGTTATAAATGAACTTTCTAAGTGCGTGATGAATAATCATCAAAACATCAATTTTATTTCCAACAAATAATGTTTACGCTATGTGTTGAGTTTTAAACCTTGATTTGTGACCTAATAACATTGTATAAACATGAACAAGCCTCGATTGAGTTTCTGATGCATTTAGTTCTGGCACCGAATATACTCTTCAAGGGATTTGAAGTTCAGGACCATCGGAAGAGCATGATAGGCTTATGCGTTGATGGGTTAGCATTCATCAATGTCTGTGTAATTGATAGGCCTTGTCTATGTCTAGTTGTCTAGGAAGTGAGTAATAGGTGTGAGGGAGGTTAATTGAAAATGCTTAGGTGGTTAGTTAACCGTTTAATAAAAACGTACTTTACTAGTAAAAGATTAAACATCATGTCATTCTTGGATAGGAACCTGACATTATCGCGATGTGTGTGCTTTCCTAAAGGTGGATAACTCTGTAGGTTTACAAGACCCTAAGTATAGAGGGACTTCGCTGAAACGTGTGCACCCTCGGGCTTTCCCCCGTGGTTATTGGTGTGATCCACCAATATGTCGCAAGGTATATCCCTAACCGGATGTGCGTAGTGCCCCTGAGTGTGGATGTAACACAAATAAGTTAAGCTAGAAACGTTTAGTCATAACATGTTGATGGACATGAAGTGAACCCTAGATTGAGTCGGTCATATAAAGATAACTAAACTTTTAAGTATATTTTCTTTATAAATCTTATTTGAAATCATAGCTTCTCTCTTTTATTAAGTACGTTGTACTTTCCTCAAATGCATGTCTTTCTATGTGTTTGGGGGTGAGAAGATGAACATGTTGATCCAGGTTTCGAGGAGGATTACGATGACGACGTTTGAGGACGCCTCATTGGAGTTTTACCATTTATTGTTCTTTCATTTATCTATTTGGATTAGACTATCCTTTGGTTCTTTTGGAGTTGGTTTTGGTCCTTGAGACTTGTAGTTCTTTCCTTTTCTTTTGGAAATTTCGTACGTTTGGATTTCCTATTTCCTTTTGAATGTAATAAATGTTACATTTGCATCTTTAGATTTTGTTTTTATTCTTGGATGCATTGAGAAAAGTTTTACCCGAGTCTTATGCTTCCGTTTGCTTAACTCGATACGACGTAGTAGAGGCTTACGTATAAAGTGGAATTTTTATTTTATTTTATACGTGCCGAACGTTCTTTTTCCGGATAAAGACTCGGTGTCCGGGAACGGGGTGTTACACATAGTGAAGTAACTGAAGTTGATTCTCATTACCAGGGGCGAAATGATGTAATTCTTCCAATTTCAACACAAGTATGTGAGACATAAATGACTATCAGTCCACATGTAGCAAATAGATTAGCAGTACTTTTTAGCCACAATAGAGTAGCACATGTACGATATCGATATAAAACGGTACATAACAGAAACGTGACATGTATAACGACGATACTTAACGATACATATTACAAACTAATATGACGTGTGAGAAGTCTTGGAATCAACAATGTGTTTGTCATCTTAATCACTTATCAAGATACACATAAACTTTGTTCTTAGCACACAAGAGTTATAATGCAAAACTGTACAAGTTTGTGATCAAATTTCTGGATATTTTCTGTTTATTGATCCAAAATATGGATATTTCATGAGTGATTTTCGATGTGGGAAATAAGGGGGGAAAAAGGGGAGGCCGGGAGGGGGGAAGGATTTATTTGCAGTTGATTATAATGTTTAGACCCTGTTTGGATCGGAAGACTTGACAGGAAAAGAAATTATATGATTTAGAATGATTCAAAATTTACTTGTTAAAAAAAATGATTCAAAATTTGGTGTTTGATATGTTTAAGTTTGAAAGGAAAGAAATGGAAGTAAGAGAGAAAGAGGGACAAAGTTTTTCACAATCTTTATCTTCCCGATCATATGATAAACGAAAGAAAGCAATTCATTTTTAGTAAATTTGTATTGACAATTTTTATATCTATTTCTCATTTTTGTCTAGTTGTATCAAGTATTCAAAATAGACTTCAGAATCTCTCATTCTCATCTTCTTTATTTTTTTGTCACTATCATTCTTTTTTTTTTCCATCTCATTCTTTCGATCCACATCAGAGTATTATATAAAGTGTAATTATCGTAGTCTTTTTCTTTTTAATTTTTTATTGTTAAAAAGTGGACGTGTAACGGAAAACAAATAGTTTAGAGAGCGTCGGTTTGGTCTTAGCACGATTAAATAATTCTCAAATGTCGAAGTAAATGAAAAACAACAATATTCCAATCTCGTGTGCTCCTACAGTTCTCTGATTTTTTTTTCAAGGTTTCCTACAGTTTTCTTTTGGCTGGCTAAATGGAAAATTGTTGTTAGTGGAATAAATTGCTAAAAAATATATATATTCATGATCAGTTGTATAAATTACAATCAATATATGTTCATTTTTCTTCTATGAGCTATTGATAAATATTTATATATAACGTTGGGAAAAAGATACTAAATGATATAATATTCTACGTTGAAAAATTAGAAAGGTCCAAAATGACACATATTAGACTTAATTAGGCAAATATGACACACTTAAATCTTATTTGGTTATAAGGACATAAAAATAGTACATAGACCAAACAATCCCTAATTTTTTTTTTTTTTTAAAAAAAAGGTTGATTTCTTTTTTTTTTCCTGGACGCTATTTTTTTTTTCCTTCTCTAGACGCTAAAAAGGTTTTTTTCCCGGTGCCCACCTCGATGCATTGACCACTGCAATGCAGTGGGAACCCCCGATGCAATGACCACCCCGATCGCGAGAGATACCGCGCGCGCGATGACCACCCCGATGCGCATTGACCCCACGATGTAAGGACCACCGCGATCTGATGACCATCACGATTCAGTGACATGTGAAGATGATGTGACATGTGACGATGTAGAGACACTGCGATGCAGAGAAACCGCGATGAAGTGACACAGTGATGCAAAGACAACGCGATGTTATGACATTTGACGATGCAGAGACACCGTGATGCAGAGACATAGCGATGAAGGGACACCGCGATGAAGTGACACCACATTGTAGAGACACCGTGATGAAGTGACACCGCGATGCAGAAACACCACGATGAAGTGACACCGTGATGAAGTGACACCGCGATGCAGAGACACCGCGATGCAGTGACCACCCCTGATGCAGAGACACCGTGATGCACTCACAACCGCGATGCAATGACACCGTGATGTATCGACCACGCGATGCATTGACCACCCCCGATCCATTGACCACCGCGATGCAGCGACCACCCCCGAGCAGAGACACCGTGATGCGGTGACCACCCCCGATGCAGAGACGCCGCGATGCAGAGACACTACGATGCATTCACCACCGCGATGCAGTGACCACCCCAATGCATTCACCATCCGCGATGCATTGACCACCGCGATGCAGTGACCACCTCCGATGCAGTGACCATCGCGATGCATTAACCACCCCGATCTATTGACCACCGCGATGCAGTGGCCACCCCGATGCAGAGATACCGCGATGCAGTGACCACCCCCTATGCAGAGACGCTGGATGAAAAAAGTAGTGACACCGCGATGCATTGACCACCCCCGATGCATCGTGGAGTCACTTCATCGCCGTGTCTCTTTAGAGTCTAGAAAAAAAAACTTTTTTAGCGTCTAGGAAAAAAAAATTAGCGTCCACGAAAAAAAACACTTTTTTAGCGTCCAGAAAAAAATAATAATTAAAAAAAAAAAATCAGCGCTGGTTTTTTTAATTAATTAGGGGTAGTTTTGTCTAGTTACTAATTTTATGTCCTTATAACCAATTAAGATTTAAGTGTGTCCTAAGTGCCTAATTAAGTACTCAAACTAGTATTTATAAACAAATACCCATTGATTTGTATGTTTGGCATCTTGTATTATTTGATTTAAACCGGATCATTATTAATATTATGAAGAAAAAAAACTATGTACATGGTGTTCAGTTGATGTGTAAAAACGCTATACAATGGAAACTGATGGCCAAATTATTGTAAACCAAACTCTAACAGGAAGAGTACCGGGTCGGCTGTACTACAACGGCGAGCAAAGGTCGTATCCCACGAGGAATTGATCAAGTATCACAACCACTTCCGTATTTAGTTAAGGCTCACAAAAGGGTGAAATTAATTATAGCTAAGAAGATAAAAACGCTAACTTTAAAATGTATGATAATTGAAATAGCTAAACTATGGTCAAGAACACTACTCTCAATACCTTTATCGAATAACTAGGGATGAGCCTTAACCTACCAACCAACCAATGGTGTCTAATGAATGTGTCGTGGGTGCAATCTCCTAAACTGGTCCATAAGCGTTAATACCACAACCTAGTTACCATATATTAGGTTCAACAGTCCCCCCTATGGGATTTAATTGACCTAATATGATTAAGAACTATGAGACGCTCCGCATACACCGAGTTCACGGCTTAGCTAGAAAAACCTTACCAAGGAACAGGCTGCGAAAAACTCGACTAGTTCGTGCATGGCAATCCTAAATTCTAGTTTGCACACTCACTCGCAAAATATATTTATAAAGTTCGTGTGTGGAATCATGAATTAGGTGATCAAATTAATGCAAGCATTAAGATCAAATTTTAGGACACAACAATTCAAAAGATTAAACTTTTAAGCCCTACTCATCCCTAGATCATCGTTTAGGCATCAATTTCGTAGTTCCATCACATAGTATAGCTATAATAAATTAGCTACTCATGGTAATAATAAAAGTGCATAAATTCATGACGGAATTAATAAAAAAACATGATAAAAAGACCGAATAAAAATTACCAATGAAAAACGTAGCAATCCACCACTTGAATTGTCACTTCTTTGTGTTGAAATCGCAAAATAAAATAAAGAAAACTGCTGTTGTTGTTGAAGAAAAGTTGGAGAAAATAAAAATAGATCTATTCTGAAAATGGCTGCAGAGAAAAACAAAACTATAGCATGAAATCTGTATGAAAAATTTGACCTAAGGGGTTTTTATAAAAGCAAATCGCCGACCCCGTAATTTTTTCCGGAAAATCCCGTCGCACCAGCTTGTCTCGCATTCAATTTTCCGCAAAAGAGACGTGGGCCCCTCAATAAATGCATGCGCCAACTTTAAGGAATCTCCGGCCTTTGACTTGTGACCTTTGGTTTTATTTATTTATGTTTTTTATTATATTATTCACAAAGAGTTAAAACCACGTATCGAGAACTCACTCCCCATTGTGAACTAAAGTTGGGATCCCACAAAAAATGAAAAAATTTTTCAATTTTTTGCTTCGAACGCTTGAATTTGAATTTCGCGCCATTTTTTCATACGAACTCCGTTTTGAACGATTACCGTTCTGATCCTCGCGACGCCCTCTATCACGCCACTCCTATAACAAACAAAAACAAGGAAACCCAGGCGTGACAAATGCCTATAAAACGCGCACAATTCACCCAAAAATATGAGATTTCGGACGTAAACACTCTATCGTCTCGTGATTCGACCCGTCATGAAATGTGCGCATAAAAACCACTTAACTACCCCAAAATTACATCTAATAGGCTACAAATAGTGGGTAATTATAGCAAAGTTGACTCTCATGAACTACCCACTTAGCGTTTGCTCGCCCTCGAGCAAATCAAGCGATTCAAAATTAAGTCATGAGATCAACGTTGCAATCATATGAGAAACCAATATATTCAATGAGTAAAAACTAGTCAACAAGCGAATAAACACGAGCCAAAACGTATCTTACCATAGAAACGGAATGTGTGTGTGTATAGCTTCTCAATCATTAATCACGGTCAACCGGCTCAGATTATAAATACATGACTAATGGTGTTAAACCATAGGCTTATACTTCATAATCATCTTCACTAATCGAGGTCAAGTCAAGGCTAACTAAGGTTAGGCAGGACTTGCACGGTTGTAACATTAGGCTAGGGACGGGGCTAAACGAAAGAATAAAATGAATATCAAAAGAGAAAAATACGAGTAAGCCTAATCAAAACATCTTGAATTGCCTCAAAACTCACCTCCTTAGCTTGGTTCAAGCAAGCATCCTCCTTCTTTACTCTCCAATCTCAACATACTTCAATATGAACTCGTCCCACCAACGCCACATTGGAAGAATTAATACATGACCTTCATCAAACATTCTTTGACTCAACTTTATTCAAACGTTTTTATTCAATTTTTGCTTCTTTTTGATTGATTTTTTTTTGATAAACAAAACACCAACACTTTTTACTACCCATTCTCATTCGTAATTCAAAAGATACACCAACACCATCCAAGGATATCTGTCTCCGCCACCCCACACTTGTGCTAGCAAGTGTGCCCAACATAAGATTAAGACTCACTCGTTGGGTGCCAAAGAAACGTAGACCATAAATTAAGGCTAAGGGTCGGTAATTATAGGCTAATAAACGAATGGCTAAGTTCGGGTGGGGGTCTAACCACCCTACAAAGGCCTAGAGTGGTTTCTATGGAAATTATGTACATGGTTGGCTATTTGGCCCTGGTTGGATCAAAGAAATGCCAGGACCGTCATCCCTTAATCTACCAAGACTGACCTCTCTATTTCTCCTCGAAGTTAATGGTATAAGTTCTAGGTAACATATTAATGTCTATGGCATCTATAATCATTCACTAACCAACCACAATTCATGAAAGCGAAGCTATTACGTGCATAAAAATTCTTGGTAAGGTTTTTATAGCTAAGCCGTGAACTCGGTGGATGCGGAACATCTCATAGTTCTTAATCATATTAGGTCAATTAAATCTTATAGAGGAGACTGTTGAACCGAATATAGGGTAACTAGGTTGTGGTATCAGCGCCTAGGGACCAGTTTAGGAGATTGCACCCACAACACATTCATGAGAAGCTATTGGTTGGTTGGTAGGTTAAGGCTCGTCCCTAGTGATTTGGTAAGGGTATTGAGAGTAGTGTTCTTGACCATAATTTAGCTATTCCTTTTATCATACTTTTTCAAGTTAGCATTTTTCATCTTTTTCTAGTTATAATTAATTTTACCCTATTTGTGAGCCTAAACTAAATACAAGTGTGATTGGTGGTATTTGACGGATTCCTCGTGGGATATGACCTTGCTCGCCGTTGTAGTACAACCGACCCAGTACTCTGTCGGTTAAAGTTGGTTTACTATAATTTGGCCATCAAGTTTTCTGGCGCCGTTGTCGGGGAATTGGTTGATATTACAAAATCACTATAGTATTTAGGATTAGGTCCTTTTTTTCTTTTCTTTTTTTGATGTTTTGTTGAGAAGTCATGCCACCTACTCCGGTAGTGGTAGTGACTTGATACCTTGACTGTGTTCTTGTTTTTTCATATAATTGCAGAGGATGGATCCTTATGGCCAAAGAGGCTACTTCCCCCACTCATTTGAAGGATTTAACTTTGGTGGTATGGGTTTTGGAACACAACTATATTATCAGTTCAACCCATACACATCACCCTACAACAACAAGTGGGAGAGTCCTCCAAGTTCTCAGTTTCAACACCCCAACGCCTATCCACAATACTCACAACTAGCGTATGTTACTTCACCGCCGAAGAGTACAACTGAGATTTTTTTGGAGAAACTTCGTCAAGACCTTAAAAAGTCTAACCATGATCTTAAAGAGTCTAACCAAGAGCTAAAAGAGTTTCACCAAGGGTTTAGACGGGATCTAAAGGAACTGAAGGATTCCCAGCACCGCTTGGATTCTGAGGTGGTTGATCTGGCTAGCCGGGTAGGGCAGTTGGTTGAGAAGAAGAGGCTTGAGGGGAGCATTAAAGAAGAAGAATGTTTTCAATCTCTACCGTCTCTCCTTGAGTTAATCACTCATGAGGAATGCCATGAAGAAGGTATGGATATTGTCCCATTGAATTATCAATTCCTTATTCAGTGAGCCATGTTGAGACATATTTATAGGTAAGTCATTTTTAGTCTTTGGATTCTCTTGTTGGGCCAACTTGTTATTATGTGGTGCTTGAATCACTCATAATTGGCATATGCTCTATTTCGGGGAAAGTGAATTCGTTGTGTTGCACGATGAATTTCTTGAACCAATCTTGGTGGAGGGGATTGAACCCCTTGTCTTTCTTTTCTCATTTTGAGGGGGGGGTGCTCAATTCCTATGATTTGTGTAGGGAGAAGCAACGGTTTGCGCTCCTGTGGTATAACTATCCTTAGCATAATTGGGTGTAGATAGTCGAACTAAGGACTTTAAACTTAGAATGTTTTAGGTAGCTTGGTTTTTTCTTTTCAATCGTGTTTCTTTGTTATTCTGTTGGTTTCTTAATAAGTCGAGCCAACGACAATAAATAAAAGCACTTATGGGAGGCAACCCACTTCATTTAGGTTGTTAGGATTTTGTTTCTTCTATTAGAAAAATAAGAGTTGTAAATTTTTGACCAAGCCGCTTGATTCTTGTTGCATGCCTTGCGATAACCCATGTTTTACATGTTATACATCTCCATACTTGTGCTTACCTACACTTAAGGTTTCGGCCTTTCGTCGTAGTGGATTCTTGGTTTCTTTGTTGTGATTGCACAGGAACCATGGGAGATACATTGGAGATTGTCACTTTGCATGGTTGCGCCCTGTTACCGGTTCAGCTAAGTCTTTCCTTACTTTATCACTCACACACCGCGGACGGTGTTCCATTTTAAGTGGGAGGTGGTAGACTTAGCTTCACTTTACTACCAGGTGCTTTAATTTTATGTATCGAATGAGCTATATGCTTGGCGTTTGGTCTTTATTGATAAAAATTGAGCCATTTTTTAAATTTTTCATGACTTTGATGTTGCGAATTATATGTGAATTCATGGTATTTTTCGGTTAATTATTAGTCAAGTGTTGAATGCATGCGAGTCAAACCTTCATCTTGTTGTGGAAATGGAATTCTTATGCGCGTAATAGCTTTGTTTTCATGAATTGTGGTTGGTTAGTGAATGCTTATAGATGCCATAGACATTAATCTGTTACCTAGAACTTATACCATTCACTTCGAGGCGAAATAGAAATGTCAGTCTTGGTAGATTAAGGGATGACGGTCCTGGCATTTCTTTGATCGAACCAGAGCCAAATAGCTGTTAGGTGTAGTGCCCGAAAGACAATTTGTGTAATTGTTTTTATAATGAATGACATAATTTATCTCACCTTATTACTTGCTTTGTGCTTGTAAAGTAATACACTGCTGCAAACCCTAAGTATATCTGTATGTAACCACTTAACTCAGTGTATGGATTACACGTGAGGATTGAGTTAGTGGTGATATACTTAAACTGTTAGTCCGGGGTGAACTTAATCAGAGTTTAGGGTCTCTTGATTAAAACACCAATAATGCGCCCATAACACCTTAGGGTGTGATAGTCTTATCCGATTTGCCGGTAGAGAGGTACCTACGTGGGGCATTTATATATGATGGCATTCATATAGGACTGGACCGATTTAATCTGAATTTCTCGATATAATTCCGTAATCGAGAATGTTATTAAATCATTAGATGATCATATATGGATCAACCTTAATCCTGAGGTGATCATAGGGTGCTGCTTGTCCCGGGGTAGTGTTTGATGTGTTAGTTACGGTTCACTTAAATATGTGTTCCAAGCCACTTCTCATTGGCACTATCTCCAGATGAGTGAGTAGTTATGATTTTCACAGACATGGAATCCATTCCTTCCTGCGGGAAGTAGAGAGACAGTCCCCTTATTTGTTAGCCTTAAGAAAGTGATCGATCCCGGGAGTTCATATTAGACTAATTGATCACTAGTCAGATATGTGAACTAATTGATCATCAGGGGGTTAATGTTAAATAAGGATAAGATATTATTTGTCGGGTTTACGAAGATATCCCACTCAGAATGGACAGTCCATGGAGGGTTAATCCGTATGTAGTGATTATATCAATGGACGCTTATTCACTCTATGGGTTGAGTATAAGTATACATCTATAATCGGTAGAGTTCAGTTTCGGGTTTATGGTGGCGTAATCCCGGAATTAATAATTAATGTACTTATTCGGTTCGATGAATAATTAATTATTGGAGCTACTGGTTATAGGTCCATGGTCCCCGATGTGGCTTCTGTAATTCAGACTAATAATCTTGTTATTTGGGCCTCAGTGATAATTAATTGGCTGGGCTAATTAATTGATATGCACGGATATTATTTAGTTGGGCTAAATAATATAACACACATAAAAGACATTTTATGTGGGCTTAGTGACCCTTAATGTGGCGCCAATATATATGTCACTTAATTAGAGAGAAATTAGTTTTCTTGGATAATTATTTGACATGTGATTTAACATTTATTTGTTAAATGATAATTCATGGAATATTAGATAATAATATGATTTATCCTAATTTGTTTGGGATAATCATTTTATTTATCTTTTATTTGGAATAAAGGATTAATGTAATAATTATCTCTTAATTATTTAATCCTTGGAGGACAAGGATTACTCTCCTATATAAAGAGAGTTCTCCCAAGCCTTAGGCATTGGCATAATTTCGACCACACACTTGTAAAAGAGAGAAAAAATTGTTTTTCTTGTTTTGGGTTTTAGAAGAAGAAAAAACTCTAAGTTTTTCTTGGCGTTGCATATCAAGGAGGTTCGTGTATCAAGAAGGGTGTCCACCAACCGCCGTTTGGAGAACACATCGAAAGATCTTGGCTTCTCTTCCTACTATTGGTAACATGATCTTAACCCCCTTGTAGTAGTTTAAGTCCTTTAATTATGTATTGTGATGTATAAGTCGTGATCCATCCGCTGCGCGTAGATCTAACTCGTTTAGATCTAAGAACCTGCATCCTTCAATAGCCAACCATGTTCATAATTTCCACACACACCTCTCTAAGCATTTGTAGGGAGGTTTGACCCCTACCCGAACTTTAGCCATTCGTTGATTAGCCTATAATTACCGACTCTTAGCCTTTAATTGTGGTCTACATTTCTTTGGCACCCTACGAGTGAGTTTAATTATCCTATTTTGGACACACTTGCTAGCACAAGTGTGGGTGGCGGAGATGAGCATTCATGGATGGTGTTGGTGTATCTTTTGCATTATGAATGAGAAGGGGATGCAAAAAGTGTTGGTGTTTGGTTTATCAACTTAAAAAAAAAAGTAGAAAAAAAAAAGTCGAAAAAAATCAATCAAAAAAAAGCAAAAATTGAATGAAATGTTTGAATAAAGTTGAGTCAAAGAATGTTTCATGAAGGCCATGTATTACTTCTTCCAAAGTGGCGTTGGTGGGATGACTTTTCATTGAATTATGTTTGGAATTTAGAGTAAAGAATGAGAATGCTTGCTTGAACCTAGCCAAGGAGGTGAGTTATGAGGCAAATTCAAGATGTTTTGATTAGACTCACTCGTTTTTCTCTTTTGATATTCCTTTTATCCTTTCGTTTAGCCCCGTCCCTAGCCTAACATTACAACCGTGCAAGTCCTGCCTGACTTTAGTTAGCCTTGGTTTGACCTCGATTAGTGGAGATGATTATGAAGTATAAGCATATGGTGTAACAACATTAGTCATGCATTTATAATTTGTGCCGATTAACTATAACTAATGATTGAGAAGTTATGCACACACACATTACGTTTCCATGATAAGATATGTTTTGACTCGTGTTTGTTCGCTCGTTGACTATTTTTTACTCACTGGATATTTTGGTTTCCCATATGATCGCAGCTTAGACCTCATGATTTATTTTTGGATCGCTTGATTTTGCTCGAGGGCGAGCAAACGTTAAGGGGGGAAGTTGATGAGAGTCAACTTTGCTATAATTTCGTTTGTATTTTACCCCCTATTTGTAGCCTATTGGATATAGTTTGGGTAGTTTAGTGGTTTTTATAGGCACATTTCACCACGAGTTGAATCACGAGATGATATGGCGTTTACATCCAAAACCTCCATATTTTTGGCTGAATTGTGCGTGTTTTATTGGCATTTGTCACGTTTGAGTTTTCTTGTTTTTTATTTGTTAGAGGTGCGGCGTGATAGAGGGCGTGACGTGGATCACAACGGTATAGAAATCGTGTAAAACTGAGTTAGTATGAGAAGCTGACGCGTGACTAAAATTCAAACGTTCGACAAAAATATTATTATCCAATTTTGTTTGGATCCCGATGTTGGTGTCGATTGCGGAAGGCCTTCTCTGTACAATTGAAAAAAGAGAACATAATAAAATAAAATAAAAGAGAAAAAGAAAAATGAATTGAAAGAAAAAAAATAAGAAAGCTGCATGCATTGGTCAAAGGTGGGCCCACGCATATTCTAGGGGCCGTGGAAAGTAGTAAAGGACCGACGGAAATTTCCGGAAATATATTAGGTCGGCTGTAGTTCTATTTTAAAGCGATTTTAGGTCGAGTTTTTACATACAGTTTTCATAGAACAAATTTATTTTTCTCTGTAGTAGTTTTTCTACAATTATTTTTATTTTTTTCTGCAAAATTTCTTTTAGAACAACAACTTTATTTTCTCTTTTATTTTGTGATTGGAACACAACGAAGTGACAATTCGATTGGTGAATTGATATAACTTTTTTATTGGTAATTTTCTTTATTTTTTATGATGCCAATTGTTTATTTCTTCATTGATTTCGGCGATTTTATGATTAGTATGAGTACCTAATTCTTAATAGTTAAATTATGTGATGGAACTATGAAATTAAATTCTAAACGATGATCTAGGGATGAGTAGAGCTTAGAAATTAAATCTTTTGAATTGTTGTGTCCTAAAATTTGATCTTAATGCTTGAATTAGTTTGATCACCTAATTCACGATCCACACATAAAACTTTATAAATGTATTTTGCGAGGGAGTGTGGGAACTATTGTTTTAGGATTGCCATGCACGAACTAGTCGAGTTTTTCGCAGCCTGTTCCTTGGTAGGGTTTTTCTAGCTAAGCCGTGAACTTGGTGGATGCGGAGCATCTCATAGTTCTTAATCATATTAGGTCAATTAAATCTTATAGAGAAGACTGTTGAACCGAATATAGGGTAACTAAGTTGTAGTATTAGCGCCTAGGGACCAGTTTAGGAGATTGCACCCGCAACACATTAATGAGAAACTATTGGTTGGTTGGTAGGTTAAGACTCGTCCCTAGTGATTCGGTAAGGGTATTGAGAGTAGTGTTCTTGACCACAATTTAGCTATTCCTTTTTATCATACTTTTTCAAGTTAGCATTTTCCATCTTTTTCTAGTTATAATTAATTTTACCCTATTTGTGAGCCTAAACTAAATACAAGTGTGATTGGTGGTATTTGACGGATTCCTCGTGGGATACGATTTTGCTCTCCGTTGTAGTACAACCAACCCGGTACTCTGCCGGTTAAAGTTGGTTTACTATAATTTGGCCATCAGAATCCCCAAATCTCTATCGAGAAACTCAAATTCTCGCCGGAAACACACTCAGAGCTTAAGAAGAGGAGGAGAGCAAAAACACGAAAGAAACTAAGAAATGTGAGAGGCGAAAAGTGTTGGGGAATTAGGAGAGAGAGCTTTATATAGGCAAGGGAAAAGCTGATCGTGCGGCCAGAAATCAACCCATCCAACGGTCCAAATTAGCGCAGTCATTTCGGATTTTGAAATTCAAAAACCGTCATCATTATGGCGAGGCAATCAATGCCCACGTAAGTACGTGGGCGATTATCGAGAAAGCCGCCGATAGGCCACAAACCACGATCTGACCCATCAACTGCCCTACTACCCACGTCTGACAACTCATTCCACCTGACTCTACGACGGTCGCCGCTACAACGCTCAACCCAATCAAGCTCGCCATCAACATGGATTTTTCTCTTTAACAAAAGTCCGTCCGTTTAATAACGCGGCACAAACAGGATATATGCCACCAAAATAGGCTTTAAGACACCATAGACCGTCCACTTAATAGCGCGGCATCCGGGTCCGTCCGCTTCATAGCGCAGCCCCCGCAATGAGACGCTTGACGTCACAAAAGCTGCCTAAGGCCGTCCGCTTCATAGCGCGAGCCTAAAAATTATGTCGGACAAAACGACAAGGCCGTCTGCTTCATAGCGCGAGCCTGAAAAATATGTCGGACAAGATGAAAAGGCCGTCCGCTTCATAGCGCTAGCCTAAAAAATATGACGGACAAGATGACAAGGCCATCCGCTTCGTAGCGCGAGCCTAAAAACATGTCGCACAAAACGACAAGGCCGTCCGCTTCATAGCGCGAGCCTAAAAAAATAGGTCGCACAAAACGACGGCCTTTAGAGGTCAATATCAGAACGCTCAAGCAGGGTCATAGGCAATCAGTGAGCACACTTTACTCCATGCTTGGAATTTTATGAAAATACCAAAGACACAGAGTAGGGGGCCATTGATATGCCTAAATAGTGCCGCCACCTATGAGTCACTAGATAAAGCCTATCCAACCACTAGGTTAGATAGTGAGGTCCACGGCTATGGCATCTGCGACTACAATCAAACTGAGGTCGCCAAGTTCAGGTCCCCTCCAAGGGCTTCAAACCTTTAAGGTCACTAGTAGCTCAGGGGGCTGATCTGCGACCCCAAAAGGGGTCCATAAGAGACCGCACAAGCCCTTGGAGGAAATAGCTGAGGAAGAAGCTGAGACAGGATGAAGGGCACGCGGCCCCTTGGATGGCGACCTGATCGCCCATCAGATTATTCATCGCGGCCATATTAGCTTAAACACTAATCTGCTGGATATACAGAAACCCGAATCCGGATCCGATCCATAATAGGATCTTCAGATCTAATTCACAGCACCGATCGAGACGTTCGATCATGCACATCGGAAGCTACGAATAAATTCGCATGCGATTTTACCACGATTTGATTCGCATAAATAATTAATACAACTAAAAGAAGGTTGAAGATTTACCTAAAAGGAGAGGGATAGTAAATCGACAGAGAGGGAGAAGCCGTGATCTTCCGGATTGTATCTCCAAGCGATGACTGGTGGACGTCGATCCTCGCCGTAGAACCTCCTCGAATATGCACAAGAAAAACTAATTTTTCTCTTCTATTTGGTGATAAGTGGCGCAATTCATGTGTTTTTTTGTGCTAGGAGGAACTCTCTTTATATAGGAAAATAACTAGTCAAGAGAGTTATCATTTTCACCCCACAATTACCTATTCTCACAAGTAAAATATATTTGCTAAAAGATAAGAGATAATTCCCACAAAAATAATCTTTTATTTTTTCATTAATTATCCAACAAATAAATAATTAATTAATTACAACATGTGACATAATCTAGAAAAATTTCTTTTCCCAACTTTATCATAATATGGGGGGCCACCTTTATCGTCATTTTTAATAGAAAATGTTGTAACGCAAATTTTGTTGTCTGCAATTAAATTTAAAAAAAAGAATGACAAGAAAATTGGAACAAATATAATTTTTTATTTATTTCAAAATTTGAGTGGGTACAATCTCTAACAAAATCCCTATGTATACGGGATGCCTTTGATTTTCCTTTGATTTTGCCAAGGGTCGCGGGGACTTGTTCTCGGACTTGTCGATACTCTCAATGTCTGTTGGGAGAATCTTTGGATTTGTGGAAGAACTCCGGATATGGCGGACGATCTTCATTTGTCGGAGATGACTTGGATGCTTTTGTGCTTCCTTGATCGTCTCCTTTGATTTCTCCGAGGGTTGCGGTGACTTGTTCTCGGACTTTGGCGGCGTTCCTCCTATTTGTTGGGAAAAGGGCCTTTATTTGTTGTTGAAGAATTCCAGGTTTCTTGGCGACCTTTGATTTGTTGAAAAACTCCGAATATAGCGGAAGTAATTCGGTTGTTGTTGAAGAACTCTGAATCCGGCGGAAGACCTTCGATGGTTGTTGAAGAACTCCGAATATGGCGGATGAGTTTCGAGTGTTGGTGAAGTACTCCGGATGTGGCAGATGATCCTCGAATGTTGTTGAATAACTTGAAGACTTCTTCGTTGCTTCTTAGATCTTTGTTGAAGAACTCCGGATATGGCGGATGATCCTCGAATGTTGGTGAAGAACTCCGAGTGTGGCGGACGATCCTCGAATATTGAAGAACTCCGGATATGGCGGAAGACCTTCGATTCTTGTTGACGAACTTGAAGGTTTTTTGTTGCTTCATAAATCTTCTCTATTCGTTGAAGAACCCCGGATTTGGCGGATGATCTTTGGTTGTTGGAGATGACTTAGAGGCTTCTATGTTACTCCTTGAATCTTCTCTGTGGTGGTTGGACAGAGGGCTTGATGCTTTCTCCCCATCTTCTTCTCGAATTGTCGTTGTTGTTGTGTTGAACTCTCGGATATGGCGAAAGAACTTGACTTTTAGTTGATTTCTCCCGGATATGACGGAAGATCTTGACTTTTGGTTATTTTCTCCCGGATATGGTGGAAGATCTTGACTTTGATGAAGACTTGAAGAAATACTTTGTCTTACCTTCAATCTCCTAGTTGAAGGACTTCAACTTTGCGGAAGATCTTCGATGTTGAAGACGATCTTTTATGGTGCTTTGAAGCTTTGATGTTCTTCATCTTCTTGAAAAAAAAATTTGAAAATGACTTCTTCAAAGCCAAGGTCGACGCCGATCTTCTCGCCTTTCTTGACTTTGGGTTGATCTTCAATGTGTTGACGATTCTTTTCGATCTTCTCGCCTTTCTTGACTTTGGGTTGATCTTCAAGGGTTGAAGATGCCTCGTCGAAGAACTCCGTCTTTGTGTAAGACGCCTTGTTGAAGAGCTTCGTCTTTGTGTTGATCTTCAAGTGTTGAAGATGCCTTGTTGAAGAGCTTCGCCTTTGTGTTGATCTTCAAGTATTGAAGACACTCACCGATCTTCTTGGCTTTCTTGAAGAACTTTGAGGATTCTTGGGAGATCTTCGAGGCTTGAAGGATTTCTTGGAAGATCTTCGAGGCTTCGGTGTTGTTGATGAATCCTTGAAGCTTCTTGCTCTGGGATCTCCACCAACTCTTCAGTGTGTTTTGCAAATGACCAAGGCTCTCCTATTTATAGTGCTAGGTGATGCCTTTGCATTAATTTGCATTTAATGCATCCACACTCATTTAATGTGTCCACACTATGATTGATTCTTACAATATCAGCATTTAATGCGTCCAGACTCTTTTGATTGGCTGTAGCAATTTGTAGACAATCTTTGCATTTATAAATCAATAAAATCTCCAAACTAATTGATTTTTAGGAGATTTTTAGGATTTATTGACTTTTATATTATCTCTCAATATTTAATGTAGGAAATAATATAAAAATAATTATATTTAATGACATATGTAGTATGTGACAAATATAATATGTCACATATGTATTTTGTATTTCTTCACCCCCATTTAATTATAAATAATTAAATCTCTAAAAAAAATTTAAGAGATTTTAATCAATCATTTATTTTTACATTATTCCCTAACAAATTAAATAGGAAATAATATAAAATAAATTTTATTTAGGAAAAATTTATTATGTGACATCTTTGACATACCACATAATTTTTTCATTTCTATAAATGCTCCCTCGAAACTTGTTGTCCCGGTAAAATCTTACCGTAGCGACGAGTCTCCAATATTATTTGTTTATTTTTTGGAGGCGGCAAACTTCTTTCCATTTTTTTTAACGTGAACTAAAAAAAGGAAAATAATTCTAATGGGTACCAACCTTTTCTTTTTTTAAGTCGGCTGTTGGTGGTGGTTCTTTTTTTTTTTTTTTTTTTTTTTTTTTTTGGGAACAAAGTAAAAGAAAACAAATGAATCACAATGTTACCAACCCTTTTTTTAAGTCGGCTACGGTTTTTTTTTTTTTTTTCCCTTCTTTTTTTAAAGCTAACCAATCACAATTGAGTAACTTTTGTCCCACATTGCTTAGAAGATACTTGATTCTTTCCATCATCTCTTATATAAAGAAACCTTCACATCTCTTTCAAGCACGCCAATTCTTCTTCAACCCAAAGATGTCAAGGAAACTGAGAGTCTCAGGCATTCCTCCTCTTTTGTTGGCCAACTGGCCATGTTGACTGTTGATGGGAAGTCGATTGTCAAATTTTTTTTTGACTTTTGTCTTTCTTGTCCGTAGTTGACTAAAAGTCAAATATTTTTTTTTGTTTAATCTTTGCAGGGTAACCGGAGGCCATATTGGTGGTTGCTATTTTGAGGTTGCCTACCTCACCACTTTAAAGATTGGAGGCCGTTTCGGGGTTGTTTTACCTCACCACTTCAGAGATCGGAAGCCGTTTTGAGTTTGTTTTTACCTCATCACTTCAGAGATCGGAAGCCGTTTCGAGGTTGCCTAACCTCACCACTTCAGAGATCGGAAGCCGTTTCGTGGTTGCCTTTACCTCGCCATTTTAGAGGTCGAAGCCGTTTCGAGGTTGCCTACCCCACCATTTCAGAGATTGGAGGCCATTTCGAGGTTTCCTACCTCGCCACTTTAGAGATCGGAGGTCACGTCGAGGTTCCCTACCTCACCACTTCAGAGATCGGAAGCCGTTTCGAGATTGCCTTACCTCACCACTTCAGAGATCGGAAGCCGTTTACCTCGCCACTTCAGAGATCGAAGCCGTTTCGAGGTCAAATGAATTTTCACCTCGCTTGTTTGAGCTCGGAGTATTGAAGGCCATTTGGAGGATGAATTTTCATATTCGCCTCATCGCCGCCGGAGTTCCTTCAGACGAACATTTTTGGAGGTCGAATATTTATTCACCTCGCCGCCTCAGAGTTCCTTCAGACGAACATTTTTTTTTTGAGGAGGAATATTTATCCACCTCGTTGCTTCAAATCATCCACAAAGTGACGAGGACCCAAACGCTGGTGAAAATCTCTCATCAACTCAGCAGTCCTTTAAAGGTATTTTTTTTGTCTTTGTTTTCTTTTCTTTTTTTGCAGATTCCGACTCTTGGGTTCCTCACATCAAGTTCAGACAAGGACGCAAGCGGAGTAATTAGTTGCTCCACCTTGCATAGCATAACCGGATATTCAGCCCGTGTAGGACACGAGTGAGGTACCTTGTGACTTCACCCTGCGTAGCACAGCCAGATGCTCAACAAGCCAACGAAACAAGTGAGGTACTTCGGGACTTCATCATGTGTGCAGAGCCGGTCAAGAATGCGAGTGGGGTATTTAGTTGCTCCACCCTGCATAAGACAGCCATATAGCATCACTCAAAGAGTCTACACGAGACGGCAAAAGGTATCTTTTTATGCTTCATTATGCTGATGCCGCTATGGAAACTGGGATCAAGCTTCAAATATGCCTCACCATCGAGTTTGATACTCCACCTTCCCGTAATCAGAAGCATCGCTGCTTTCCGGTGAGCCTAGACCTTCACAGAGAGAACCGATCCACAAGTTGAGTTCATTTTCCTTGTGTCTTTCCTTAGCTTTGGTGTTGGTCTACTGAGATCCTCATTCGGCTAATGGTGCGGACTATAGCAAGGATTCCTCCAATGGCCATGATGCTTTCCACTTAGTGCTTTGGAAGACCAAGAAGAATCATTAATCGTATGCGAATGTTGGAGGAAATGTAGTTTCATCACCGGTGCCACAATTTCTTAAGCAGACTTTCAATCCAACAACTTGAAAATGGTGCAAAGAGCGTGCGTGCCATGATGAAAAATGTAAGGCTTCTGACATCGAATCCATCACTCAATAAGTCTACCAAAAAAGTTCATTGAAGTGAAGAGCCTCTTCAAGTGTGCAGCTGACGGAACCTCTCCCTCTTCTGCATCAACCACTCGCGGCAATTTCAGAACGACATTGCTGGGAGGCTTACTGCCACTTCATACGAAGAAAATCATTCCACCCTTTCAAGTTTTCTTTCTAATTTTTGTATGAGGACCTCTTTCTTGTAGGATGGACACTCATTTCTTTTGGTATGACTGAACTTGGAGTAACTTTCCAAGCTGCCTACGTACCCTAAAGAATTTTCTAGGAATCAAGTCAAACGTAGTTCATAATTTTTACAAGATTAACACAGTTTAAGCTCGTGCTTAAGAGCATTTTTGTTAACTCATTTGAAGAGTATAACGCAGTTTAAGCTCGTGCTTAGGAGCATTTTTTCTTTTATCTCATTTGATGAGTGTATAGTAGTTTAAGCTCATGCTTGGGAGCATGTTCTTTTTTAAGCCCATTGGATGAGTGTTACGCAGTTTAAGCTCGTGCTTAGGAGCATTTTATCTTTTGACACATTTGGGGCATGTAAGGCAGTTTTAACTCGTGCTTAGGAGCATATTTTTCTTTTAGCATAGAGCCTTTTGAGGAACTTGTTGTTGATTTGGTTGAATTTGACCATCTCTATCAACTTGTATGCTTTATTTTTCCGAACTCCCGAACAACATGGGGGGCATTTTTTTTATTTGAACTTGTTTTAGTTTTTTACGTCAGTATGCCAGGTCTTCATAAGACAAGCACCGAATTCCCGATTTGGAATAGCCATGGGCACTCCATCTTGTTGAATGCATTGGACAAGAAGGCTTGGAAGCATCCGGATTTTACTGAGCTTGGTGCCACTTTTAATCTAGAGCATATGACTTGCAAAAGAATACCAACATTGTCCTCATTCGTGATGCTTCTTGGATGGAAATCCTTAGTGGGGAGTTTGTTGCTCGAGTTGCTAAAGCGTCTCAAAACAATTGAACAGTGAGTATGGCATGGCTTATGTCGTGACGGAAAGAAATAATGCTTCCTTTTTGTAGCTACCACCAAGACTGGAGTTTTTGCCAAGTTAGCCTTGAAGTTTTCAAAGGCTTTCTTGCATAACTTGTCCCGTTCAAGTGGTTGAAGTGTTGACATCTTCCAACGAGATTTGATGAAAATTGTCACAGGTAGGTGAGCCTTTCTTCCAAGATTCCAAACTCATGGAGGTTGCGAAGGTCAGGCCGGGCATCTTTATGACGACATCAACTTTGGATTGAACTATCTCAACTCCTCGACAGCGTATGATGAAACCGAGGGTTTTTCTTGAGCTTACCTCAAATGCTATTTGAGAGGGTTCATTTAAGTTAAATTCTCCGAAGTCTTTGAAAGACATGTTTCAAGTCGTCCAAGTGATCGTCTTTTTTTCTTTAACCACGAGTTCATTGGCAAGGCACTCAGCATCTTGAGGCAACATGTCCCATTATTTTGCATGGTATGTTGGTACATGGCTCCAACATTTTTCAAACCAAAAGGCATCGCTTTGTATCAGTGAATTCCTTTAGGCATGCGGAAGATGGCGAGTTCTTCATCTTCCGAAGCAATCGGATTTTGATAATAGCCAGGAGTTCTATCCATAATGGATAACATCTGATGGCCTGTAGTTGCATCCATCCTTGAGTTTGGTGATTGGACGAGGGAAATCATCTTTTGGACAAAGTGTGATCAAGTCTTGAAAGTAGACTCAAGCACAACTTTGTTCTTTTTCCTTTCCGGAACAATGTTTGAGATCCATGAAAGGTATTTGACTTTGCGGATGAAGTCGGCTCTGATATGTTGGTTCACCTCTACTTTGATAAGGGCAAAAATGTATGGTCTACACTTGCTTTTGAGGTTTCTCAACCGAATGTGATCCCATTTTGACGGAGAGCTGTGCTCTTTTTCAGGGGATAGAAGAGTGCCGATATATGCTGGCCTAGGCTCGTCCTTCGTGTCGAGGTTGATTTCTTTCAATTCATCAACAATGGAATCAACCAATTTTTCTAGCTTTGGAGGCGCTTCCTATGCATCTTCTTTTACCTCATTATTGCTTGCCCATTTTATTGGGATACGAATTGGTGCTTTAGGAATATTGCCTAAACCTTTTACTAGAAGATTTTATCAAATGACTTTTACCCTTAGAAAGGTTTTTCGATGTTCATGTTTGATTTGTTGCCCCCATATTTTGCATGGAGGTTTAGGGACTTTATCTTGCTTTGACGAGGAGCTTGTATGTGATGTGGTCAACCCTTCTTTTCGCATATAGGAAAACATTCCATGCTCCATGGTTGGATCTTCTTTATACGATCTAACCACAATAGGAGAGCATCTATCTCTACTACTTCGATTTTAGGAAGTGGTAAAGTAGGTCCACTCAGAACTTTTTTTCCTTTTGTGATGAGCGGTTCATTTGCTTTGGAGAACCTGGCAGACTTTGCAACTTTTCATTTCTTTGTTGATTTATTTATGGTGCATTTTTTTTGTTGGTGTTTATAGCATCACGTCTTCCTAGAGTTCCTCGCCCCTTTTTTGAAGTGCTCACTTCTTTGCAGGTGTCAGCCTTGAGTAGAACTTGGAATCATCCAGGTGAGGTTTAGCCGGTGAGGTTCATGTCATCAGCAATTACTTTCCTCATCACTTGAAGCATTGGCGTAGTGTGTAAGGAACAACTCCAATTTTGTGAATCCATGGTTTTCCCAGAAGCATGTTGAGATATGATTTGGCATCAATCACGTGGAAGAGTGCACTGAATGACATGTCATCAATAAAGATGTCAAGTCTTATTATTCTAACAGCTCTTTGCCCCCATTGGTTGAATTCTTGAATCATCAAGCGATTGTTGTTGGGGTCATCCATAGAGATTCTCAACCCTTTCAATATGCAAGTGATTTTGTCTTTGATTTATGGCTCCTCCTCTTGCGAAGAATTTTCATCTCCACGCTCATATTTTTTTGAGGTAGAGATTTCTTTATCAGGTACGGCATAGCAAGTGACAATTTCGTCGTCAGTATGTATGCGGCACCAAGCTCCAATTCATCCCTTAGGATTCCCTTCAGCGCGATAGAGGTTGAAGGACACTTGTGCTTGAGATCATATGAATAAGCTTTTAATTTTATCGTCCACTTCTCGGTTTGTCTCCATGTCTAGGGCTTCCTTGTGTTTTGACTTATTTTGCTTTGGTGGACTTGGGGCGACTTTATTTCGATTCGGTAGACTCGAAATGCCGATGCACCTTTTATTTCGTTCTTTGAGCCACATGAATACATCATTTATCATCCGTATCAACGGACTGCTTCCCTTTCCTTTGTATTGACAATTGGGGATTTTATCGAAAAATTCCCAAGTCTTTAACAACAAGTGGTGACATAACGGCAACTTGCACCTAGATAGGATCAAAGGCTTCAAATCGAACGGTCATAATATAACCATGTGATGGATCCACCAATGAGTCTTCATTTGTGCTTGATTTTCCTTCTTCAGCACGATATTTCTCCATCGGATAAGAAAATTGCTTTGCTTTCAAAGACAAAGCAATTCTCGATAGTGTACCCCATCAAGAGCTGATGTCTGCAACAGTTTCCTTCGTGGCCTTTTGCAACATATTTGAGGCACTTGGTTGTGGGAAGATGAATGAGTTTTATTTGAGAAACTTATCACATTTTGACAGGACGTCGGAATCAAGAAATTGGTACCTTTTTTATTTATTTTCCTCTGGAGTTGGTTATCGCATTTTTGACTATTCGGCCTTTGTTCCTCCAGACATTTTTGAAGCATGGGATCCCTATATTTGTACCCCTGGACTCTTCATGTTTTGTTTCCGGAGTTGCTTTGGCAAATTTTCCAGTCTTTTCCTTTTCATTTCCTGTTTAAGGGTCTTGAAAGTGAGCTTGACCTCCGTTTGCAGCGATGCTCAACTTGGTTGAATTACCTTGAGAATGTATTGAAATCTCTATTGCCTAATTTGAATGCGCATCTTGATGAAAGACTTCTTAGAAATTTGCTCCCTGCAGTTGAAACTCAGGCTCTTCCGTCTATTGATGTAGTCAACGACATTTTCTTTTTTCCACCGGTAAGGGTTGGTCAGCTCAACAATGTTGTCCGTCCTACGGGTGCTGTAGAAGCGAATGAGAAAGATCTGCTCCAGTTGCTCCCAAAAATCCAGAGAGGCCGGGGCGAGATCAGTGTACCAATCAAAGGCGTTGCCGTTTAGAGAATGCACGATTTGCTTCCCCAAGTGATTTCCATACGTCCAAGCGTTGTTGCAAGTTTCAACAAAATGGGCAATGCGTTGCTTTGGATTGCCCTTTCCATCTAATTGCTGGAACTTCAGTGATTGATAACCGGACTGCATCTTCAGATCATCAATCATTTGGGTGTATGGTTTGGTATACGTTTGACATGAATTCACGGGCCTTCCGACTTTGTCCTTGATGGTACCCATGATGAATTCCCGCAACTGCTGATAGGAATGGTTCCATCGGGGGAAATCTTCAGATCACTTGCCAAGGTAAAAGACTTGGAAGATTTTTTATATTTGGAAGAGTCTTCTGGGGCAACCCTCATGTTATTCGCCATGCGAGGAGACTTGAAGGCTCCTTGATCTTTGGAAGTGACGTCAAGTCCATGCTCATCATCATGCAACAATTCTTTTGCCTTACTTGCTTCTCCAATTGAATCAAGCCTGTTGGCGAGCTTCACAATTGGCACGTCCTGAGTCTGAACATGCACCGTGAGAGCTTCAATGGACTTTGTGAGTTTGAAAATATGATCCTCCAGGGTGGTGGAATTAGCCATCATGACGTCTGCGGCCATTTTCCTGAGGGAAAAAAAAGTGAAGGCCAGACTCCTTTGACATGCTTCGAGTGACAGGGCCAGAAGGTTGACCCTGATATGAGGAAACATCCTTAGCAGCAACAACTTCGTAGTGGCCCCCTTTGAAGCAACAACTTTCATAGCAGCAACCTTTAGAGCAGAAATCTTTGAAGTAGCCTTTGATGTAGAAGCCTTTGAAGCGGTGGAAGTCTTTGGTGCCATTTCCTCAAGACTTATTTTTTTTTGCAATGAGAGATGAAAGGAGAGATTGGTCCCACCAGGCGTGCCATAATTTGTAACGCAAATTTTGATGTCTGCAATTAAATTAAAAAAAATAAGACAAGAAAATTGGAACAAATATAATTTTTTATTTATTTCAAAATTTGAGTGGGTACAATCTCTAACAAAATCCCTATGTCTACGGGACGCCTTTGATTCTCCTTTGATTTTGCCAAGGGTCGCGGGGACTTGTTCTCGGACTTGTCAGTACTCCTCCAATCTATTGGGGAGAATGCTGGATTTGTGGAAGAACTCCGGATATGGCGGACGATCTTCATTTGTCGGAGATGACTTTGATGCTTTTGTGCTTCCTTGATCATCTCCTTTGATTTCTCCGAGGGTTGTGATGACTTGTTCTCGGACTTTGGCGGCGTTCCTCTTATTTGTTGGGAAGGGGGCCTTTATTTGTTGTTGAAGAATGCCAGGTTTCTTGGCGACCTTCGATTTGTTGAAAAACTCCGAATATAGCGGAAGTCATTCGGTTGTTGTTGAAGAACTCTGAATTCGGCGGAAGACCTTCGATGGTTGTTGAAGAACTCCTAATATGGCGGACGAGCTTCGAGCGTTGGTGAAGTACTCCGGATGTGGCAGATGATCCTCTAATGTTGTTGAAGAACTTGAAGACTTCTTCGTTGCTTCTTAGGCCCCGCCCACTCCTGGCCCCTTATAGGGTTATGTTTTGGGACGTGCTCCTTAATAGGAAAGGTACTTGGGGGGAGAGTGTAAATCCCGTAAAGCACCAGACTCGAGCCAATTTAGGTACCACCCTTAAATAAGGTGGTTCAGGAACGAATTATCCAGCCTATTGAAGGTTAGAGGTAGAAATAGTTACACACACTCGCGTGTAGGACGGTGGAGTATAATTTCTAGGATGAATGGTATGTTCAAATACATGGAGTGGTATTTTTTGTGGGTCGCGCCTTACCACAGGCACTGAATGAAATGAGTGGAGATCTTCCTTCCCCTTGCTAATTACCAAGAACTTCGGTGCCACTAGGGGCGAAGAAAAATTAGACCATCCCACCACTCGGAGCCTAAAGAGAAGAGAGTTCAGTCTACAAGAAGCTGGCAGAGCTTTAGCCATTGGGCCACATCCATCTATCCTACCTAAAAAGTAACTCCTTTCTTTTTTGTTCATTCTTCGAATGACGCTAGTGGACCTTCCGGCTAATGAAGATACTAATCAAGTCTTCCCAGTGGATCCTTCTTATCCCTAAAAATTGAGCGAACGGTCAATCCATCCAGGAAGACCTCAGGATTTCTATCCGGATTGGTTCTTGCCACATGCTTGCTTTCCAATATGAACTTCTTCTGAGCCCTCAACATGGAAAATGAAGCTAATTTTCTTGGTTGGTACGGACCAGCCCGGGGCTTGCTTTCATAGGTCCCAATGCCGTCTGTGTAGGGCCGCCCTCTTCTCTACAGTGCTAAGACTAGACTTCATCACACTAACAAGACTTCCAAGTGAAGATTGAGCATGGTGGGAAAGGAATCTCATACGTCGTTCAGAATAGCTAAGCTAAAGTAAAGTGAATTCATAGGCCTATCCTTTCCCCTATCGCATGTTGGATGCTTACCCTTCAAATGGAGGTGGAAAAGTTTCAAGACAAGGTACAAAACACGAAGCTTGATCAGGCCTTCCTGCGGATTGATTGTCAGTGGGCGTGAACCAATGCTACTACTTTACCTCTATCCTAACACTCTAAGAGCATAGCGCTCAAAAGATACCACTCCCTGTATTTGAACATACCATTCATCCATCTTTGTTGAAGAACTCCGGATATGGCGGATGATCCTCGAATGTTGATGAAGAACTCCGAGTGTGGCGGACGATCCTCGAATATTGAAGAACTCTGGATATGGCGGAAGACCTTCGATTCTTGTTGACGAACTTGAAGGTTTTTTGTTGCTTCATAAATCTTCTCTATTTGTTGAAGAGCCCCGGATTTGGCGGATGATCTTCGGTTGTTGGAGATGACTTGGAGGCTTCTATGTTACTCCTTGAATCTTCTCTGCGGTGGTTGGACAGAGGGCTTGATGCTTTCTCCCCATCTTCTTCACCAATTTTCGTTCTTGTTGTGTTGAACTCCCGGATATGGCGAAAGAACTTGACTTTTAGTTGATTTCTCCTAGATATGACGGAAGATCTTGACTTTTGGTTATTTTCTCCCGGATATGGCGGAAGATCTTGACTTTGATGAAGACTTGAAGGAATACTATGTCTTACCTTCAATCTCCTAGTTGAAGGACTTCAATTTTGCGGAAGATCTTCGATGTTGAAGACGATCTTTCATGGTGCTTTGAAGCTTTGATGTTCTTCATCTTCTTGAAAAAAAATTTGAAGATGACTTCTTCCAGCGTTGCTGACGCTTTTCGATCTTCTCGCCTTTCTTGACTTTGGGTTGATCTTCAATGTGTTGACGATTCTTTTCGATCTTCTCGCCTTTCTTGACTTTGGGTTGATCTTTAAGGGTTGAAGATGCCTCGTCGAAGAACTCCGTCTTTGTGTAAGACGCCTTGTGGAAGAGCTTCGCCTTTGTGTTGATCTTCAAGTGTTGAAGATGCCTTGTTGAAGAGCTTCGCCTTTGTGTTGATCTTCAAGTATTGAAGACACTCATCGATCTTCTTGGATTTCTTGAAGAACTTTGAGGATTCTTGGGAGATCTTCGAGGCTCGAAGGATTTCTTGGAAGATCTTCGAGGCTTCGGTGTTGTTGATGAATCCTTGAAGCTTCTTGCTCTGGGATCTCCACCAACTCTTCAGTGTGTTTTGCAATTGACCAAGACTCTCCTATTTATAGTGCTAGGTGATGCCTTTGCATTAATTTGCATTTAATGCGTCCACATTCATTTAATGTGTCCACACTCTAATTGATTCTTACAATATCAGCATTTAATGCGCCCAGACTCTCTTGATTGGCTGTAGCAATTTGTAGACAACCTTTGCATTTATAAATCAATAAAATCTCAAAACTAATTGATTTTTAGGATTTATTGACTTTTATATTATCTCCCAATATTTAATGTAGGAAATAATATAAAAATAATTATATTTAATGACATATGTAGTATGTGACAAATATAATATGTCACATATGTATTTTGTATTTCTACACCCCCATTTAATTATAAATAATTAAATCTCTAAGTTTTTTTTAAGAGATTTTAATCAATCATTTATTTTTACATTATTCCCTAACAAATTAAATAGGAAATAATATAAAATAAATTTTATTTAGGACAACTATATTATGTGACATCTTTGACATACCACATAATTTTTTTCAATTCTACAAATGTCTTTTCTATTTTATATATTATTTACTAAATAAATAATATTGCATATTCATTAAATAGACCAACTATTTAATTTATTCTCGAGGTTCCATAAAACGAGAAAACACTCGTGTGTTAGGAGTCAACCAAGACCATGGACCTATAACCAGTAGCTACAATAAATTAAATAAAATATTCATCGAACAAAATATTTATACTTAATTCATTAATTCCGGAATTACGCTACCATAAATCCGAAACTGAACTCTATCGATTATAGATACAACTTATTCTCAAAACATCGAGTCGAGTCGATAAGTGTCCATTGATATAATCATTACATATAAACTAACCCTCCATAGACATTCCGTAATGAAGCGGGATTATTTCCGTAAACCTTCTTCAATACATCTTATCCTTATTTACCATTAACCCACTAGTGATCAATTAGTTCATAACCAATACGAACTCCCGGGATCGATCAGTTTGTAGGATTAACAAATAAGTGGATTGTCTTTCTACTTCCCACAGGAAGGAATGGATTACATATCTGTGAGACACACACTTCTCACTCATTCCAGAATAGTGCCAATGTGAAAGTGATTCGGACCGCCCCTCTTAGCGATCCTTAACGAACACATCAAACTCTATCTTGAAACAAGTAGGAGTCTGTAATCACTTCAGGATTAAGGTTAATCCATATATGATCATTTTGTGATTTAATAAGACTTCTCAATCACGGATTAAATCGGTCCAGTCCTATATGACTACATCATATATAAATGCCCCACTTAGATAACCAATATCGACGGCCAGGATAAGAGGGTCACACCATAAAGTGTTCTGGGTGCATTAATTGTGGTTTAATCAATAGACCCCATACTTTGATCAAGTTCACCATGGTCTAACAATTCAAGTGTATCACCATAAACTTAATCCTCGTGTGCGACACACACTAAGTTATATGGCTACATATGATACGACTTAGGGTTTTCAGCAGTGTATTACTTATAAGAATTCAGCAGTGTATTACTTATAAGCACGAAGCAAATAATAAGATTAGAATAAATCTGTCATTTATTAATTATAAAAACAATTACATAAATTATCTTTCGGGTGATGCATTGAACAATCTCCCACTTGCCCGTATAGACAAGCAACAATTGTCTTTCGGGCACACTATACCTAACAATCTCCCACTTGCCCGTAAAGACAAGAAATGATTGTTTTTAGAGCACCACACCCTTATTCCATCTATCCACAACATTCTCCTACTTGCTCTAAAACAGATGAGACATATCTGCCAAATTTATACCCGGCAAGCGCTTATCAGTGACAATCGATGCCACGCGACTTAGTAAACTGATCAGCTAGGTTGTCGGCTCGAGGCGATATTTTAGGACCAAAACGTCGCCTCTCTTCACGGTCTGTCTAATCATGTGGTATTCTCTCAATATGCTTTTGACCTCTTGTGACTGCGAAGATCCTTTGCTTGAGCTACCTTTAAATTGTTTTCATAGTAAAATGATATCGTCTCATCAAGACCTGGAATTACTTCCAGATCAGCAAGGACCCTTTTAAGGCATACTGTCTCTCTAGCTGCTCTGAAAGCTGCTATGTATTCGACTAACATAGTCAAATTGGCAGTGCTGGATTGCTCCAGACTATAGCTCCATCACTATGAGAAAACACTGAGCCCGAAATCAATTAATGATCATCCTTAATCTGACTGTAAGTCAGAATCAGTTTAGTCAATAATACTCAAGTATGCACCTGAATATAGACACATATTACTCCTTGTTCTCCGAAGGTACTCGAGGATGCACTATACTGCTACTCAACGTCCGAATCCAAGATTCGACTTTAATTGACTTTTAGTAACCTGACTTTATGTATCCAAAAGAGAACTTATCCCATTTTCTCTATGTCTGAAGAATTGAGAGAATTATTCCATGAGGGGTTGGGTAGGAAACCTCTCGTTGAATCAAGCATTCAAAAATGCATCATCGCCTTAACAATATGATGGATGGGATACAGCCAACAACTTGTTCTCATAAATTTGACCGAATCGATTTCTAAGAATATAGTCCACTTCTAGAATTCAGAGAATCTTTGGTTTGTCAGTTTCTGATTTCAGACAACACACCCATGTTGTTTCCAACTGTTGCAGTGTTATCTTTTATTTACACCAACGTTTACTACTTTACCAATATTGATTCTCTGGTCTACAAAAGACTCATCAATATTCTGGTCAAGCCTACATATTTCAAACATGTGGCTTTCAATGACCTAGAGGTTTTCTTTAATCCACCAATGGATATAAGCATAGGCAGTCAATCTGCCATTGGATTTAAGCTAAAACCCTTCTGTTCCGAATGAGATCAGACTCCGTTGTTTGGCAAGACAATATTCAGGGCATCACCCCTATTGAACCTTCTGCTTTCCAAGAAGTCATGCAAGGCCGAGTGGCGAGAGAGTTTCAAGGCATCACCCCTGGTTAACTCTCTACTTCTCAGGGAATTACCCCTAGACCACTTAGTTTTGCCTTGAAAGATAAACTTTCCATTCATTCTCATCACGTAGATCCAATTACTCCCACTGGGCCTGAGACACTCAGGTGGTTCTACAAGATTGTTAACAGAACTGGAGTACAAAAACTCCATTTACAGGTTTATGGCTTTAAACCAGCCTCCTATTGTCAGAATCCTATACAGTCCTTCCAGAAGGACTATAGGTGATCGATCACCCCAAGCAGGCTGTAAAGACTGCATAATCATAGCGGGTCAATGGTTAGACCATACTCCCACTGCATCTGGGTGGATTGATATTCTGATCTAGTTCGGTAGTATTGATCAGCGTAATCCCCAACAACCAATGTTGGATGTGGTCTGGTTAAATCAGATAGTAACTCATTGAGTATCTTTACTTCAAGGTCCAAGGTGGGCGCAACAGTGCAACCGTCATTATCCAATATTTAGAATCTTATAACCAACCTTCACTCATTGTATTAAGATTTCACGATCAGTCAACATCTGAACGTGTATGCAAAATCTCCAATCGTACATTCAAGCATAAATGCTAAATGCCTCTATTTGCGGAAGTGGAGTAGATTTACTTCACTCCTTATCTACAAATTTATAAGCATCTTCTAGGTAGACTTCTCGGTATTACATAACAATGTAAACCGTTTGCAATCAATATCTTAATTGAGTTAAGCAGTGTATCGTAACATATTAATGACTATACAAGGAAATACATGGTTTGTCCTTTCAGTGAAATCATTTCACTCGGAGGCAGGCTGAGCATCAGTGCCGTATGTATGCTACATCATATATCTGAGCATGGAATACTCGTTTCTCTGGTAATATTAGAGATTCCTCCAAATATTTAGATAAACTAATCGGCGTTTCGAGTAGTCATTAGACAAAATGTCTATTACTCAAAGGCTCCCACGAGCTTGTATCCCTCATAAGGCCTTGAAGGTCAATATGAACAAGCTATGATACTTCTTTAGCTCCATTACCCTTTCCCAACTGAAAGGTTACTTAGTCATTTTTCCTTTGAGATAGTGCTCTTAGACCGGGAGATAGGAATCACCCTTAGCCAGTCTTCAGATCTTATCTCTAAGATATATGCTCTAATTAATAGATGCTGAAGAATCGTTTATCTAAATACGGAAACCCTTTGTCTTAATAGTTTATGATGTGTTACTTATACCTTTTCAGCATTACTTAGTGGTTCTGACTTTATTAGACTAAAGTCCAAGTCTCAGAATCGTATACAAATGTCATATTCACTTTCTTTAAGGCAACTATATTATCGATGTGAAAGTGAATTCATTTGTTCCAACGAAAAAACAGAAATTATATTTCTTTGATATTCAAGGATTCAAATCCGAAATTTATTTCCTTATATCACTCCCACTATCTTAGCTGAGATAACTGTCCGTTGTCTACTCTTTATCATGAATTCCCAGCAACCTTGTTCTAGCAAAAGAACTTTAGCTTCTGAGTCAAATTACTCGGTTAAGAAAGTCTATAAGGATTCATAGGTTAGTGATCCGAAATCACTTTCCTTACCCTTTACTTTCTTTGATTAATATTTCGGTTTAGCCTTTAACTTATTTAGTTTAGACGACTTATACTTGTAGACATTTACCTTCCCATTCTTGGCTTTCTTTAAAAGAAATGGCTGTGAACTAGCAGTTCATTTGAGTAGACACTACTCGTAAACTGTGGGATGTCTAGTGAGATTGATACCAAATCATTCTCGCCATCTTTGAACTAATTTTGTTTTGTCTCTCGTTCAACACAAGTGACAGCAGTGACATTCTTTTCAATGTCACTTAAGTTTGAAGGCTTAATAGGAACATCCTCTTCTGAAAAATTAATTTGCATTTTCGATTATTGAGTTCAACGTTCTTGTTACTTTTCCATTTTTACGAAGTCATCATTAGTCAATTTATCGTGTTTAGCAGTTTAGATACCTTGAGATGATATGTAGTTACAAAAATAAATTATGACAGAATTATAAATCAAATCATACACCACAACAAATAATAAATTTTAGGAATTATAAACGTGATGTCATGCATGCAGTTTATCCTACGATTCCAAGGATTTAATCCCACACCTATAGTGCGGCCTTAGGGTAGGTCAAATAGGTGACGATTAAATTGAGACAATCTCTCTCAACAATTAACTGAGAATCAGACATCTCCATTTAATTGTTGATTACCTTCTTTTTTCAGCCAAGATATTTCCAAAAATATCCTTGTGAGTGTGACCTACTGTTTCAGATCTCAAAGTATGCCCCGAGTATGCCGTCTTAGGGTCGGTCAGTGACTCGACGAGTACCCAAAATCCTATCCTTTCGGAGACCAAGCCATGCATTTTGATAGCGGTGAAGGCCATCTTTAGGGGGCCGAAATCAAAGCGGCACGAGGCGTCACCATTCTCTCACTTGCTTGTGTCAACAGTAGAGGCCGTGAGGTTGGTTGTCACCTTCCCCGCTCCCACTCGTTATTTTGAAATTTTGGTAGTCTCATTAGGATTTTAGAATTTTCTAACAATCCAAAAACAATAGATCATGAATATTTAATTTAATCCTCCCACTAGTTTATCGGTTCCAAATACCGTCTAACTAGTGTCACTTTTTTTTAGGGTTAACTAGTGTCACTATATTCACGATTTTCCAATTTTATGGATTTATAAATTCTTTGTGTAAACGCTACACATTTAAAATTCACTAAGAATTTTATAATCCTAATATATTAGGACTTATGAATTTCCCACTAAATCAAAAAAAAAAAAAAAAATCACAAATTTAAAGCTCCTACTAGTTTATCGGTTTCAAATACCGTCTAACTAGTGACACTATATTTATGATTTTCCAATTTGTCGATTATTTAGAAATTTCTTGTGTAGACACTACACAACTAAAATTCACCAAAGAATTTAAAAGTCCTAATCTTGTTATGATAAAAAATTTAGGATCTTAAAATTTTTTCAATTACCCGAAAACAACAAATTTTGAAAAACAATCACCAACTTATCGGTTCCAAATACCGTCTAGTTGGTGTCCAATTTTTCATGATTTCCAATTTTTTGATTATCAAAATTCTAATTTATGTAGACACTACATAACCCAAACCCCGAAGGATTCATAATCCCAAATTAAATTTATCATATGAATTTTATATCCCGATAAAATTCCGTTTATTTTAATTAATTTAATTTATTTTTAATATAAATTAATTATAGTGTTGATACATGTCTAATTAATTTCAATATTAATTTTCTACATGTATGAATATGCTAGGAGTGGAATTCATGAATATGATGCATAGCATGGTTATATCACATAAATAATCATACAAGAAAATAAATTCGAAAAATAAACCTCTGAGATGGACCGCTGGCACCTCCATATCTAATCTATAAATTAAATAACTAAACCTTACGTTCATGAAAATTTCTAATTTTTAATGAACCGCCGCCGTTGCTTGGTATATATAATTTTCTGATCCAGATCTTCAATAAAAGCCCTTCTAGCTGAGTTGGTTGAAGCTCTTTCTTCCTTCATCACCACCGGAGTTAGATTCCTCTTCGTTTTTTCGGATCGTTTTTATTTTTATTTTTTTAATTACCGAAAAAAAATACAAAAAAAAATTCAGAATTTTATACGGCCAATGGGATTCAAACTCGGGTCTGTGCACAATTGAACCTGTGACTTGACCAATGTGCCGCGGTTTTTATTTTTCAAAGTCTTCGTCCGAATTAATTAAATAGGCCTCGGCCGAAATAAAAAAAATTTGCAGAAAATTAAAATTGCAAAATTAAATTACATGATATCATATACCCAAGAAAACGGGTTTACAATAGATCTAACGGTAAACAAATACCAACCCCAATCCATCTCGTTCAACCAAAACATTCAATCGCACAAAAAAATTTTAAAAGATGCAATTTTATTCTATTCCACTCCTTATTAATCAATTATGCAATCAGGATCGCAAAATCGCTTTAACCTGTCTCTGATACCACATGCTTGATATACACAAACCCGAATCCGGATCCGATCCATAATTGGATCGCCAGATCTGATTCATAGCACCGATTGAGACGCTCGATCATGCACAGCGGAAGCTACGAATAAATTCACATGCGATTTTACCACGATTTGATTCGCATAAATAATTAATACAACTATAAGAAAGTTGAAGATTTACATAAACGGAGAGGGATAGTAAATTGACTGAGAGGTAGAAGCCGTGATCTTCCGGATTGTATCTCCAAGCGAAGACTGGTGGATGTCGATCCTCGCCGTAGAACCTCCTCGAATATGCACGAGAAAACCCCTAGGTTTTTCTTCTCTTAATGACTAGAACAAGAAACTAATTTTTCTCTTCTATTTGGTGATAAGTGGCGCAATTCATGTGTTTTTTTGTGCTAGGAGGAACTCTCTTTATATAGGAAAATAACTAGTCAAGATAGTAATACTTTTCACAGCACAATTACCTATTCCCACAAGGAAAATATATTTGCTAAAAGATAATAGATAATTCCCAAAAAATCAATCTCTTATTTTTCCATTAATTATCCAACAAATAGATAATTAATTAATTACACATGTGACATAATCTAGAAAATTTTAATTTCCCAACTTTATCACAATATGGGGCGCCACCTTTATCATCATTTTTAATAGAAAATGTCTTTTCTATTTTACATATTATTTACTAAATAAATAATATTGCATATTCATTAAATAAACCAATTTAATTTATTCTCGAGGTTCCATAAAACGAGAAAACACTCGCGTGTTAGGAGCCAACCCGGGGACCATTGACCTATAACTTGTAGCTACTATAAATTACATAAAATATTCATCGAACATAATATTTCTAGTTAATTCATTAATTCCGGAATTACGCCACCATAAATCCGAAACTGAACTCTATCGATTATAGATATAACATATTCTCAAAACGTCGAGTCGAGTCGATAAGTGTCCATTGATATAATCATTACATATAAACTAACCCTCCATAGACTATCCGTAATGAAGCGGGATTATTGCCGTAAACCTTCTTCAATACATCTTATCATTATTTACCGTTAACCCACCAGCGATCAATTAGTTCATAACCAATACGAACTCCCGGGATCGACCAGTTTCTTGGATTAACAAATAAGAGGATTGTCTTTCTACTTCCCGCAGGAAGGAATGGATTCCATATCTGTGAAACACACACTTCTCACTCATTCCAGAATAGTACCAACATGAAAGTGATTTGGACCGCGTGTCTTAGCGATCCTTAACGAACACATCAAACTCTATCTTGAAACAAGTAGGAGTCTGTAATCACTTCAGGATTAAGGTTAATCCATATATGATCATCTTGTGATTTAATAAGATTTCTCAATCACGGAATTATATGAGAAATGCAGATTAAATCGGTCCAGTCATATATTACTACATCATATATAAATGCCTCACTTAGATAACCAATATCGACGGTCCGGATAAGACGGTCACACCATAAAGTGTTCTGGGCGCATTAATGATGGTTTAATCAATAGATCCCATACTTTGATCAAGTTCACCACGGACTAACAATTCAAGTGTATCACCATAAACTTAATCATCGCGTGCGACACACACTAAGTTATATGGCTACATATGATACGATTTAGGGTTTTCAGCAGTGTATTACATATAAGCCGAAGCAAATAATAAGATGAGAATAAATCTGTCATTTATTAATTATAAAAACAATTACATAAATTGTCTTTCGGGCACTGCTTCCAACATAATCTCCCCTCCTTCCTATAAAATGAGGCATTGTGTAACAAAAAGAGACATACGCAAATTGATAATGAGAACTAAATTCTGTCAAAATATCTATTCTCTCTAACTCTTATATACACCACTGTATCACCGACGTGAACCACCGGCCTTCATCACTCAAATACATCATCTAAGCCATATATCCACTATATAAACCAACACTAGACAACTATGATAAATTCAACGTTATCAATGGGTTTTTGGGAATTGATCTGAATCTTATGCTGCCGGCTGAGGAGGAGGTACCTGTAGGTGGTGGTGGTTCTAGGATTTTGCAACTGATCAATCTTTATCCAATGGCGCAATCATTGACGGCGTCTTTGTCTTCATCGATCGTATAGAACTGAGCGTAACACTAATATATGGGTAATATGAGAAAATTAAATAAAATGTGTCCTTATAAACGTTGATATTTTAAGTGTGTCCTAAATCCCAATTAAGTCTTAAAATCAGTTCTTATAAACAAATACCCAAAAAATAAAACACATATGAAACTACGTAGTTTCTATTTAGACACCGAAATTAGACATGCGATCTCAACCCGTCTAAATGAAGGAGAGTAATAAAGAATACCTTGTAATTTTACTATTTTATTCTTTTAATCTTTTTCTTCCGATACAAAATTCAAAAAAATAAGGCTGTGGAATATTCAACTTTTTATGGCCGCCTATATGCCCAGGCCGACCTGCTCGCACTACAAATATTACTATATTAGTATCTTTATCTTGGATGGATACAGAGAAAGAAGCCATGGATTTTCTTACCATTGCAGTGTGGTTACTCCTCACCTTTACTTTACTCATAGGGCTTAGTTATCTTCCAAAAAGAGGCAAAAAACTTCCTCCTGGACCGACCCCGTGGCCGATCATCGGCAGTCTCCATTTGCTAGGTAATCAACCGCACCAGTCTCTAGCAAAGCTTGCCAAGAAACATGGCCCCATTATGAGTCTTAAACTCGGACAGATTACAACAATTGTTGTCTCTTCTGTTGACACAGCTAGAGAGGTCCTGAAAACTCAAGATCTTGTATTCTGCAGCAGAAAAGTACCAAACTCTCTGCATGCCCATGACGAATACAAATACTCTGTTATCTGGCTGCCGGTGGCTCCACGGTGGAAAAGCCTTCGTAAGGTCTTGACCACCAACGTCTTCTCCGCCAAGAGGCTTGATAACAACCATCAATTGCGTAGCAAAAAGGTGCAAGAGCTCATTGATTTTTGCCGGAAATGCAGTGAAACCGGTGAGACGGTGAATATTGGTAGGGCCGCATTCAGGACATCCTTGAATTCCTTGTCAAACACCGTTTTCTCAAAAGATGTGACCGACCCTTTCTCTGATTCTGCGAAAGAATTCAAGCAATTAGTGTGTGACATCACGTTGGGTATCGGTACGCCAAACTTGGTTGATTTCTTCCCAGTTTTAGCAAAGATTGATCCACAAGGTATAAGGCGGCGCATGAACATCCATTTGGGAAAGATTTTGCATCTTATTAGACAACTTATCGATGAAAGGCTGGCGTCAGACATATCTGAAGGAACCGTCGGTGACGTCTTAGATATTCTTCTTACTGCCAGCCATGAAACTCCCGAACTGATCGATAGGAAACACATTGAGCATTTGTTATTGGTTAGTTTTTACTCCCATCACTTCCTTTATTACATTCTTTTTTAGTTATTGTGGTGGTTCACAATTTCACATACACCATATAATTCCTATTCAACCAATTGTTTTTTTCTAAAATAATGGTAAATTTGTAAATAAAATGGCTATATTTTTCACGAAACATATTAGTTTTTTTTTTTTTTTATGATGATGATTAGGACACATAATAGAGTAATGATACGGACACAACCGTTTTGTCTTAACGAGTGATATTACGATAATCTGCAGCGTTGATTATTATAAGTCTAAATTTATCTTGATATGAACAATCAAAATCAACGGTATACATGACCGTTGTGGCACAACGATTGTACCCGTATAGTTACTCCACATAATATATCCACACAAAATTACACATCATTGATTTTTAACCGTACAATGGAACTTTAAAACAAAACCAAAAAAAAAAAACCCGAAAATTTTGATCCACAGGATCACAATTCGGGGATGGGTCGGGGATATGATATTGGGGTTATTCTGCTGTGGAGAGGCAGGAGATGTACATGTAGCAACATCTGGACCACACAGTTTCATCCTACGTAGGGAATATTCTATTGAGGATGAAACTGTGTGGTCCAGATGTTGCCACGTGTACATCTCCTTATCGAAGCCTCTCCACAACAGAATAACCCATGATATTGTTTACTCATCGTTTTTGTTTTTTTATTGGTCCCCACATATCATAATTGTGCCATGACCTTAATGATTAATTGATTATTTATAATGTTTTTCTTTAGTGATTTCTTCTTTTTTTTTTTTGAGGAAAAGAGGACTTTTATTAATCTAAATCCGTTAAACAAGCGGCTAAAACGTTTCCAGGGGCTGAGCTTCCCCAATATGTCCGGGCAGAAACAACCAAATCATGTCTAACTAAAAGATGCACGAGGACATTTCTCATACGCAGAATAAAGCAAAGAAAACAGATAAGAAAATAGATAAAGAAATTTAAACATGATCTCAACTGTATTAACCAGCATGTCTTTGAACTAGACAGTCCTCAAAAGCTATTCAACCAATTGATTTTTTTAAAATAATGGTAAATTTGTAAATAAAATGGCTATAGATTTTACGAAACCTATTAGTCTAATGATTATTTATATGGATTATTTATAATGTTTCTCTTTAGTGAACCTTTATTTATTTCCATGTGATACGTTAAAACTTTATAATCATCATATGAAATATTGAAAAGAAAACTGCATTAAATATTTATTCTCAAGAAAAAAACTGCATTAATTATATATAAAGATTTTAATTTTGTGATTTTGTTTTTAACTCAAAGTATTAATCCACTTGCCAAAAATGTATGATTTTAATAACCATATACCGTTATGTATGGTGTGTCTTTCTTGAAAATTGTAACGACCCACTCCCAAAATGCATAATTTTTTTTGGGAAATTAACGGTTCGGGCATGTTACGAAAGAAAAATTCATTACACGAAGCCTCGTAGTTATAAACTAAAAGGAAAAAGAATAATTACGGAAGCACGAAAAAGATAAGTTTAAAACCCAATAAATTATTCATCATCATATTCTATCTCCACGAGTTTCCATGCTTTGAACTCAATGATGACCTTTCCATCTTCAAAGAACATACAAGTCCACACCTCTCCAGAATCAGACATGAAATCAACTACTCTCATCCGTTTCTATTTAACTGTCGTGGTTGTCAAATTTAAAATATTTCCTTCAAAATTCCTAGTAAATATAAGCCATTTTAGCATTTTTGTTTGGTCCATTAACACAAATCATTTATAATACTGGCTTAACATTTATGACATTTAATTTTACATGTCTTATACGAGTAGCATTAACAGAAAACCATTAGGTTTACAAACCTTTTTTTCTTTTAAGGAATAGGTATACAATTTTTCTTTTTTATTTTTATTTTTATAAGAAGGTATACAACTCTTAATACTTGACATGCACTAGTATAAAACTAGAAAATATATATATATATATATATATATATATATATATATATATATATATATATATATATATATATATGCATGTGAAGTAGACAAAAAAAAAAAAGATAAAATGGGAAAAAAAGGACAAGAAAAAAAAAAAAATAATGGTTGAGAAGAAAAAGCGCGCAGCATTTACATGTGTATTACATTTTGGTTGTAAGAACACGTAGTAACACACATGTAAGAATACGCTTTGGCGTTTTGTCTTTCTCACTCACTAACTTTTTTCTTGTCCTTTTCCTCATTTTATCATCAAAACACTTGATCCTTTTACAACCTTTAACCTATATATATACATAACATGTTATATAATTCATGGCTCCTAAATCTATTATCCATTTTGAAAATAAAAGTTAGATTATTTCTTAAATAACCATCAACAGTCCATCAAAATCGTAATGTTTATAGCAATTTGTTGTATAGTTCGAGAGACAAATTGCCATGTATAATGTAAATGTAGATGTTTATTTCTAAGGGGTTTTTATTTACACCACAATAATTTTATCGGTATGTCACACTACATGTGCATCATAGTAAAATCTATTCTACGAAAGTCGATTCTAGAGCCAAAATCAACCTTCCCAAGATCGATTCTAAATCGACTATGTGGGAAGTCGATTCATGGCTCAGTATCGACTTTCATAGGGTCGATTATGTGAAAATGATGGGATGAAGCGGGTAGAACGGCTGTGGTGCAAATAATAGCCCTCGTCTTGAAGTGGTTGAAGTTTTAGATTTCGGAATTAATGCCCTTACATCAACTATATATGTCACAGGACATGTTTATAGCAGGAACAGATACAGCAACAAGCACGGTGGAATGGGCAATGGCGGAGCTGGTAAAAAACTCAGATGAAATGGAGAAAGTCCAAGATGAATTAGCACAGGTAGTTGGTAGAGGCAATATAATAAAGGAATCAGATATTGCTCGACTTCCATACTTGCAGTGTGTTATTAAAGAAACACTACGATTACACTCACCTGGCCCATTCTTGATTCCTCGGCAAGCCTTGCAACAAACTGAGGTTTGTGGCTACAATGTCCCAAAGGGCTCACAAATGCTTGTCAACATATGGGCAATTGCGAGAGATGAAACCCTATGGAAAGATGCTTTAAAATTTTTGCCAGAGAGGTTTTTGAAATCAAAAATCGATATGTATGGCCAACATTTTGAGTTGCTCCCATTCGGCGCTGGACGGAGAATATGTCCTGGTTTACCGTTAGGATTCAGAATGCTTCATGTAATGCTTGGTTCGTTACTGAATTGCTTTAATTGGAAGTTAGAAGGTGGAAATGCTCCCGAAGACTTGGATATGGAAGAGAGATTCGGCCTTACACTACCGATGGCCCGTCAACTACATGTTGTTCCCATTCCCTTGTAAGTGACGAGTACATCATTTCAATATCGTCAAAATAAGGCCAACACCATCAATCACACAACAACATTATCATTAGTAAAAATATCTCTACTTATCAGTATTACATGTATGATATGTTTTTACTTCTATTAGTATTAGTAAAATTGTCTCTACATTTCAGTATCAAAGAGAATGAGGAATGTTCTCACCTATCTTTTAGTATAAATGGGCTTTTCTTGTGTTTCTTTTTTCGATTGGGGCAGCTCTTCCCCCAATCGAATGTAATTTGTACTTGCATTCTGGATAACGTTTAGTAAAGAAAAAGCGCTTTCGTATTTAAATAAATAAATAAATAAAATATTTGGGTTTTATCATATTGATGAATTGCTTGTTAAGTTTTCATAACACATAATCAATGATGTGTTTTATACGTCTTTTAGTAGGGAGGTTATAATTTGAATTTACCATTTTGACACCCAAACAATCCACAATATCATTGGTGTATGTTCCCTTTTAAAATAGAAAAATGGATATGTGCACGGCACGTTAAGGCAAAATCAGTTGATATAATCATGTACATTTGCTTTTGAAAGTTAACATAGTCTATCAATTTATCTAAAACAATTGTATAACACAATTTCTAGGTAATTCAGTTGAAGTGTTCTAGTTATATCAATTAATTATATTAATAAAATTTAATATTAAATAATACAATCATAATTTTTTAAATATTATTCGAGTCGAGTAATATAAGTCGAGTTTAATCTTGATATATTTTCAACAAAAACAATAAAACTTATGAGTCCAGTTGGTTCCAGATACCGGAGGCTTTAAAAAAAACATATGAGTCGAGCAGAGTTTTTTTGAGTAACTTAACGATTCGGGTTCGATCTTGCCTCTTCTGAAGAAAATCAAAATACGCAGACGAAAGTAAAAGCATGTGTTTTATTGAATTGTTAAAAATGTTTACAATGAATCTCTCTTATATAATAAATTAATGATATGAGATAAACCTAAAGATTTATCTGAATATAATTTAAATAATTTAAAAATCAAATAAACAATATTTTATTCAAACATCTAATTTATCTTGACAATATATCATCTTTATCTTCTAACTTCATTTTTACAACTTTGTCTTCTATTACCATTCCTTAAACGTTGCCAGATTTGGAGGCAACGTTTGCCGGTCAACGAAGAAGAAGAAGATACGGTTTTTTTGACACACACGACTTTTAGCTCCTGCCTCATGGTTCTTTTGGTTCCTGGCTCTTGGCTTTAACATGTGGCTATTTTTTTGTCGATGACTGCAAACATGCTCTTTTATATTTTTATTTATAGATAAAACCTAAAAAACTTGAAAAATACGCTAATGCAAATCGATCCCCACTTGTTTGATCATGTGACCATGGCTCATACTTATACTATACTATATACATATATACGCAGGGAAATAAAAATAATTTTGACCCAAACCCGGAAATGATTCAATTAACCTGCTTCAAACCCACTTTATAGGTTTTTAATGGATCAACTTTTGTTTGAAACGGGAGTGTTGAACTCTTTCTTCTTCTCTAGGTATGTAAATATGATTTTGTTTCCCTTATTTTATTTATACTTTATTACTGTCTTTTTCCCTATTAATTTCTGAAAAACCTTAAGAAACAATATGCATATGTTTCACAAAGACGTGTAATATATTTTTGGTTTACCATATGTCTACTTTCATGTTTGTTTTGCCACTTTTCCATTCATTAATTTTACATTTTTACTTGGTTCACATTTTGGATGCAATAATATTTTTTTTTAGAGGGATGCTAATTTTTTTACTGCATGGCTTTCATTCTGAGGGTCAAACTTGAAAGTCAGACTAAGGGGGTTGAAGATAAATGTTTAAAGATAACATGATCAAATGAGTACTGCTATTTGATACATAAAAAATGTTTTTCCCTTATTGAACCAATTAAAGCAATATGGGGACATATGTGATACTTGTAATTTGATTATTATTATTACATTTTTGGTCACATGTTGTACAATTTATTTAAGTCATGTAATTAGTATTGTGAAAAAGTATTTTTTTTATAGGTTGTACAATTTGTTAAAGTCATGTAATCAACACTAAGATTTTTTTTTGTCATAGGTCTTACTGTTTATCTAAGTCATGTAATCAAGTGGTTCAGTTTTCTTTAACCTTGAACACATGAAATCACTTGATTTTTAGTTTGGTGTAAATTTCATTTGCATTATTATAAGCATTTTTTTAATTATAAACTTCATCGTGCATTGCACGGGTATACAACTAGTATATATATATATATTGAAGGCCCTTCCTATGGCCAGGAAACAAAAAATGCCCGAAGAAATGCACCTTTGCATGAATTCGGAAGATACGAAAGGCATTTTTTTCGGTAGATCGAGAATAGCTCTGAGATGCGATGATAAAAAATGAATAAAATAAGAGTGTTGAAAAGCGGAAGAGAATCGGCTGAGGGTTCGTCAATGTTAAGGCACCTGAACACCGCCCCTGGCTCAGTGGCTCCGATATCCTGAAGAAAATTAGAATACGCAACAGAAGACTCGAACTAATTGTTTTATTGAATTGAATAAAATGCAATACTCTCCAAAACCTAAGGATAGACTAAGATCAATACCTAGATTTATTTCAACCAAACTCAATCGTATGTCTAATTTGAATATGATAATTATCTCTTCTTTGAATTCAATTCTAATCCCTTATGGTTTTGATCTCTAATATCTTCATGGCTCAATCGGGCTCCAGCCGAGTTTCAAAACTGGACTTTTTTTTTTAACCGAATCGAGCTCAAGCCCTATGGAATATAAACTAAACTCGCCTTGATTACACTCCTAAGCAGAAGTAACCGGTAGGTATCATTGGTGATACAAAAACTCCTTAAAGGCTCATCTTACGGCACAGACTTTCATTAATTATATCAAAAGATCCCTTGCCCCTAGTTCTTCATGAAGCTAGGAGGAAGCTATTAGGAAATCAACTAGTCTACGCAGCGGAATTCAAAAAATTGATTTCCGATTCTAAGATCGACTTTGTTTAATACAATAAACACGTTAAGTAGTTGACGGTGATTACATTGCCTGACCTAATAGATTTGACGCTCTGACCGTCAAAGGATAGTAGTAGTGAGCGTGAGCTGTCCACGTGTCTGGCCTCTATCGATATCCATACGAACTCCTGCCAGAATCCTCCTTGGATTGCTACTAGAAAAATCCGGTTGCTAGACCGGCCTTTTTTCTCTCTCTAAAACTCTCTAGAATAAGCTTTCTATTTTTCACAAGAACTATTAGTCTCTTGGAATTGTGATGTACAAAAGAGTTAGCCAAGCCTCCCTTAAATAGGGTGACCCGCGCCCCAGTGTGATCCCAAACTGATTGGGAGAAGTTTCCTAGTAGATTAATGAGAGATAAAAAAATTTTCCTAATAAAATAAGGAAAATCACTTTGATTGATTTATCTCTTTTAATTAAAAATGTTATATTAAATAAATCCAGTATATTGTCAATATCTAATATTGAATATCTTTATCTTATACCATAAATCTATTTCCAAAATCAATTAATATACAATATTAATATATGATAATATTATTAATTAAATTGCACAATCCAAGTGTATCTCATACACTCAAATGTGGTGCCCCAAATACCATTAAATTGGCATCCGAAATATTCTTTAATTAATCAATATAATTAATATCTTGTTTTTAATTTATTCATAATAAATAAATACTGTCATATTAATTTAATCACTATAACACTTTATAGTCGAGATAAACTTTCCTTATTTGGTTATCACTATAACTGTATTTAAATCCGCCTAGTCTTATGTGTGTGACCTGTTGAGTTATGAGTCCCAGTTGCACGTAAGTTTGATTAATTTCCAAAAATACCCCTAGTATGTGTTGTTACTCTCATACCCTTGTACTAACTAGCCATGAAGTTCTAAAGCTTAAATCATATGGAAAATTCTTGTGTATTTTATTCCTTGCAGGTTTACTAAAATGTATAATTAACTATTTAATGGTTTCATTAAATTTATGAAATTAATTTATTTAATTTTAATAAGTTTGATCAATCTAATTAAACTAACTAATTATATATTTCCTTATATATCAAGCTGCCTGGGCCGGACCATTTTTTTCTTTTCTTGACCCAATGCCCACTTACCCAACTCTTTTATTTTCCAAACCTTAAACAAAAAATATATATATATATATATATATATAACCCAATCCCCAAACCCGTCTCATCCTCATTTCCTGGCTGCCACTCAAATAAATCAGAAACCCTAATCCTCTTGGGTCTCCTAAACGTTTCTGCAAAATCCTCCATTTTTGTTGGCTATCCTGTGTTATCTGCACCCGTAATCTCATCTCCTCCATTTCTGAATCTCTCACGTGGGTTATTTTCTTCTCTGCTAAGTCTCCTTCCCAAATACGGGACACCATGTGCGAATTTCACTTTAGGAAGGTCTCATTTCTGGAAAGATATCATCTTGATTGTGTTTTGATTGAAGAGCAACGTCTCTCGATGTGAAGGCTCTGATTCTAGCATTTATCTCACTGATTTCCGGTGGTCAAATTTGAAGAAACGTGGAATCCTCACTGTGAAGGCTCAAATCACCGTAAAGGTTGTATCTTTCTATCATCCTTTTGATTCTGTGTTAATATCAAATATATTCAGTTATCAGGGATGATTTGAATTGTGATTCTGCCTGATCTTTTCATTTACTGGCTGTTTACAGGTCAACCCATGACCGTTCTGGAGTATTGATGGCATGAGGTCTTAGTCTTTTGACCACATGTGTGATTTGGAGGATCTGCAGCTGTAATTAAGACTCCAGAAAGACAAATCCGACCCTTATCAGCACGTGGAAGATGATCCGGTGTATCATTACCCGGATTGCCATGGTAAATCGGCTAAACCTGTTGAGCATTTGTGTTGATGTATTTTAAAATATATTTATTTTGGGATATATATTACAATTACTCTACAATTAATCTTGTCACTAAATGTGTTTTATTTTAAGTGACATGTGTTTGAAAATTATCTAAGCCACATCAAAGCTTAATATTTATATGTGACTAAAATATCTTATGATATTATACTTGATCAATTTATGGATTTGTGTATGTCACATGAAAGCTTAATTTTTATTTTCTGCATGTGTCATAAGTGCATTTAGTATGTTTTGGATATTATTCTTATTTGATCAATATTTTTTGTGTCACATTATTCTTATTTCTATCTACTTTTATGTGACTTAAATTTCCTTATAAGTATTTTATCTAAAGTATATGTATGCCACATTAAGAGTTCAAATTTTATAAGTATGTAAAATGACCTTAGTCATGACATCATTTTATTATAGCAGTTAATGTGACATATAACACTACATTATATTCAATTTATGGATTTACTATATCATATATGTATTTGTACTACTATATATATACATTTCAGACACAGTACATGCAAATGCTTTAATCAAAGGTCTGCTTCCACCTTTTTCATCCGGCCCAGAAATATTCAGCCTTATAACCTTTCTTTTTTCTTTTTTTTTTAATTTTTTTTTAAAATTTTTTTAAATTTATATTATATCACAAACCCTATTTTCCTTTCTACAATATACATCTGCCGCCCCTAGTATGTTCTAGGAAACAGCCTCCTTTACTCGAGAAATTGGAAAATCAGGCCACTGTAACTTCTGGCATTTATTTTAGGTCAAACAGTTACTGACATTTATTTTTAGATTCACCGTCCAAATTTGGAGGAAATCGTCCAAATACAGTCAAAACCGTCCATATTTGGATACATTTCGTCCCAATCCATCCAATGGACGGAATCCGTCCAAAATTCGGACGCACCGTCCAAATTTGGTACGAATTCCATCCATTTTTGGACGATGCATCTAAATTTTGGACGGATTCCGTCCATTTTGTCCAAAACACTAAAACCGTCCCAATTTGGACGGTATCAATTGATCTCTTCGTCCAAACTGTGGACGCATGATAAATAGAAATTTCACAATCCGGCTCGATCAAATACAATTTATAAAACTCGAAACCTTAGGCAAAACTCACTTTGTAACCGGCAGTGAACCGGGTCGATCGTAGGTAGTGCGTTCAGAGTCCGAGGTCGATCCCACGAGGAGATTGAGTCGAATATAAAATTTGTGTTAAAATCAGAGGGCAAAGAGTATATGAACAAGACATAAGATCGAAGCTTTTATTATTACACGGTATAAACAAGGATCTGAATCAAGACTTTTATCCAAAGTAAATTTCATCAAACTAATGATCTACACAATCAAAACCATATTGAGAGAAAACAAATCGAAATCAGGAAACTCACAATAATGAAGATCAAAACATTGTAGATCAAAACTTTTGAATCACAAATCAGCAAAAGATATCAACCTTTAATTCATACAATGATCCCAGACACGAACTCCACCATGCCATCGATCGAATATCATATTCTACTCTGTATATATAAAAATCAAAACTAAGAAATTGAAATACGGAGCCTAGTCCAGAGCTCTAATCCGGCTATTTAGATGTCAACCTGTCATAACAACTGCCGAAGCGGCTGGGTTGAGCACCTAAGCCGGCCTCGAGCCAATAAAAGTCAGAATATATGTTCTCTTAGGTTTAGCTGCTCTTAAATAGGCAAAAATCGCGACCTTGACCTAGTTGGGCCGACCACCTTGGCCCATTTAAACCGTCTTGGGTAAATTGGTGATAAATTTTTGTGCAGAGTTCCGATTTGAACGATTCATGATGCGTTGTAAAGCTCGTTCAATTCCCTACAACTTTCATGAAGACGGCTTTACCAGAAACTGCCTCCAAGATGGATCAAAATAAAGATTAATAGACAGGTACGGTGGAATCAGCTGTTGTCGGCGCCAAACGAGCGTATGCCCTCCAGGTGAACGCTCGTCTGCATTGAGATAAGATTCTTGATTAGGGTTCTTGAGATTCGAACGAGCGTCTGGCTTGCCTTGAACGCTAGTTTGCTTTGTATGAGCTTTTTATTTCGGGCTGAACCCATCCAAACGCCAGTTTGGGGGTCATTGGGACGACCGTCCAGCTAAAAACCCAACTTTCTGAATGAAGTATCAACTCTATAAATGCCCGTTTGAGGTAGGCTTCCTGCAAACGCCAGTTTGGGGTATGGCAAATGCCAGTTTTCCTTGACTTTACTCCAAACTTGGCTTTTCTTCCACTTTCATTCAACTCTCGTGCCACGAACATGTCTCTTAGTCCAAAACATCGCCTTCCGGGTCCTCGAGTCACCTAAGTCCTGCAATAACATAGACGAACAAACACCACGCGTAATTCCGCAAGACAAAAGTACTCGAAAAAGACTGAAATATAATCAAAAAGGCGGAGTTTACTATCGATATGACAGTTTAACTCCCCGTGCATACAACTCTTTATATTACTCTCAAACATGTCTAAATCTACCCGAAATATGCCAATAAAGTGATAAACAGGGGCTAGATCACATACAAAAGTGCAGTGAAGTTGACTCCCATCAACTACCCCACATTTAGCCTTTGCTCGTCCTCGAGTAAACAGTTGTATTAAAAGAGACCTAGGGATCAACTTCACAAACGCGTATAAAAACATTCACATTGCCAAAGTAAAGATAAGTAAAACAGTGAATGCAAACATCTCAACTCAATCGTTATCAGAAAAACGGAATGTGTATGTGTGAAAATTAACTTCCAAGTCATAGACCAAATCACCGGTTCGGATTATAGACGCTTAGCTATCGCGACAACACTAAAGCTCATTTTAATAACATCTCCACTAATCGGGACCAACCAAGGCTAAACACGGTCCAGTAGGACTTGAAGGGTTATAACTTTAAGCTCGGACGGGGTTAATCGAAAGGAAAATTTGGGACTGGAGAAAGAGAAAACGCGAGTGAACCTAGTCATTTCACGTACTCTTTCTTTGAAACCATACCAAACCACACCAAACTCCTTCGATCCTTCTATACTCATTGATAAACATTCCCAACTTTAACATCATACTTTCATTTACTCAAAACCTCCTCCCTTGACTTTTTTTTTCTCAACTTTATTCAAACTTTCTTTTTCTTATTTTTTTCCTGTTTCATTTTCTTTCTTTTTCATTCTTTCAACTTTATATTTTCTCGAACCAACAAGCCTCACAATAGATTCCTCGAGCTCCTCCCCTTCATTATATTAGCTTGTACTAACCAACTCCTCTCGAAACACGCACCATCTCCCACCCCACACTTGATTAAGAAAGTGTGTCTAAAGTAACAATTAAGTCCACTCGTAGGGTGATCAAAAGGAACGTGACCAATAATAAAGCTCACGGTTAGGGATAATATAGGCTAAGTAACCAAAACGGCTCATTTTCGGACGGTGGTCAGACCGTCCTATCAAGGCTTAGAGGGGTTACGAGGGTAAAATGTTGGGATTTTGGCTTATTTGGCTCTGGTTGTGTCAAAGAAGTACCAGGACTGTCATCCCGTGTCTCACCAAGGTCAATCCTTCTATTTCGCCTCGAAGTTACAAAACAGGATCTAGGCAGTCGAATTGTGCTCAAGTCTACCATAATCGTTCACTAGATCCTAAGGCCCATGAAATTGAAGCAAAATGTGCAAAAGAACTTTCGTTTATAAGATAAACCTAGCATCTTGCTATAAGAATTTACTACTTCACTAAGTCTTTACCAAGAGAATGTGAAGTTTAAACATGCAAACGAACGTTAAAAGCTTGGAAAATTTTAAACAATCTCCCCGGAAACGGCGCCAATTTGATATCGACTTTTAAACAATCTCCCCGGAAACGGCGCCAATTTGATAAGTAGAGATTTCACAATCCGGCTCGATCAAATACAATTTATAAAACTCGAAACCTTAGGCAAAACTCACTTTCTAACCGGCAGTGAACCGGGATCATAGGTAGTGCGTTCAGAGTCCGAGGTCGATCCCACGAGGAGATTGAGTCGAATATAAAATTTGTGTTAAAATCAGAGGGCAAAGAGTATATGAACACGACAAAAGATCGAAGCTTTTATTATTACACAGCATAAACAAGGATCTGAATCAAGACTTTTATCCAGAGTAAATTTCATCAAACTAATGATCTACACAATCAAAACCATATTGAGAAAAAACAAATCAAAATCAGGAAACTCACAATAATGAAGATCAAAACATTGTAGATCAAGACTTTTGAATCCCGAATCAGCAAAAGATATCAACCTTTAATTCATACAATGATCCCAGACACGAACTCCACCATGCCATCGATCGAATATCGTATTTTACTCTGTATATATAAAAATCTAAACTAAGAAATTGAAATACGGAGCCTAGTCTAGAGCTCTAATCCGGCTATTTAGATGTCAACCTGTCATAACAACTGCCGAAGTGGCTGGGTGATCGAGACTTTCTAGGTGTCCAATCTTACCGGCAGTATACCGGGTCAATTGTAGTCTAGTAAGTGGTCAAGGTCGTATCCACGAGGATTGTGAGGTTGAACACCAAAAAGCTATTATTATCTTGATCTATGTCGCAAATTAACAAAAAGGTTAATTTATCTAAAATCTACTACTACAAAGGGTGATAAAATTATAAAAAGCCTAGCCAAGACAACGTAATGATCAAGTATATCTCTACTAGTGTCATGGGAATGAACTACCTACCAACCTTCCATTAGTGTTCAATTGTGTGTTACCGGTGCACTCCTAAGCTAGTAGTTTCCCCTCATACGAGTGTACGAAACTACTCTATGTCTCCTCCTTGGTCTAAGAATCCTAGACCTAATGATTCAACATGATTAAGATTTTGAATGCAATGACAGTGCCAATAATCCCCGGATAAGAAATCGAATTCCAATTAATGTCAATTTTACCTTCCGATTCTCCTACTCCTTCTCCCACACCTAATATCTCCGTTCGGTCTCAACAAAGTGTGTGTGTGCTAGTGCCAGGTGATCAATCCAACACCAACAAGCAATACAGTGAAAATAGGAAAAGATAACAACAACATAAAAGGCTATGAAATATATGAATTAACATTCCCAATCAACATAATAGAGATTAATAACTATTACAACATCATCATCTTGGCTAGTACCAAATTTAGCTACTCATTACTACAATTACTAACATGTTAAAATTAGTCTTCATAGCAATAAGATCATCAAAACAAAATAAAACTAAAATATACCGATCACAACCGATGAGTTTGCAACGGCAAGCTTGTATCCATCTCCGGAGAGCATCCATGGAGGTTGCACCAAGTGTTGGGCTTGCTCCAATCAACTACTCAACAGATTAAGCTAACTATTCAATAGTTAAATTTGTGATGAAAATAGCTAATTAATGGAACTAAAATATTGGCTCTAGCAGCCATGGATATTGGTGTCTTCAAGGAGAAGAGAATGAGGGGGGAGAAGAAGATTGGGTGAAAAAAATTCGATTCTGATGGGTTTTTATGCTGAAAAACTGCTTCTGTGGCGTTCCGGCGTGTGCCGCTAAAGATCCGGCGCGCGCGGGAATAACTGACTCCGACAGCATCTGACAGCTTTCTGCGACGATTCGGCGCGCGCGGCGGTAAAGATTCGGTTTGCGCCGGGTCTCGGTAAAATGATCATAACTTGAGTTGTAGACATCCGATTGACGTGATTCAAAGTGCATTGGAAAGCTCGTTTCTTGATATACAACTCTTATGAAGTAGTATTCCCCATAAAATGCCTTCAAGTTGGGACAAATGTCCGTTGAAGATAGGCTACGGTAGAAGCACTAAGGACAATTGATCCGTTTGAACTCGTAAGCTTATGACACACTCTTCTAGCCCTCAAAAGACGTGTTTTAGGCTCAACACGTATCATCCATTGGGGTCTTGGTCAACCTATAATCCTGCAATAAATCATAAAAATACCAAGTGTAAACCCGATACGACGCTCCGATTACTAAACCGGTACAAAACCTATCAAAATATGATATTTTATATAATAATTACTATCTACACATATGGATGAAACTAAACAATTAATGACTTGAATTGGTACAATAATACTCAAAGTGGTATCAGAAATGGGGTAAAATGTCATAATAATAAGCGACAATTTGTCTCTCATCACAACTCCCCACTTAGCTTTTGGTTGTCCTCGAGCAAAACAAGCGATAAAACAAAATGAATGAGGGACAAATTCATGAAGATATAAGATGTAAGGGACAACCGGATGATGCAGCCATTCGAACCATAACCACACGTTAATCTCAATATAAGTGTGTAACAGAGTGTATGTGTGAATAGTTCTCAAATTTGTTACCAAGTAATCAATTATGAAATCATGCATGCAAGACTTGTATAATGCAATCCATAAGCTTAAGAATGATACCAATCTCCACTAATCGAGGTATTCGGAATCAAGAAGATGGGTCGGGTAGGACTTGCAAGCTTGTAATGTCAGGCTCGGGTATTGGCTAATCGAAGGGATAAAAAGGATATAAAATGAACAACTGCAAGATAGCAAAGTTTTATACCTTCAATTCCACTGTTTTTTCTGAATTGACAACTCCAATTCTCTTGCATAATTGCCAAAGACGTCTCCTCAACAATAAACATAAGTTATGAAGTATCTTTTCAATTGTTTTATCACCCGAACTCGCATTACTTGAATTTGTCGAACTCGTCTTCCAAAATTGCCCTCTAAAACTCACCATATTAAATTCACAACAAATTATTTATATATATATATATATATATATATATATATATATATATTTTTTTTTTTTTTTTTTTTTTTTTTTTCTTTTTTTTTTCGAAATTTAAAATATACATATATATCATCAAATTTAATATATATACATTAATGGTCTCCGAACTCGATAGATACCAACTCATCTTTGTGCCAGTAAAGTCATCCAACGTTCAACTTCCAAAGTTATCACCGCACCATACATAAAGACTTGCTAATCTTGCGGGACATCAAGGGAATGTAGACCAAATTTTGGGTCAGGGTCGGATACTAATGCGGTTAATCACAAATGGTTAGTTCGAGTAGGGTCTCACCACTCTACAAAGGTTGAGGTGGGGACAGGTGAAAATTACGTTCGGGACGGCCATTTGCTATGGTTGAGTCAAAGAAATGCCATAACCGTCATCCCTAACTCCGACTTCAAACACCTTTCTATGAAAGCATGCTTACATGATATCATACAAAAGTTGCATGTTAACAAAAGATTGAGACTATACGTGCACAAGGAATTCATGTTACACAAATAGATTTGGGGTTAAAATGCACTTACGGTTCACATTGGTTATACACATCCAAATTGATCATTACATCTTCAAATCCATGAAATATATGCCTTGTACAGTTTATTTTAATCAACTAAATAATGCTTGAACAATATAAAAAACTAAGGGATTTTCTAATACAAAAATAAGCACTAATTCCATTGCTAGACCAACCACGACTCCACTCCCCACTTACGAACTTGCGTTGTCCCCAATGTAAAGTGAGTGTAAAGAAGTGGTTGGGAAAGCAATGGTGCACCAAAACAAATATCGGGATGCAATAAAAGGGCGGGTGGGTGGGCATGAACAAGAAAGACAACCAATGAAATGACAAGCAATCCCAATTACGAGCAAAGTATCAACCAAAACGTAGACACCAAATGATCATTGGCCACACCAGGCCTTACAAAAGAAAAAACAAAAATATTATACTTAATTTCTACGGGCTGGCTCCCGGTAGCGCTTTTGTTTAACGTCGTTTGCTCGACAAACTTTAAACAATCAAAATGATCATTAATTAATATATTAAACAAAAGGGGATACTTATAACAATTACTCACCAAAGCACGTAGCAATTAAATACACGAACCAGCCGGAAATAAATGCTCAGGGAGTAACAGGAAGGATAGTACCCGTGATTGCTAAATTTATAGTCTATAGCTAGACTTTTCCTTGCTTAGGTCTTTAATGCATGGGTGGTGGGTTATCCTCGCGCACCGCATCCGTCTTTTTCATCAAAACCGGTCTCCAACATAATGTAGACGAATGCCACCAATCCCAACGATTCTTGACCTCTTCTTTCGATTTTCAAGCTTTTGGTTTGTGAGCTTTCACATTATCGCTCACGTCTTCTTCAACTACCTGCGTGTTAGTACGATTCACAACAAGGGGACACAAAGTGTCCACAAAAGAACAAGATTCTAGTGTAGTGCATGAATATTTCAATGCATTGTAGATGTTGAAGGCAACGCGCTCATATTCACTCCTAAACTAAGCTCTCCCTTACGAACATCGATTACAGCTTCTACCATTGCTAAAAATGGTCTACCGAGGATAAGGGGTGTATTGTACCCTACCTCCATATCCATAAAAACAAAATCGATGGGGAAGTAAAATTTATCAACTTTCACTAGTGCATCCTCAATGACTCTTTTTAGACGTTTTATGGATCTATCCGCAAGTTGGAGAGTCATCTCCGTACGCTTAAGCTTGCATATGCCAAGTTTCATGAAATCATTATAAGACATGAGGTTTATGCTCGCACCGAGATCACATAGCGCCTTCTCAAACAAAAATCCCCCAATATCACATGGGAGTGTAAATCTCCCAAGGTCCTTAAGCTTAGAAGGGAGCTTGTGTTGAAGAACGGCGGAACACTCCTCACTTAGACACACCGTCTCATATTCTTCCAACCGTTTCTTGTTGGATGGTATGTCTTTAAGAAACTTACCATACGCCGGCATATTCGTGAGTGCTTCGATGAAAGGGATATTAATGGTTAAGTGCCGAAAAGTGTCAAGAAAACGTGCATACATTTTATCCAACTTCATTTTTTTAATTTCCTCTCGAGGGGGATAGGGAAGTGACTCAAGATCAATTAAAGTGGGGTTAGAATGTATACCTCCCTTACCCTTGTCGTTTGGTTGAGATAGAGAAGCTTCCTTGAATGTTTGTGCATTGGACGGTCGCCAATTGATGTCATTTTGCTTTTCTTTCCTTGACAGACGCCTAGAATTTTTTTAACACTTCCGGCGTGTACCGGGCTGTCATCAACAGTTTCTTCTCCAACATGTTCATTGAATAGAGTCCTCAAATCACTCAATCTTGGATTTTTCAATATTCTCGGGACTTTCACGCATTCTTCTTCTTTCTCTACTTCAACATAGCCATCATTTTTCAAGAAACAATCAACGATCTCTTCCTCTTCTTCACTTAATTATTTTTCCTCATCCATGTCATGCAAATCATTATCGACTTCATTACCCACTTGATTCTCATAAAATTCATGATTCCCATATACTTTTCCACTTCGAGTAATGAGAGCATTGACTTCCCTCGGGTTTCTCTCGGTGTTGCTTGGTAATCCACCCGGTGGTCTACTACTATTTCTCTCGCCTTCCCTTGTCAAAAGGTCTTCAATAACTCTTATTGATGCCTCCATCGTTCTCATTCTCATTTCGTGCCCACTCATAGATGTTTTTAAAGTATCAACCTCTTGAGACATCATACAAATAGAGAAGTCATCATTGTTTGCATATTGGCGGCTTGAGTAGACACAACTCCCATCAAGTTTTCCATCAAAATTTTCAAATGAGAGACATCCTCCGTTGATTGAGAACTTTGTTGAACATGGGCTTGTTGAGTAGGAACTTGTTGGTAAAAAGGATGTGGTTCAAAAACATTGGTGTGATTGTTATTCAAATCCCAATGTTGTCTCAATAAACTCATTTCTTCTTGTGTAGATACATCGGAGTTTGATAATTCTTCGATATGAAAACACCAACTGTCACATCATCATATTTTCTACGCTTCAACTCTCTTTTCCCCGCTTGTAATTCATCTATCTTCTTATTTATCACCGCCATTTCTCTCAAAATTTCTTCCTCATTCGAAATCTTCTTATCCCCAATGGCAACTTCTGTTTCACTTGGACCGGGATCCCACAATTTCTCATTTCTTGTCACTCTTTCAATAGCCTTATAAACATCTTGGGCCGTGCTCATCATAAGTGATCCATGGCATGCCAAATCAATTTTTTTCCTTGACAATTTATGCAAGCCTCTACAAAATAATTGTACTTGCATGTCCAAAGTATAATCGTGGTTTGGACACGCCCTCAAAAGCTTCTTAAAACGGTCCCAAGCATTGTCCAATGATTCAATTAAATCTTTCTTGAAATTAGCAACTCTTACCTTCAACTCCAAATATCTACCCGGTGGAAAGTATTTCTTCAAAAACTCAGTTTGTATATCATCCCATGATTGCGAGTGATGGTGGGTAAGTGACATAAGCCATTCCTTTGCTTGACCCTTCAAAGAAAAAAGAAATAATGTAAGACGGGTAAATTCTTGACAAGCACTACTTTGGAATCCAATATTGCATATTTCTTCAAGGTTTTAAAGATGTGAAAGTGGGTCATCATGAGCCTTTCCATGGAATTGAGCTCTACTCTCCACTAGACCGAACATATGAGATTTGATTGAAAAGTTTTTAGCATCGACGTGAGGTAATCAAATAGGATTATGAACTTGATTTTTTCTTTGAGTGGCTTGCTCACAAAGCGGTCTATGTTGGTAGGGTGGATTTGGAGGTGGATCATATGGATATGGTTCTTGTGGTGGTGGTGGAGGATAATTATTTGGATTTAAGGGATTTTGTTCAAAAAGGGCATTTTCGTGGTTATGCCATCCTTGTACCATTTCTTGTACCTCATTCATTTCCTCTTCTTGATGTAATGACACTTGTGAAGATGCTTCACCAAGATCCAATTCACTACGAGCTTGGCCAACCTTTCTCTCAAAAAAACGATCCCTAATATAAGTGTTGATATCCGGGATGTAATGAGTATCGGGGGCCTTACCACGTCAAGAGTGGTTCATCAACTACAAGATAGAAAACAACAAGAACACTATTAATAGCCCTTGGTGACTTACCAAAGAGGTAACCACCAAAAAAGTAAAAAAAGAAAAGATTAGAAAAAGTTTTGACTTATTCTCAAGACTTTTAAGCTAGTATAAGTATCAACCGTTACAAAATCCCCGGCAACGGCACCAAAAACTTGATCGAGACTTTCTAGGTGTCCAATCTTACCGGCAGTGTACCGGGTCAATTGTAGTCTAGTAAGTGGTCAAGGTCGTATCCACGAGGATTGTGAGGTTGAACACCAAAAAGCTATTATTATCTTGATCTAAGTCGCAAATTAACAAAAAGGTAAATTTATCTAAAATCTACTACTACAAAGGGTGATAAAATTATAAAAAGCCTAGCCAAGACAACGTAATGATCAAGTATATCTCTACTAGTGTCATGGGAATGAACTACCTACCAACCTTCCATTAGTGTTCAAGTGTGTGTTACCGGTGCACTCCTAAGCTAGTAGTTTCCCCTCATACGAGTGTACGAAACTACTCTATGTCTCCTCCTTGGTCTAAGAACCATAGACCTAATGATTCAACATGATTAAGATCTTGAATGCAATGACAGTGCCAATAATCCCCGGATAAGAAATCGAATTCCAATTAAGGTCAATTTTACCTTCCGGTTCTCCTATTCCTTCTCCCACACCTGATATCTCCGTTCGGTCTCAACTAAGTGTGTGTGTGCTAGTGCCAGGTGATCAATCCAACACCAACAAGCAATACAGTGAAAATAGGAAAAGATAACAACAACAAAATAGTCTATGAAATATATGAATTAACATTCCCAATCAACATAATAGAGATTAATAAATATTACAACAACATCATCTTGGCTAGTACCAAATTTAGCTACTCATTACTACAATTACTAACATGTTAAAATTAGTCTTCATAGCAATAAGATCATCAAAACAAAATAAAACTAGAATATACCGATCACAACCGATGAGTTTGCAACAGCAAGCTTGTATCCATCTCCGGAGAGCATCCATGGAGGTTGCACCAAGTGTTGGGCTTGCTCCAATCAACTACTCAACAGATTAAGCTAACTATTCAAGAGTTAAATATGTGATGAAAATAGCTAATTAATGGAACTAAAATATTGGCTCTAGCAGCCATGGATATTGGTGTCTTCAAGGAGAATAGAATGAGGGGGGGGGGGGGAGAAGAAGATTGGGTGAAAAAATTCGATTCTGATGGGTTTTTATGCTGAAAAACTACTTTTGTGGCGTTCCGGCGTGCGCTGCTAAAGATTCGGCGCACGCGCCGGCAAAGATTCGGTTTGCGCCGGGTCTCGGTAAAATGATCATAACTTGAGTTGTAGACCTCCGATTGACGTGATTCAAAGTTCGTTGGAAAGCTCGTTTTCTTCCCCATAAAATGCCTTTAAGTTGGGTCAAATGTCCGTTGAAGATAGGATACGGTAGAAGCACTAAGGACAATTGATCCTTTTGAACTCGTAAGCTTATGGCACACTCTTCTAGCCCTCAAAAGACGTGTTTTAGGCTCAACACGTATCATCCATTGGGGTCTTGGTCAACCTATAATCCTGCAATAAATCACAAAAATACCAAGTGTAAACCCGATACGACGCTCCGGTTACTAAACCGGTACAAAACCTATCAAAATATGATATTTTATATAATAATTACTATATACACATATGGATGAAACTAAACTTCTAGTGACTTGAATTAGTACAATAATACACAAAGTGGTATCAGAAATGGTGTAAAATGTCATAATAATAAGCGACAATTTGTCTCTCAACACTGGGTTGAGCACCTAAGCCGGCCTCGAGCACAGTCTAGGCCAATAAAAGTCAGAATATATGTTCTCTTAGGTTTAGCTGCTCTTAAATAGGTAAAAATCACGACCTTGACCTAGTTGGGCCGACCAACTTGGCCCATTTAACTCGTCTTCGGTAAATTGGTGATAACCTTCTGTGCAGAGCTTCGATTTGAACGATTCAAGATGCGTTGGAAAGCTCGTTAAATTCCCTACAACTTTCATGCAGACGACTTTACCAGAAACGGCCTCAAAGATTGGTCAAAATAAATATTAATGGACAGGTATGGTGTAATCAGCTGCTGTCGGCGCCAAACGAGCGTTTGCCTTCCTGGTGAACGCTCGTCTGCCTAGAGATAAGATTCTTGATTAGGGTTCTTGAGATTCAAACGAGCGTCTGGCCTGCCTTGAACGGTAGTTTGCTTTGTATAAGCTTTTTACTTCGGGCTGAACCCATCCAAACGTCAGTTTGGGGGTCATTGGGACGACCGTCCAGCTGAAAACCCAACTTTCTGAATGAAGTATCAACTCTATAAACGCCTGTTTGAAGTAGGCTTCCTGCAAACGCCAGTTTGGGGTATGGCAAATGCCAGTTTTCCTTGACTTTACTCCAAACTTGGCTTTTCTTACACTTTCATTCAACTCTCGTGCCACAAACATGTCTCTTATTCCAAAACATCGCCTTCCGGGTCCTCGAGTCACCTAAGTCCTGCAATAACATAGACGAACAAACACCACGCGTAATTCTGCAAGACAAAAGTACTCGGAAAAGATTGAAATATAATCAAAAAGGGGGAGTTTACTATCGATATGACAGTTTAACTCCCCGTGCATACAACTCTTTGTATTACTCTCAAACAGGCCTAAACCTACCCAAAACATGCCAATAAAATTATAAACGGGGGCTAGATCACATACAAAAGTGCAGTGAAGTTGACTCCCATCAACTACCCCACACTTAGCCTTTTCTCGTCCTCGAGTAAACAGTCGTATTAAAAGAGACCTAGGGATCAACTTCACAAATGCGTATAAAAACACTCACATTGCCAAAGTAAAGATAAGTAAAACAGTGAATGCAAACATCTTAGCTCAATCGTTATCAGACAAACGGAATGTGTATGTGTGAAAATTAACTTCCAAGTCATAGACCAAATCACCGGTTCGGATTATAGACACTTAGCTATCGCGACTACACTAAAGCTCATTTTAATATCATCTCCACTAATGGGGACCAACCAAGGCTAAACACAGTCCAGTAGGACTTGAAGGGTTATAACATTAAGCTCAGGATGGGGTTAATCGAAAGGAAAATTTGGGACTGGAGAAAGAGAAAACGCGAGTGAACCTAGTCATTTCACGTACTCTTTCTTTGAAACCATACCAAACCACACCAAACTCCTTCGATCCTTATATACTCATTGATAAACATTCCCAACTTTAACATCATACTATCATTTACTCAAAACCTCCTCCCTTGACTTTTTTTCTCAACTTTATTCATACTTTCTTTTTCTTATTTTTTTCTTGTTTCATTTTCTTTCTTTTTCATTCTTTCAACTTTATATTTTTCTCGAACCAACAAGCCTCACAATAGATTCCTCGAGCTCCTCCCCTTCATTATATTAGCTTGTACTATCCAACTCCTCTCGAAACACGCACCATCTCCCACCCCACACTTGATTAAGAAAGTGTGTCTAAAGTAACAATTAAGTCAACTCGTAGGGTGATCAAAAGGATTGTGACCAATAATAAAGCTCATGGTTAGGGATAATACATGCTAAGTAACCAAAACGGCTCATTTTCGGATGGTGGTCAGACCGTCCTATCAAGGCTTAAAGGGGTTACGAGGGTAAAATGCTGGGATTTTGGCTTATTTGGCTCTGGTTGTGTCGAAGAAGCACCAAGACTGTCATCCCGTGTCTCACCAAGGTCAATCCTTCTATTTCACCTCGAAGTTACAAAATGGGATCTAGGCAATCGAATTATGCTCAAGTCTACCATAATCGTTCAGTAGATCCTAAGGCCCATGAATTTGAAGCAAAACGTGCAAAAGAACTTCCGTTTATAAGATAAACCTAGCATCTTGCTATAAGCATTTACTACTTCGCTAAGTCGTTTACCAATAGAATGTGAAGTTTAAACATGCAAACGGACGTTAAAACCTTGGAAAATTTTAAACAATCTCCCCGGCAATGGCGCCAATTTGATATCGACTTTTAAACAATCTTCCCGGCAACGGCGCCAATTTGATAAGTAGAGATTTCGCAATCCGGATCGATCAAATACAATTTATAAAACTCGAAACCTTAGGCAAGACTCACTTTCTAACCGGTAGTGAACTGGGTTGATCCTAGGTAGTGCGTTCAAAGTCCGAGGTCGATCCCCCGAGGAGATTGAGTCGAATATAAAATTTGTGTTAAAATCAGAGGGCAAAGAGTATATGAACAAGACAAAAGATCAAAACTTTTATTATTACACGGCATAAACAAGGATCTGAATCAAGACTTTTATCCAGAGTAAATTTCATCAAACTAATGATCTACACAATCAAAAGCATATTGAGAGAAAACAAATCGAAATCAGGAAACTCACAATAATGAAGATCAAAACATTGTAGATCAAGACTTTTGAATCCCAAATCAGCAAAAGATATCAACCTTTAATTCATACAATGATCCCAGACACGAACTCCACCATGCCATCGATAGAATATCGTATTCTACTCTGTATATATAAAAATCTAAACTAAGAAATTGATATACGGAGCCTGGTCCAGAGCTCTAATCCGGCTATTTAGATGTCAACCTGTCATAACAACTGCCGAAGCGGCTGGGTTGAGCACCTAAGCCAGCCTCGAGCCAATAAAAGTCAGAATATATGTTCTCTTAGGTTTAGCTGCTCTTAAATAGGCAAAAATCGCGACCTTGACCTAGTTGGGCAGACCAACTTGGCCCATTTAACTCGTCTTTGGTAAATAGGTGATAACTTTCAATGCAGAGCTCTGATTTGAACAATTCAAGATGCGTTGGAAATCACGTTTAATTCCTTACAACTTTGATGAAGATGACTTTACCAGAAACGGCCTCCAAGATGGGTCAAAATAAAGATTAATGGACAGGTACGGTGAAATCAGCTGCTGTCGGCGCCAAACGAGCGTTTGTCCTCCTGTTGAACACTCGTCTACCTGGAGATAAGATTCTTGATTAGGGGTCTTGAGATTCGAACGAGCGTCTGGCCTGCCTTGAACGCTAGTTTGCTGTGTATGAGCTTTTTACTTCGGGCTGAACCCATCCAAACGCCAATTTGGGGGTCACTGGGACGCCCGTCCAGCTGAAAACCCAACTTTCTGAATGAAGTATCAACTCTGTAAACGCCGTTTGAGGTAGGCTTCCTGCAAACGCCAGTTTGGGGTTAGGAAAACGCCAGTTTGCCTTGACTTTACTCCAAACTTGGCTTTTCTTCCACTTTTATTCAACTCTCATGCCACGAACATGTCTCTTTGTCCAAAACATCGCCTTCCGGGTCCTCGAGTCACCTAATTTCTGCAATAACATAGACGAACAAACACCACGCGTAATTCCGCAAGACAAAAGTACTCGGAAAAGAGTGAAATATCATCAAAAAGGCGGAGTTTACTATCGATATGACAGTTTAACTCCCCGTGCATACAACTCTTTATATTACTCTCAAACAGGTCTAAATCTACCCGAAACGTGCCAATAAAGTGATAAACGGGGGCTAGATCACATACAAAAGTGCAGTGAAGTTGACTCCATCAACTACCCCACACTTAGCCTTTGCTCGTCCTCGAGTAAACAGTCGTATTAAAAGAGACCTAGGGATCAACTTCACAAACGCGTATAAAAACACTCACATTGCCAAAGTAAAGATAAGTAAAACAGTGAATGAAAACATCTTAACTCAATGGTTATCAGACAGACGGAATGTGTATGTGTGAAAATTAACTTCCAAGTCATAGACCAAATCACCGGTTCGGATTATAGACGCTTAGCTATCGCGACTACATTAAAGCTCATTTTAATAACATCTCCACTAATCAGGACCAACCAAGGCTAAACACGGTCCAGTAAGACATGAAAGGTTATAACATTAAGCTCGGGACGGGGTTAATCGAAAGGAAAATTTAAGACTGGAGAAAGAGAAAACACGAGTGAACCTAGTCATTTCACGTACTCTTTCTTTGAAACCATACCAAACCACACCAAACTCCTTCGATCCTTCTATACTCATTGATAAACATTCCCAACTTTAACATCATACTTTCATTTACTCAAAACCTCCTCCCTTGACTTTTTTTTCTCAACTTTATTCAAACTTTCTTTTTCTTATTTTGTTCCTGTTTCATTTTCTTTCTTTTTCATTCTTTCAACTTTATATTTTTCTCGAACCAACAAGCCTCACAATAGATTCCTCGAGCTCCTCCCCTTCATTATATTAGCTTGTACTAACCAACTCCTCTCGAAACACGCACCATCTCCCACCGCACACTTGATTCCGAAAGTGTGTCTAAAGTAACAATTAAGTCCACTCGAAGGGTGATCAAAAGGAACGTGACCAATAATAAAGCTCAGGGTTAGGGATAATATAGGCTAAGTAACCAAAACGGCTCATTTTGGGACGGTGGTCAGACCGTCCTATCAAGGCTTAGAGGGGTTACGAGGGTAAAATGTTGGGATTTTGGCTTATTTGGCTCTGGTTGTGTCAAAGAAGCGCCAGGACTGTCATCCCGTGTCTCACCAAGGTCAATCCTTCTATTTCGCCTTGAAGTTACAAAATGGGATCTAGGCAGTCGAATTGTGCTCAAGTCTACCATTATCGTTCACTAGATCCTAAGGCCCATGAAATTGAAGCAAAACGTGCAAAAGAACTTCCGTTTATAAGATAAGCCTAGCGTCTTGCTATAAGCATTCACTACTTCGCTAAGTCATTTACCAAGAGAATGTGAAGTTTAAACATGCAAACGGATGTTAAAACCTTGGAAAATTTTAAACAATCTCCCCGGCAACGGCGCCAATTTGATATCGACTTTTAAACAATCTCCCCGGCAACGGTGCCAATTTGATAAGTAGAGATTTCGCAATCCGGCTCGATCAAATACAATTTATAAAACTTGAAACCTTAGTCAAAACTCACTTTCTAACCGGCTGTGAACCGGGTCGATCGTAGGTAGTGCGTTCAGAGCCCGAGGTCGGTCCCACGAGGAGATTGAGTCGAATATAAAATTTGTGTTAAAATCAGAGGGCAAAGAGTATATGAACAAGACATAAGATCGAAGCTTTTATTATTACACGGCATAAACAAGGATCTGAATCAAGACTTTTATCCAGAGTAAATTTCATCAAACTAATGATCTACACAATCAAAACCATATTGTGAGAAAACAAATCGAAATCAGGAAACTCACAATAATGAAGATCAAAACATTGTAGATCAAGACTTTTGAATCCCAAATCAGCAAAAGATATCAACCTTTAATTCATACAATGATCCCAGACATGAACTCCACCATGACATCGATCGAGTATCGTATTCTACTCTGTATATATAAAAATCCAATGTAAGAGATTGAAATACGGAGCCTCGTCCAGAGCTCTAATCCGGCTATTTAGATGTCAACCTGTCATAACAACTGCCGAAGCGGCTGGGTTGAGCACCTAAGCCGGCCTCGAGCTCAGTCTAGGCCAATAAAAGCCAGAATATATGTTCTCTTCGGTAAACTACTGATAACATGCTGTGTAGAGCTCCGATTTGAACGATTAAAGATGCTTTGGAAATCTCGTTTAATTCCGTACAACTTTTGATGAAGTCGACTTTATCAGAAATTACCTCTAAGATGGGCCAAAACAAAGATTAATGGACAGGTACGGTGAAATCAGCTGCTGTCGGCGCCAAACGAGCGTTTTCCCTCCTGGTGAACGCTTGTCTGCCTAGAGATAAGATTCTTTATTAGGGTTCTTGAGATTCGGACGAGCATCTGGCCTGCCTTGAACGCTAGTTTGCTTTGTATAAGCTTTTTACTTCGGACTGAACCCATCCAAACGCCAGTTTGGGGGTCATTGGGACGCCCGTCCAGCTAAAAACCCAAATTTCTGAATGTAGTATCAACTCTGTAAACGCCCGTTTGAGGTAGGCTTCCTGCAAACACCAGTTTGGGGTATGGCAAACGCCAGTTTGCCTTGACTTTACTCCAAACTTGGCTTTTCTTCCACTTTCATTCAACTCTCGTAACACGAACATGTCTCTTAGTCCAAAACATCGCCTTCCGGGTCCTCGAGTCACCTAAGTCCTGCAATAACATGGACAAACAAACACCACGCGTAATTCCTCAAGACAAACTACTCGGAAAAGAGTTAAATATCATCAAAAAGGCGGAGTTTACTATCGATATGACAGTTTAACTCCCTGTGCATACAACTCTTTATATTACTCTCAAACAGGTCTAAATCTACCCAAAACATGCCAATAAAGTGATAAATAGGGCCTAGATCACATACAAAAGTGCAATGAAGTTGACTCCCATCAACTACCCCACACTTAGCCTTTGCTCGTCCTCGAGTAAACAATCGTATTAAAAGAGACCTAGGGATCAACTTCACAAACGCGTATAAAAACACTCACATTGCCAAAGTAAAAGATACGTAAAACAGTGAATGCGAACATCTTAACTCAATCGTTATCAGACAAACGGAATGTGTATGTGTGAAAATTAACTTCCAAGTCATAGACCAAATCACCGGTTCGGATTATAGATGTCTCGGATTTTTGCAATGAAAATAAACAAGTAATAAATTTATAAATCCGGTATACCCCAAGTGTAGGGATCGTAGCATAGCGATTAATACCGGAGTCGATCTCAGGGAATCGGGGTATCTAGTTCATTAATTTTCCTAAGTTTGATACCGTTATTATTAAAACCTAAAATAACAAAACAAAAAGATAAACTGGACAGAGGATTGTCAGTCCAAAGCCAGGAAAGATCGTTGCGAACATAACTAAACTATAAACGAGAAAAAACCAATAAAACTCATAAAAGCATGATAATGACTATAGCGATTAAACATGGAACAAGCAATGATCCACCATCCTGCAACCCTTAATTTCCTCTCTAGATTATCTTATGGTGATTTAACTAAAATTGGGATTCACCTATCAAAAGTATGAATTTCTAATCTCTTAGATAATTCGCCTATCAATCTTTTATCTCTCGATCTTAAAGATTAATGCTTTCAAACCAAGGTGCAATATTTATTCAATCCAACAATCTAGATATTCTAACCTAGAAACTCTCGTTTTTTAGGTTAAAAAAAGATCTAATCCTTCCTATGGTGATCTAGGTTTACACCGACTCTTGTCACATAGCAAACATCAATAGCAAAACATCTCTCGATATAAATTTGCATAACACATAATCATAGAAAAGAAACAACTTTAATTAAAACTCACAAAACCAAATCCAAAGTCGAAATCAAAACATCGCATGATCGGCTTCACACGCTTGTTCGAATTGCTTAGCCTCTAATCATCATCACGATCGAACAAAATAAAATAAAGAGAAAGAAAAGTGTTTCTTGGTGTAAAAACCGCAGCCCCCGCCGCCCCAAAGGGGGCTGGAGCCGCCTAGGGTCGAATTCTTATCAATATGTATCTGTAGGTATGTTCTAGGGTTGAAAACACGCGACTATTTATAGGTTTTAGAGTCGGTTTTGCGAAGTCGGTGGACTGGACGCCCGTCCAGAGTGTTGGACGCCAGTCCAAGGTGCTTCAAATCTCCGAGTCGGGCCGAGTCTTCTCAAACGCCCGTCCTATATAATTTTGAACGCTCGTCCACAGAAAATGTGAACATCCTGAATCCAACTTCTCTTCCTGGACGCCAGTCCACTCTTCTGGACGCCCGTCCAGATTGGACGGGGATAAACGCGCGTTCAGTTCTTCAAAGCTTCCTTATCTTCACTCCAAGTTCAATATGCATCTTTATCTCCACTTAATCTTCAGTTGGACATCCTTTAAGATCATTCATTTCCATGCAAATGCACCTACAAGTTGATAGAAAAGTGCAAAGTGTAAAACCATACAAAAATCACCAATAAAACCTCGTAATTAGCTCAAGTTTACACTTAAATACTTTTACAACTTATTTGCTCAATAATTCAATTAAACCCTTAATTTCTATGCAAATAATACGAATATGGAGGAAATTATTACAAAATATAACGATATAAATCATATAAAATCACCCTTAACAATAGACGCTTAGCTATTGCGACTACACTAAAGCTCATTTTAATAACAACTCCACTAATCGGGACCAACCAAGGCTAAACACGGTCCAGTAGGACTTGAAGGGTTATAACGTTAAACTCGGGATGGGGTTAATCGAAAGGAAAATTTAAGACTGGAGAAAGAGCTAGAAAACACGAGTGAACCTAGTCATTTCACGTACTCTTTCTTTGAAACCATACCAAACCACACCAAACTCCTTCGATCCTTCTATACTCATTGATAAACATTCCCAACTTTAACATCATACTTTCATTTACTCAGAACCTCCTCCCTTGACTTTTTTTTTCTCAACTTTATTCAAACTTTCTTTTTCTTATTTTTTTCCTGTTTCATTCTTTCTTTTTCATTCTTTCAACTTTATATTTTTCTCGAACCAACAAGCCTCCCAATAGATTCCTCGAGCTCCTCCCCTTCATTATATTAGCTTGTACTAACCAACTCCTCTCGAAACACGCACCATCTCCCACCCCACACTTGATTTAGAAAGTTTGTCTAAAGTAACAATTAAGTCCACTCGTAGGGTGATCAAAATGAATGTGACCAATAATAAAGCTCAGGGTAAGGGATAATACAGGCTAAGTAACCAAAACGGCTCATTTTCGGACGGTGGTCAGACCGTCCTATCAAGGCTTAGAGGGGTTACGAGGGTAAAATGTTGGGATTTTGGGTTATTTGGCTCTGGTTGTGTCAAAGAAGCGCTAGGACTTTCATCCCGTGTCTCACCAAGGTCAATCCTTCTATTTCGCCTCGAAGTTACAAAATGGGATCTAGGTAGTCGAATTGTGCTCAAGTCTACCATAATCGTTCATTAGATCCTAAGGCCCATGAAATTGAAGCTAAACGTGCGGAGTCTTCATGGCATCACGGTGTGGATTGTCATACTTTGACACTATTGAGGTTTCCCCTAGCCATGGGGCGATCCTGCGGTAGTGATTGGGGTGGTACTGAAGCATGCGTAGGATTCATGTCGCTCGTCCGGAAATCGCGTATCCCATGATTATGAGTAAATATCTGAAAGGGCCTTCTTACAAGGAATGTCTTATTCTCGAAAGTCTTTGCAAAGCAGAAGTAATATGTTACTTCGAGAGAGTATGATATCCTGATTATAAGATACGGTCATAGATGTTTGACACTCAACATACGACCGTATGGATATTGTAACAGCGATAGGATTCTATTTACACGGTAACTGTTTATATGAAGGGTAGTAGTCATTGCATTTGACTCTTTCGATGATTGGGGGTCACGGTGTGTTTCTAGACGCTATTCCGTGATCGTTAGGTATGAAGGGTATTGTAGTAAATGCGCTTTGTGCCTACGGCCAACATATTTGGAAGCCTATCGGGTCACACACATAAGTACATCTATCCGGATTAAAATGCGGTTATAGTGATAACCAAATAAGGAAAGTTTTATCTCGACTATAAAATGTTATGGTTATAAATTAATATGGTGGTATTTAATTATTATGAATAAATTAAATACAAGAAATTAATTATGTTGACTAATTAAATATACATAGTTGATGTATAAGTCGAAATGTATATATGTATATATATGATATACATGTATTTTGCAAATTAATTAATCATATTATTATATTAATTAAGAATATTCTGGAAGCCAATAATGGGCAATATGGGGCGTAGGTTTAATCTGTATAAGATACACTTGGATTGTGCAATTTAATTAATAGTAATATCATATATTAATATTAGATATTAATGACTATATATTTGCACACATGTGTGAATTGATTTATGGTAATATAATAAAGATATATTCAATATAAGATATTGTCAATATATATCTTGAAAAAATATTTAATATAAGATATTAAATATTAATGAGATAAATCAATCAAATATATTTTTCTTATTTTATTAGGAAAATGTTTTCTTTCTCCTCAATCTACTAGGAAGCTTCTCCCAATCAGTTTGGAGACATTGGGGGGCGCCACTTACTCTATATGTTGGACTTATTTTTAAGTTTTAGTCATGAGTGCCAGACTAACTGTTATAGAGCAAAGGCAAAAAGATGTCTAGATCCAATGTATAGGTTTATTAGAGTTTGATCTTTGTATAAGTTTGATCAAACAAGCACTGTAATGGTCAGCTGACTTACATCAACAGACTAGTCTAGATCAGTAGGGTAGCTAGGTCAGTAGACTTATCAGGAACTTGCTGAAGACTGAAGGCTGAGGGGTCAAACTCAGTTATTGAAGGCTAAGGGATCAAACTTAGTATTTAAAGTCAAGGATATGGAATCAGAATTTAGGGAAGTCTGTGATGACCTAAACTGATTACATATACCTTGTATAAAAGGTCTAAGTTCCACAAGATAAGTGGTGATTGGAACTTAGTTATATGCAAAAAGGTGTAATCTAACTTCATAAATAAAAGTTAGATAAAAGACAGTAAGCTGAAGTGTTTTTTAAACACATCATAATAAGGATAAGCTTACTGATGTGTATCAGCAGGCTTATGTTCTCATGAACCTGCTGGACACATATTTCGATTTAATCAAAGGCTGCATTGGAAGATTACAAAGAAAAGGACAGCTAACTACCTCTGATTTTATCAAACAAATCAATGTTTAAGATCAAAGGGACGTTGGGATGATTCAGACCTTTATCCAATGGATACAAGTCAAATGGTGGACAGACTGTTTTCTGTCAAAAGGAATCTGACAGTGTTAGTCCTAGGAATAGTCAGAAAAGTAAGTCAAGATGGGACAAGTCTGAAACGGCTATATTTGAATTTCAAATATCAGTCACAAGGATTCCTACCAATAAATAGAGGACTCATAATTCAGATACAAGAGATGAAAAAGGAAATCATTAAGGATCTATCTTGAGCTATCAGAATTCAATCGATCAAGCACCCTGCTGACCCTACTGAGCATAAAGCTACTGATCCAGAGAATATCTTCAAGTGTAATCTGCATTCAAGCAACATCAAGTTTACTCACTTGAAGATCTCAAGCTGCTGATCATATCATCCTGATCAAGCTGCTGAAAGCTGAATCACTTACTTGATTCAATCTTTCTTTACAAGAAACCTACTGAGACAGTGAAGCATCTTTTGAGGTGTGAAAGACTGTTGTTTGTGGTGGAGCTGGTGAAGAGGCAATTCTACCCTTCAAGGACCAGTGGAAGACTTTGGAGCAGCAATCTCACATGTTCCAAGTGTTCAGTTTGTGAGGCCATAGTTATTGGTGAAGGACAAGCAACTTAGGGATTTTTGTAACAGCTACATCAAAGATCTCTAGTGAATTACCTCCAACATCACAGGAGAAGAGTGGACTGACAGGATTACACCACCTGGAACCACTATAAAATTTGCCTACTTACTTTCTGCATTTATATTTTGCACTTAGTTTATCTAACACATAAATCTACTGAATCTAGCAACTGAATTCACACACATACACTACTGAGTATCTAATACTTGGTATCATATTTAATAACAAGAAACAAGACTTAATTTTTGATATATTTCCGCTGCACAAATTCAGGAAACTCAACGATCGCAGAGACTATCAAGTATCGTGAGTGTCTTTGAAATTCTTGAGTTTGTTAACTCCAAAAGTTTTAAGTGTTAAGTTTTTTCACCCCCTCCTCTAAACTTAACCAAAGCCTTTTCAAGGGACCAACACTATATAGGAGAATGATTGGCTAGCTCTTTTCTACATCACAATTAGAAGAGTTCTAATTTAATAGAAAATATGATAGCTTCATAAAGAAAGTTTTGAGAGAGAGAAAAGGTCGGTCTAGCAACCGAGTTTTTTTGGTAGCAATCCATTATAGGATTCCGGAAGTCTGTTCGTGTGGATCACCGGTAGAAGCCGAACACTTGGGCGGCTTCGTGCAGAAAATACAACCGTAGACAAAGCGTTGATCCAATTGTATCAACCAAGGTATTCTCTTGTCTACTTCTTTTATGCTTGTTGCTTAAACAAATTCGATCTTGGGTTAGTAGGAAATAAATTATAAATTCCGCTGTGTTCCCGCATAGAGTTCGTAACACAGTCCGCATACACATGCACGAGATCAGGATGCTAACTGTCAGTCTGGGATGTCCACAGACGTCTCGTTAGCTAGGGGCCGACTCCGGCCCTCCACAGCATGTGCCCGTTATATGCGGCGAACAGGATTCACACTGGACATTAGCAAGGGCAAGACCACTAAGCGATCAAGAGGACAACAAGATGACCACTGAGCAAATGTGTCCGATCCCTCTACTTATCCCCTTGATTGTACTTATATATGTCATATCATAGTTAATTATGTCTTATCGCAATTTGTCTAATCATCATTAGCAAATCCGCCTATATATATTGGCACCCAAGTAACTCATAAATCATCTAAAAATTAATACAAGCAGACCCGACTCTACCAATTTGTCAACTATTGTGCTCGCTATTTTATACGCCGTGCCCGACGCTTGTATCTTCATATATTTCATATCAACCGCCACTTCTCATCAGAGAAGTCACTCACATTCAGCTAGATATCCATCTTTAAGTACCGTTATCGCAATTGTGATATTTCAGACAATATCAGTATGGATGAAGATTCCGATGAAGATCCACAAATTTTCTGGAAAAAATGAAGGAGGTCGCCGGGAAAGATGAAGGCTCTCTTGCTAAAAACCCAAAAAATGGTGGTTTTCCTCGCTAGAAAACTTAAAGTAACCACTACTCGGAGCTGGATTTGGCCATAAAATGTTTGGAATCGTAATTTCCCGGTAACGGAGACAACTCTTGTTGTCAGAAACACCACAAACGTATTTTCAATGATTAAATGATGATTCAACGGTGGTTATGCGGTGGATATCTAGCGGTGATTATGGTGTTTATTATGAACTATAAGAAGATAGTATGAAGATACGAGGAAATGTAAGGGTGAACCAGTTTGTCGACAATTGAAAGAGGTTGTCTCCTTTTTGTTTTAAGATCTCTCATTTTCAGCGTACAAACGCCGCTATTTATAGGGCTAGGAGATGCAGGTTACAATAAATGTAATTAAGACGTAATTAACACGATTAACTACGTGGCAGCACCTAATTGGACGGGATCCATGGTAACCGCAATGCATTACATGCTTGTAACAATCGGGATTTAACTCATGTTGCATTATTTAATGGGCTTGGTCCGAGCTGTGCGGACTGAGAGCTGAGGGGCAAGCAGGTCGCCCCCAGTGCTTCTTGCCGGCCTGTAAAGGGCGGGTTGAAGGCTTTGTTGATCGACGCTCATTGCCCTGCCAATGACAAATATCGCTAAGGAGTAGGGTGAGCCGAATTGAAGCCCGGCCTAGTCCGGCTTATGAAGGTGCGGGCTGTGTGGACCGGGGACCCTATTCTTCTTGGGCCTACGTACAGGCACAATTGGAATCCGCGGGCTCTTTTTAGGGCTTGGCATATCAGTATGATACCAAAATGAGTGTGTTTTTTAGTACTTCAAATAGAAAAGAGATTGATTCTATTGGATTTTTTCAAGGTAAATCCGATCATATTGTATACAAATCAAGCAAGTGGTTGTGTTTCTAGTTATTGTATCGGTAGTTGTATGGTTTTGTATTCGTATAGTGTTTTGTTTTGCCGCAATAATACGGCCATCATAGCGACGAGGGAGAACGAATGCTGGAATGAACCAGCAGAGTAGACCTTAAATTTTTGAGCAAACGGAGGCCTCACTTCCGGCTGAGGCTTTACCAAGCCGATGAGAGATGGAAAAAGATGCCCTATTATACAGACCTAATGAAAAATTCTATGAGCTACACTATATGAGAAGCCTAATATAATGCCTGGGAATTTGGCAAACTCTGCGGATCAGAATGAATCGAAAACATCCTAGAGATAAATGGATATCTAAAGAACCTCATTTGGTCGAAGGGAACCATGGAATACGTATTGGTATTTTTATTTTATTTTCGCGTATCAGTTATTCATTATATTGTTCATGTTAATGTAAATTTTTTACTGTTATCTCGTTCCTCGTTATTTCATCGGATTAGAGGACAACAAATCAGGGTGTCATCAGGCTTGTAGAAAAACATAACATAATACGGATATATAAACTAAACTAACCTAACCTTCACATACATACATATACTTGGGCCATATATATAGACACACACAAACACGCGTCTATTCCTCTCTAAACTGACACTTATACGTCTTATTATATTTATTTTACAACCTACCAAGCAAGTGTCACATTATTATCTCTACATCCATATCAACAATATTTCATCATCCAAAGGTAAAATGCCTACATTACTTGTTCGAAATAACACTAAAGCACTAACCCACAAACTTCAATCAATAAGTTGACAATATTAACTATGCTATTTTTAACAAACACTACGGGGTTGCGATATTTGAAAACCCATGACACTAATAGGTCTACATGCATCAATTTTCAAAACTCAAGCCACATGACTCAAGCCATACATATATGCATCAAATGAGGTTGAAACCAAGAAATAGTTCATCCGGTCGGTGCAATAGTTTAACACTCGAATCCAACATCTACATAATATGGAATCATGCAACTAACGAGCAAAAAAAAAAAAAAAAACCAAATTGACACCACAACAAATTTTCGGACACATTACACAAAATTTTCGTTAAATTGAAATAAGTGGCTCTCAAAAATCTTACTTACAACGAGTCTTTCATTTTCATTACGAGCCATTTGGCATAAATGTTGACCGTTGCTTGATTCACTGAAAAAATAGTGGATAAATTATATTCACCAACGCCGGACCTTTGCCTGTTCGTTGCCTGTTGTTGCCGGACCTTGTCACCGTTGCCTATTGTTGCCTGACAGTTGCCGGATAAAATGGTGTATTCCCTCTCGTCTGCTATTATATCGGGTGCTTTGGGGGTGCTCCGCTATGCTCTTCCGTGTTTTTTCCGATTTGAGAAATGAAGAAGACGAAAACGGCCGTAACAATAAGTTCCATGACGATGCTGGATCTCGTCTGTGAATAAATCCGGGCCGTAATTACTCTGGTGACAATTAATCCAAGAACGAATCAACAATATGGATGGTGATTATGGTGATTTTTATTAGAAGATAAAGACAAGAGATAGACAGATGGAATCAAAATAAGAGAAAAAATTGTTATATGAAAATAAATATAGTGTTTATCATAATTTATTTAAATAAATAATATTGCCAATATATACTCATTAATTATTATAGAATATATAATTATTCTGTAATTAATACGTAATATCTACAACTAATATGTGAATTGCTAATAATAAATAATAGTATTAGGATTTTTCTCCAATATAAAGGAGCAATACTGTATCAATTGATCAACCAGAAAAACAGTTTCAGTCTTGTATTATTTTTCAAAGAGTTTTTATTTTCTTTAATTTTTAGACTGAGCCTTAAAGTTGTCTCTCTCAAGTTGTCTACGTATCCAATTGATGTATATTGGATTCAAATCTCTCGTAGTTCCTTAGAAATCATTTATATAGAGGGTGTCTCACCCTGTTAAGGGTGATTTTATATGATTTATAACGTTATATCTTACAATGATTTCCTCCATATTCACATAATTTGCATAGAAATTAAGGGTTTAATCGAATTATTGAGCAAATGAGTTTTAAAAGTATTTAAGTGTAAACTTGAGCTAATTTCGTGATTTTATTGGTAATTATCTATGGTTTTACACTTTGCGTGTTCTTATGGTTTTGAAGGTACATTTACATGTCATGGAGAGGGATTGAAGGAGCTGAAAAGATACTTGATTGAAGGTTGAATGGAAGGAAAAGATGCAAAGCAAATTTGGAATGAAGAATTGCATGCAAGACTGGATGGACGTGCGTTCACCATACGTCCAGGATGGACGGACGTCCAACAAACTGAACTGGCGTCCAGGGTGGACGGACGTCTGAAGATATGGACGAACGTCCAGGAGAGGAAATTTGATTCAGAGTTTTGAAGATTTCAGTGGACGAGCGTCCAAATTAAAGAAAGACGGGCGTCTGATCAAGACTCGGCCCGACTCGAAGAATTTACACCAGCTGGACGGGCGTCCAGAAAAGGAGTGGACGGGCGTCCACGGCCGACTTAAGCATAGCCGACCTAAAATATTATAAATAGCAGCGCATTCTTAACCCTAATGATCATATACACATTACAGCAGCCGCAGAAAACCCTAAATTCTGAAGCCGAGTTGTGCTCGGTCGGCCAAGCCTTGGTGCTTGGTCGACCGAGGGTTAGATTAGTTGTTTTATTTATTTTTTCTTCTTGTTCGATTCATGAGGATGACTTGAAGCTGATCAAATTTGGAGCAAGCATGTAAAACTTTTCAGCAGCGTTTTTATTTCTTCCTTTGGATGATTTTGTGAGTTTTAATTAAGTTGTTTCTTTTCTATGATTATGTGTTATGCAAATTTAAATCGAGAGATGTTTTGCTATTGAGTTTGCCATATGATGAGAATCGGTGTGAACACTAGATCACCATAGGAAAGAATAGATCTTTTTTAACCTAAAAATACGAGAGTTGCTAGGTTAGAATATCTAGATTGTTAGATTGAGAAATCTTGCACCTTGGTTTGAAAGCGTTAATCTTTAAGATCGAGAGATAAAAGATTGATAGGCGAACTTTTCTAAGAGATTAGGAGTTCATACCTTTGATAGGTGAAACACAATTTTAGTTAAATCATCATAAGATAATCTAGAGAGGAAATTAAGGGTTGCGGGATGGTGGATCATTGCTTGTTCTATGTTTAATCACTATAGTCATTATCATGCTTTTATGAGTTTTATTGTTTTTCTCGTTTATAGTTTAGTTATGTTCGCAACGATCTTCCCTGGCTTTGGACTGACAATCCTCTGTCCAGTTACTTTTCGTTTTGTTATTTTAGGTTTTAATAATAATGGTATCAAACTTAGGAAAATTAATGAACTAGATACCCCGATTCCCTGAGATCGACTCCGGTATTAATCGCTATGCTACGATCCCTACACTTGGGGTATACCGGATTTATAAATTTATTACTTGTTTGTTTTGCTTAGATAAAATCCGTGACACACCCCCTTTTCTTGTCCAACAAGTATTATGATTTATTTTTTAATCCCTAAGGATTATCTCATGTCAATCCTTCTGATTTAGGGATAACTATAAATATATTTAAATGACAGGATCAGTGTCATTAAACCATGAGATTCTTTCTATATCCTCTAATATAGGAATACGCATAAATATTAGATAAGGGGAGCTCTAACCGTCCTGCAGGGAGCTGCTCAGGCCGTCTCGACCATAGATGCACTACCCACACTCCGACATGACCGAGCCGACCTGTGATGGTCTGGTTAGGAGAACTGGTCAGACCTTTCACCTGGGGTCCTGGCCTGATCCACAAATTGATATGAGGGCCCCTGGCCCTTAAGTTTGACACTGCTTTCTTTGGCCATTTCCTAAATGTCACGTGGCAATGGCTAGTCCAACCTTTGTCATAAGCCCCCGAGATCTGCCCGGGCTCGATGGGCAGGTCAGATCTGACTAGGGCGGAGCTCCTCTATGTCCTTTTAGTCTTGTCAAAATTACAAGAACTTGCTCTGGCACGTGGCAGAGTTACCGTTATGATTCTGTCATAACGATCCTGAGAAACGACACGTTTTCATCAATATTTCGGTAGTGGGAACGTTTCCCGAGGTAGCGTTTGGGGCTTATAACCCCCTGTCGTATCACATCTCTTTAGACTTTGCTGATTCTTCACTATTAAGCCTGAGATTAAAGCCATTTGCCGGTTGTTGTTCTTCTAATCAACCTCTTCAATCACAAGTAAGCATCTTGCCCCTTTTTTTATATTGATTTTCCGTTGATGAGTGAGTTGATTATCCTTACAGACAGTTCCATCGAAGAGTTATTTGAGTCTGCGTCTGAATCTGAGAGTGAGACCTCCAATTTTAGGGCTAATTCTGAAAATCTGGCCCATTTACCCCTGATAAATCGTAGAGGGTTTGAGCAACTTGCTCTAGCTCCCCATTTTCTTCTTCATCCTCTGCCCCCCGTTCTTCTTCTGGAACTTCCCCATTCATTTTATCCTTGAAGGCACATATGACTCTGAGATCACAAGCTGGCTGCCTAGGCATCAACTCTATATTGACTCAAAAGGCCATGGTCTCCATTCTTAAGAAGTATGTTATTAATATAAGATTGTACGACCCCCATCTTCCTGTTCCTGTCAATTATGCTTACCAACCTCCAGAGGGATAATGCGCTGTATATAAGGAGCAGTTCGATTGTGGCCTGAGAGTCCCTTTCTGTCCTGCCCTTTTGCCTGTTCCGGAACACTGTGGGCTGGGAATCGCCCAGGTTGTTCCAAATGGTGTTAGAGCCATTATTGGCTTCGCCATCTGGTGCCGGCGTGTGAATATTTCGTTCATGGTGAAGTACTTCTGAACCTTCTACCAGTGCAAACAAGTGAAGGATCTGCCCGGGTTGTACTGCTTACCACGTCGAGGAGACTTTTTAAATGATGTTCCTATTCTTCGGAAGGGAGAGTCCTCTTATAGGGACTGGAAGTGCCGGTTTTTCTTCATCCGACCGGAAGTGGAAATCAATTTGGGTAGGTGGTGTTGAAATAGTGTCCTAAACCCAGTCGGGTTGGACCGGATCCGACCTGGTCGGATCATTTCTACTATTTCTTTATGTTTGTGCATAGATTAAATGGCTTTTATGTTGTCATATGTTTGTTCTTTTAAAGAACCAATTATGAATTGTTATATGATAACGTCCTTAGTATTAAACTGTGATAGAGAAACCATGATAGGTGATTATGTTTGATGAGATCTTTAATCACTTTAATAAGTTTGATACTTAAATGTCTCTAGGCTGATGTACTATTAAACAGGACATTGATAGTACAAACAGACTAGCACGTATTAGATGTCTTCTGTCTTTAAGGGCAGGGATAGATCTCATCTATCAAAGTATAGAAACACTTGGACTGTACGTGGATGTGTATTAGAGAATGCGTACGTTAGACTGACCCACTTACACGGATAAGTGTCACACTATGTGACGGTTGTGTAATTATCCTTAGGACCGGAGTCTACATGGCATCATGGTGTGGATTGTCATGCTTTTACACTATTGAGGTTTTCCCTAGCCACGGGGTGATCATGCGGTGATTGGGTGTGATACTGAAGCATGCGGAGTATACATGTTTGGTCGTCTGGAAATCGCGTACCCTATAAGTAGGGTGAATATCCGAAAGGGCCTTCTTATAAGGAATGTCTTACTGTTGTGAATATTTGCAAAGTGGAAGTAAATGAGTTACTTCGAGAGAGCATGATATCCAGATTATAAGACACGGTCGTTAATGTTTGACACTCGATGTACGACCATATGGATATTATTACAAATGATAGATTGTAGTTTACATCAGAATTGTTTCACATGACAGGTAGTAATCATTGCATTTGACTCTTCCGATGATTGGGGGTCACGGTGTGTTGCTAGACGCTATCCTGTGATCGTTAGGCATGAAGGGCGTAATTTTCACTTTGTGTCTACGGCCAACATATTCGGAAGCCTATCGGGTCACACACATATGAACATCTAGCCGGATTAAAATGTGGTTATAGTTGATAACCAAATAAGGAAAGTTTATCTCGAGACTATAAAGGTTATAGTGGTAAACTAATATGGTGGTATGTATTTATTATGAATAAATATAATACAAGATATTAATTATGGTGATTAATTAAATATATGTATTTAGATACATATTTCGAATATATATATATATATATATATATATATATATATATATATGTATGTATGTATATGGATTTTGCAAATTAATTAATTATAGTATTATATTAATTAAAGAAAATCTCAATTCCCAAATTATAGGGAAAAAGAACGTCATTATAGAATGTATAGGATACATTTGTATTGTGCAATTTAATTAATAAATATTACCATAATATTAATATTAAATATTAATTGATTTTCGAAAAATAGATTTATGGTAACAAGATAAATATAATCAATATAAGATATTGACAATATCTTAGATATATTTAATATATGATATTAAATTAAATGAGATAATTCAATAAAAGATATTTTCCTTATTTTACTCGTAAAAGGTTTTCTTTCTCTTCAATCTACTAGAAGCTAATCCCAATTAGATTGAGAAGTGCATGGGGCGCCCCACCCTCTATATAAGAGGAGGGTTGGCTAGCTCTTTTGTACATCATAATTCCAAAAGCTAATAGTTCTTGTATAAAATAGAGAGCTTTTTAGGAGAGATTTTGAGAGAGAGAAAAAAAGTCGGTCTAGCAACCAGATTTTTCTAGTAGCAATCCAATGGTGGATTCTGGTGGGTTGTTCGTGTGGTCTAGCGGTAGAGACCGAACACTTGGGCGGCTCTATGTAGAAATACTTTCCTTAGACGGTCAAAGCGTCGATCTTTTAGATCAACCAAGGTAACCACCGTCTGCTAGCTTGATTGTTTATTGCTTAAACGAAGTCGATCTTGGGTAAAAGGAAATCAAAATTTTGAATTCCGCTGCGTCCCGCGTAGTTCCTAACAGTGGTATCAGAGAGAGCTTCGAGTTTAAGAAATAAGCATGTAATTTTGCGTAGTTAATTTTATCGTTCTAATCACGTAATTAAAAGATGAAAGATTTTTATTCGCAAAAACGATACACGAAAAGAAAAAGAAAAAAAAACCGAGATCTGGTGGTGCTCGGCCGGCCGGCGGCGGCGGCAGGGTAGCCTACTGCCGGCGGCAGTTGACCGGTCAATGTTGAAGGATCTCTAAATTTTTGTTTTGTGTATTTTGTGATTCAATATGGTTCATAGTTGTGATTAGTAATTTCTCCTTTGTTTTGTTGTGTTTTGTGCCTGTCCAATGGTTCAAATAGTTTGGGCCATTGGGATGCCACATGGCATTAAAATAATATTGGCATTTCCAAATTTTGATTTGGAATAGGTCTAGACCCTTTTCAAATATTTTATTTGTAAAAGGCTTAGGCCTAGGCCACTTCTAAAATTTTGATTTTGGAAAGTGGCCAGGCCTAAACCAAAATTATTTGGCCTTTCCAAATATTTAATTTGGAATAGGCCTAGGCCCTTTTCAAATATTTGATTTGTAAAAGGCCTAGGCCTGACCACTTTCCAAAATTCTAAGCCTAGGCCACTTCCAAAATTTTGATTTTGGAAAGTGGCCCGGCCTAAACCAAAATTATTTGGCCTTTCCAAATTTTTGATTTGGAATAGGCCGAGGTCATTTTCAAATATTTGATTTGTAAAAGGTCTAGGCCTAGGCCACTTCCAAAATTTTAATTTTGGAAAGTGGCCAGGCCTGAACCAAATTTGGCCAAGGGAGATGCCTTTTGGTTAGGAAACCAAATGCATCCCTTTTGATTATGAATCAAAAGGAAAGAAACAAAAGAGACCTAATTTTATTTTTGATTTATTTTTGGAATAGTTCCAATTAATTAAAATTGAAATTGAAATTGAAATCGGTTTAAAATTAATCGTTAATTTTATTTCTATTAAAATCATTTAATTAATTAAATGTTAATTAGTTAATTGATTGGATAAAATTATTTAATAGATTAAACGTTAATTGATTAATTAATACGCAAGTAGTTAAATGTTAATTTATCTTTTTCATAAGATGTTATTGTATGGATTAGATATAGTAGATATAATATGATTATATGGACCCCGATTGATCATGGACTCGACCGATATGATAGATGTGAATGATTTAATTTTATGTTTGTTTAAAATTTTTCTAGGCCGTTATGAAGAACGTGACCTAGTTTATTTTCTGCATTTATCACATTCCCGTTGGCTCTCCCCCGTGTGTGGCGGGTGTATTTATTTTATTAGATAGAATTAAATATAACAAGGATGGATCAGAAAACGGTGACCAAAGAAAGAAGAATAAAGATCCCATTAGAGAATGGCGCATTAAAGATCCTATTGGCGGTTGCAGCTACCTTAGATTGTGACATGCGGTTTCGTCAGTTTGTATTCGAAACCGCACCTAGGAAAAGTCCATGATCATACCGGTTACTTTACGCATTTATTTATTTTGTGCTTGTATTTATTTTATATGATACGATAGATGCATGACTAAGCACGATCTAGATAAATGTGTAGGATGTACGTCTATAGAGATAGATATATCTGATGAGACCGTAATTAAAATTAATTAACTGAATTAATTTACATAAATACTTCCACAACAAAAATCAAGTCGAAATATTGTCTCCCAATATTATAATGACGGTAAAGAGCCTTTGTTCGGATCCAACTGATCGACCACCGCCAGGAGTTGACCTACCTCGGGTATATCGTCGTTATTGAGATATGATCGTATGAGATCTCGTGAATATTGGGTTATGACTTGACTAGAGTATTTCGGTGATTGGCCACCATCAGGGCCGTCTGACTTTAGAGACAAGGGGTTGACTAACACATAGTGATGTGTATCACCAAAGAGTTGACTAGTCAACCACTGAGAATTACATAGTGATGTGATTGGTAAAGCGTTACTCGAAATTATCTTGATTGATCGACCACCGCCGGGAATCAAGTAACAAGATTGGATCTCAGCCACTAAAAAATTTTGGACAAAATCTTGAAAGTCAATTGGGAGTAGTTGACTAGTGGGAGCAAAATCGTAAACCAAAAGACCATTTTGATTTTGCGTGTATAAACAACAACACTCTTTTATTTTCATTTTAGGATTAGTTTTAGCAAAATTTATATTTCTGTTTCATTCTCGATTAGCAAAACCAAATCATGACTGTTACCTTTTGAGAAACGTTCTCAAATTTGGTTAAGAAATTTTAATCCTTTTAAATTAAGCAATGACACGAGCAATCCCGCTATAGTAGTTAGAGACAAGGAGACTACATATTTGATGCAGTACTCCAAGGCTTTAATTATTAATGAAAGCGGAAGCTAATGATTGAATCATTTGAAATAAGTTTCAACGAATTAATCATACATTGGATACGATCCAAGATGATCATTCAGTCATAACGATGACAATTAATTCAAACGTTGGATAAGAATGACCACATCTAATTTTGGAAAGTTTGTTTTCAAAATTGTAAGATTTAAGTATCGACTTAATTCTATCATTGCTTAAAGGTTAATTAAATAGTCAATGTTTTGAATACGATTCAAAAGGTTAAATAAACTATTTAATGAACTTTAGATTTTCTTTATGAAAGAAAATTAAAGACATGGATGTTGTGATCTTTCTTAAGTCTTATGAAGACTACAATAAGAAACATTTTTCAAGTGCTTAAAGGATTAAAAAAGAAAGTTAGGGCAACTGATTAAATAGAGGACTTATCGAAGTCTCTATTCTAGGCTAGTATGTTGAGATAAATCTATCTAATTTCAAAGTCAACTTTAAGATATATGATATCTTACGAGTATGATTAAATTAGAAAGATTGAATACAGATACAGAAGGTGAAGCAAACGCTGTAACACTTACCATATTCTGGATCTAGTAAACTGATAAGGGAACTAAATAAATGTTATTATGTTCCGGTTCTTATGAAGAACATGTTTTCAGTTGCTTGTTAGGATTTAGTAGACATATTCAATTGTAAAGAATAAATGTTATTCCGATAAAGTTGAAAGGTCACTGAATCTAACATACTAGATTGTTGTCACTATATAGTTGATATATGTGATGAAATCTCAACTAAGTATTCATATGGCTGTTATCCTTAATATTTGGTGGTCGTTCTAGAGATAGTCTCTATGGAAGGGAATCGTGTGATCAAATGTCATTTTGATGACGTCTGAACCATGTGGTTATGAATCATGTGGGTAATACGTATCTTATCTAAAGATGACTATAATACCCTTTTATGAAAAGGTTATAAATTCTAGAAAAATTGTCTAAAGCCTAAACATACCGATGTTTGTTGGCTTATGACAATTAATGCCACAAATAATTGTTTATTACTCTCTATGACTATTTTTAGAAATAGTTGAATGTACTTATTGATGTACAACAGTTCGGAAAGCTAGGAAAGTTCAAGTTTGTACGAATATGAGATTGATGAGCTACTTAGGAATTAATCTTCAATTGGATTGAAGTAATTAATACCTGAAGGGTGTTTCAGAAGTCGTCTGAAAAGGAATAAGATTCTCTCTTGAAGGATACCATTTTTGGGATACACAATTGGATTGTGTTCTTGAAATAGAAACAACACTTCATATGATAAAGGTGTGATGCAAGCCATGCGAAGTATCCCTTACCTGTTTCGGGATAGTGCCCTTATACTTAACCGAGTTCCAAAGAATAAAGGTTGAATAAATTTCGTATTAGATATGGTAGGCGATAATGTCGAATCAATCTTAACTAATGATTTGAAGTTGTCATAGGCAAAGTCAGAAAGGCTTGGAGCCTAGTACGACATATGCAACTTTGTGGAATATCTTAGCTAGCACGCTAGATATTATTTACTTATCCATGGAGCAAAATATTTGTCTCCAAACATGCTGTCTTCTAAAGGAAGTGTTTCTTCCAAAAGAAACAGTAGGAGTAGATTTAGATCTCAAATGTAGTTTGAGAACCACAAGGAGATATTCAACCATTGGAACATGGGAAGACGCCGCATAGCGATGAGGTGTAGAACACTGCTCAATGCACACAAAAGTTCTGTAAGTCTGTGGATAACCTCAAGCCTGAAAAGGCTGCGGGTATGTTCATCTAGAAGAATGAATATCTCACGACTTATGAAAGAATGTTTGAAAGGCAAGATTGAGAGATATGGCCAGGAGCCTGTTAGGAACATTTGATTATGTTTTGATGATAGCCATACCAGCTGTTATAGCTAGCCTGAAATAAGCTAGAAATTCTCTGTATAAGTCTTTACTTAGAGTCTGACATGTTGTATAAGTTGAGTCAGACAAGTATTGTACTAGTTGGTAGGACGGGAAAGTAAAAAACAGATATTCGGCAGAGTAAAGCCAACCAAGTATCAACAGAGAAGCAATGAATACATTATGGTCTGACTTATAACCAAGGAAGTCTGTGATGACCTTGGATAAGTCTAAGTCATGTTTCAAGTAATGAAGCTCAACGTTTAAATATGGTGTATACTGATCTCACTCAAAACAAGGATCAGTGAAGTACATGAATTCTCCTTTGAACTTAAAGAATAAAGAAAACAGTGAATCGGCAAAGTAAACTGACTTTCGGCTGAGTGAAGACAAAGCTGTAAAGGAAGATCTAAACGGAAAAGTCAGGTGGATCACTTGACCGTTCAGAGAACGGCTGAGTAAACCTTACTCGATCAGATTATTGAAATATGAAGAAGATACAGAAGATCAAGCATTAATTGCACAATTAATAGAGGATCAATCAAGGACGGATTTTCTGGTAAACGTTTGAAGAAAAACCCGATCGCTAAAATCAAGGAGAATATTATTATGGGGGAATCAAGAATAAAATCAAGGTTAATTCCCCTCATTGATAAAGCCAACGGACGGAAATTCAAATCAAGAATAATCAAGGCTATAAATGGTACACATTGACAGAAAGGAAAAACACACAAGAGAGAACGATAAAAAATCTGAGGAGAAACTCTGTCAAAGTGAAAAATCTTCTAGCTGTGCTGAAAGGAAATATCCAATGATCAACTCAAATTTAAGAGCTACAAATCAAACATCAAGCATTGAGATTGATCAACAAGTTGGTGAATTCAATTCACATAAATCAAGCAAATCAGTGTCGAGCCATCCGAGAGGAGTTGTGTTTGTGATAGGCTCTTTGAAGGATTTGATCCAAGGAGAGCGTGAAAAGACTCGAGTCATCAAGTCATTGCGATCAATGAGTGATAGTCTTGTAGATTGTGAAGCTTGTTAAGTCAAGGACAATCGTACTATTGTATCTGTGAAAACAATAGTGAATTCCTCCAATCATCACAGAAGAAGAGTGGATTAAGGGATTACACCACCCTGAACCACTATAAGCCTTGTGTCAATTTACTTTCTGCAATTTACCTTACTACATTCATTTAATTGCTTACATTATATCACATATTATTGATTTCTTAAACTACATTGAAATAACTTAGTAAGAAGGGACTTATCCGCTGGCCAAAAGCTTTCAATTACAAGAAAAGTTTTTGAAACTCCACTATAGTCATTCACCTCCCCCCCTCTGACTATAGTTTTACCCTTCTCTGGGACCAACAATTGGTATCTGAGCAGTGTTCCTAGTATCAGAACCTGTTCAGATCTAATTTCTGGTAACAAGGAGATCACATATTTTCAAAGTAGTTTTCAAATCTGTACTTTCAAGATATACACATATAAATCTCTTATTTGTACTTATGGAGTCCTCAAACTTTATGTCAAAAGTACCTGTTTTTAATGTTAACAATTTTGATGAATATAAAATAAGAATGTTGTCCCATCTTGCAGCAACTCATGAGGAGATGCTGGATATAATCAATGAAGGCCCAATCATGATCATCACTGTGGTAGCCACAGGAGCAGATCAAGAAAAAGAAGTGGACAAACCTAAGAAGGATTGGACCAAGGATGATAGGAGAAGAGCAAATCTAGACTTTGTTGCAAAAGATATGATTTTGAAGACCCTAGATAGCAACATGTTCATGAGAATCAAAGATTGCAAGACAGCAAAGGAGATGTGGGTCAAGCTAGCACTGATAAATGAAGGATCTGAGGCAGTCAAAGAAAACAAACTATCTATTGCAAAACAGAAATTTGAGAACTTCAAAATGAAGGCTAGTGAATCCATCGATCAAATGGACAACAGATTCTCAAGCATCATCAGTGAACTGCAACAGCTTAGACACACATATCCCCAGAAAGAAGTGTGTTTAAAGATCTTGAGAGGCTTTCCTGAAAGATGGAAGATCATAACATCAGTAATCAGAGGAACTACAAACCTTGCAAACACTGACACTCTGACTCTGATGTCCCAACTAAAAGCTCATGAATTTGAATTGAACGGTGAAGAAGGTGCTCCGGTAGAGACACAAAGAGCTAGTGCACTGATAGCACCTCAGCAAAGTAACTGTGCTGATTGTATCAGCAAAGAGACACTAGAACTTAAAGATCATGTAGCTTTATTGGTTAAACGATTTGACATGTTTAGCAAAAAGAAGCCATTTTCAAAGGGAACTCATCATCAAACAAGAGGTCAAGCTCAAACAAAGACATGAAGAAAAGAGATAATGAGTACAGATGCTTCAACTGCAACAAGAAATGACACTTCAAGGCTGATTGCCCCAAGGAAAACAATAAAAATAAGGAAAAGAAGAAGTACAAAGCATCTGAGAAGAAGAAAGGTTTTAGAAAGCACTCAAGGCTGAATCCAGCAGTGAAAAGAATGAAGAATCATATGATAATGACTCAGATAATAGTGATGAAGAAGACAGCTCAGACAATGAAAAAGCATGTCTATGTCTCATGACCAAAGAATTAGATGAAGATGAAGGTGATAGCTCAGATATTAAGAAAACAAGTCTATGTCTAATAGCCAAAGAATCTGAAGAAACTGAGGATGTCTGGTACATAGACAGTGGATGTTCCAGACACATGACAGGGAACAAAGTATGGCTCATTGACTTCAAAGCTTTTGATGGACCCAAAGTCACATTTGGAGGTAAAGAAAACCCTGGCAAGATTAAGGGGGAAGGCACAATGCTCAAGAACAATTTGAGAATCCAAAATGTGCATATGTTAAGGGACTTAATTTCAATCTAATGAGCATCAGTCAATTCTGTGACAAAGGCCTCAATGTGCACTTCAACAAGGAAGGTTGCAAAGTGATTCACAGCCAAACCAATACAGTAGTTCTTGCAGGGAGAAGAAAAGTAACATGTATGTGATGGATTGGAAAACAGCTAAAGCAGAAACATGCCTGTTTGTCAAAAATAAACAATCAACCAACTGGATTTGGCATAGAAGATTAAATCACTTGAATTTCAAAACCATCAACAAATTATCAAAGAACAAGTTAGTTGAAGGACTGCCAGAGATCACATTCAAGAAAGAAAGTCTATGTGATGCATGTTAGAAAGGGAAACAAATCAAAAGTTCCTTTAAGTCAAAGCCTTATCAATCTACAACAAGAATTTTACATCTATTACATATGGACCTATTTGGACTAGTCACACCAGTAAGTGTAAGTGGTAAGAAATACACTCTAGTAGTGGTTGATGACTTCTTCAAATTCACCTGGACCATCTTCATGAACAAGAAGAGAGAGACACTCAAGAAGATGCCAGATCTACTAAAAAGAATTCAAAATGAGAAAGAACTAAATATTATCAAGATCAGATCAGATAGAGGCACAGAGTTTTTAAATGAAGTAATCAGAACTTATTGTGAAGAAAATGGAGTATTACATCAACTATCTACAGCAAGAACTCCACAACAAAATGGTGTAGCAGAAAGAAGACACAGAACTCTCAAAGAAGCAGTCAGAACAATGATTGCAGAAGCATGCCTACCAAAGAGGTTTTAGGCTGAAGCAGCAAACACAGCATCATCAACAAACATCATGGAACAACTCCATATGAGATATGGAATGGAAGGAAAACTAACATCTCTTATTTACACATGTTTGGATCTTAATGTTTTGTTTTGAACAGGAATCAGTTGCACACCTTTGATGAAAAAGCTGATGAAGCAATCTTTATGGGATACTCAGACACTAGTAAGGCATTCAGAGTACTCAACAAAAGAACATTGGTGCTTGAAGAATCAATATATGTAGTCTTTGATGAACCAAACACAAATGGTGAAAGTCTTCAAGACAAGAAGAAGAATCAGCACAAAGGCAAGTGTATATGAATACAACAGTACCAAGCACCATTCTAAGTCACAATCTTTGAAACCAAGATGAGCCACAAGTCATTACAACAGAAGAAGCACTAGAACTTGAAGCTCATGCAGAACCTCAAGTTGCAGAAGCACCAAGTGAAGAACAACTTCCACCTGATCTAAATTGGCTAAGAGATCATCCTGAAGATCAAGTCATTGGAAACATTCACACAGGAGTTAGAACCAGAAGACAACTGGAGTATATGCTGACATGTTTTCTATCACAAGTGGAACCCAAGACTATAGATGATGCAATCCAAGATGCAGATTGGATCACATCCATGCAAGAAGAACTAAATGAATTTGAAAGAAATGAAGTCTGGGAACTTGTTGACAGACCAGACACAGCCAACATCATTGGAACAAAATGGGTCTTCAGAAACAAGATGGATGAACAAGGAACAGTTGTCAGAAACAAAGCCAGGCTAGTTGCAAAAGGCTACTCTCAAGCAGAAGGAATAGATTATGATGAAACATTTGCACCAGTGGTAAGACTGGAGGCAATCAGACTCTTTCTAGCTTTTGCTGCACACAAAGACTTCAAGGTCTATCAAATGGATGTCAAGTGTGCATTTCTGAATGGACTTTTGGAAGAATAAGTATATGTGGAACAACCTCCGGGTTTTCAACTTAAAGGAAAAGAAGACAAAGTATACAAGCTCAGGAAAGCTCTTTATGGACTCAAACAGGCACCCAGAGCTTGGTATGAAACACTATCACAATTTTTGATCAAGAATGGATTCAACAAGAGAACTATAGATTCGACTCTATTCAAATTAGAAGAGGGAATAAGCACATTGCTAGTACAAATCTATGTTGATGACATCATCTATGGATCAGAGGATGAAAAGCTGTGTGAGAAATTTGCAAACCTAATGAAGAGCGAATTTCAGATGAGCATGATGGGAGAATTAAATTACTTTCTTGGTCTTCTAGTAAAGCAAATAAAGGATGGTATTTTCATTAATCAAGTCAAGTATACAAAAGACTTAATACACAAATATGGTATGGACACAAGTGGCACAGCAGACACACCAATGTGTGCAAGAGTCATTCTTGGAAAAGATGAAGCTGGAAAAGATGTTATTCAGAAAATGTATAGAGGAATCATTGGATCCCTACTCTATCTAACTGCAAGTAGACCTGATATAGCATTTGCTGTAGGAGTATGTGCAAGGTTTCAAGCTCAACCAAAAGAATCACATCTTCTAGCAGCCAAAAGAATAATCAAATACCATAAAAACACTATTAATGTTGGAATTTGGTATCCAAAAGATGGAGGATTCAAGTTGATATCATATTCAGACTCTGACTATGCTGGATGCAAGATAGATAGAAAAAGCACCTCTGGAACATGCCAAATTCTAGGCACCAGGCTAGTCTCTTGGTACAGTAAAAAGCAAAATTCCATATCTACATCAACAGCTGAAGCAGAATATATAGCAACAGGTAGTTGTTGTGCAGAAGTACTTTGGATTAAACAACAGCTAAGGGATTATGGAGTGGAGTAAAAGACTATCCCAATCATGTGTGACAACACAAGTGCCATATCTATCACTGAAAATCCAGTGTTGTATTCAAGAACAAAGCACATTGATGTGAGACATCATTTTATCAGAGATCATGTTGAAAAAAGAGATGTCATCCTAAAATACATTTCCACTGAAGATCAATTGGTTGACATCTTCACTAAACCACTCAGTCATGAAAGATTTAGCATGTTAAGAACTGAGTTGGGAATAATTGAAATAGACTAAGTACCAAAGAGCGGCTAACTAGAGTAATCAGCCAAGTGACTTCATCAGCTGATTAAACCTTTGCCTTTACAGGAGATGTAGCAGGTAAGGCACTGGTACTCGGTGAAGTTAACCTCACTGATTGTTAGGAACGGTAAAGTACAGCAGCTCAGTGAAAAATTTACTAAATCGGCTAAGTGACCAGCTAAGGCACTCCACCGAAATAAAGATTGGAGTCCTGGGCAAATTATAGTGTGAACAAAATCAACTTTTATACACATGGAGAATAAAGAAGTTATGGAGGATTAATCTGTGGACGATTACACACGTGGAGATCAAATTACAATCATGGAGGTAACCATATTATTTTCGAATTACAAACGCCTCGATTCCTGGGATTTATCATTACTTACCTCAATCCACTCCCCCATTACACTCGAATATTGTGATTTGTATACACAAAATCACACCATTATGTCACAAAATCCTTCCACATTCAAACCACGTTCACACTACCCAAATTACACTATATAAACCATACTTAGAGATTTTCCAGAAATCTTTACACTCTATTGCAAGTTTCAAACCCTACTTCTTACTGCAAAATCAAATCTTTTTCTCAAATCTCAAAGAAATGGCTTCATCTTCTACAATCTCTCCTACTGAAAAATTCTATGAAAAATCAATCATCACTGGATCGTTTTTCAAACCTGAAAACTACCTCTCTTTTTGTGACAATGATGCACAAGCTCAACGCTTGGTTGATTGTTGCTCAAATCTGGGGTTAATGACCTTCCTAAACCCCCCAATCAATAGAATTTGCTATGAAAATCTGATTGCATTTTGGAAAAATGCCAAGTTTGTGCCAAGCACAAAGAAAACTGATGTCGATTGCATAAAAAGTTCAATCTTTGGGAAAGAGGTAGTCATTACGCCTGGTCTTCTCAATAGATTCCTACACCTACCAATGATAGGTCCGGCTAATGTAAAGTTTGTGACGATTGACATCAATAAATTCTAGGCTGAGATAGCCAAGAACCCCAAGAAAAACAGCAAAACATACAATCTGGATCAGCGCTAAAACTTCCGTTTGCTGAATTTGCACCGGTCATCACCAAAAAATATCGAAGGAAGAAAAGGGTCAATGGAAAACTTAACTAAGTTACGGATCAAGCTAATGGCAATCATCTACGAAGGTACTAAATTTGACTGGGAAACATTCGTATTCAATAGGTTGAAAGACCAGATTCAAAAGGAGATTGATCTGTCCATTACGGCACCAAGCAAGGGTTTGTAGAAGAAAGGTGATTTCTGGGAAAGGAAATCATATGGATTCCCCCTTCAACATTTGTTCGACACATTGAAAGTGAAACCCACAAATCTGCAGGCTCCACATAGGTCTAAGGTAAAGTTCACCTAAGTTAAGGCCTCTATGAAACCCAAACCAACTGTCAGGAGAAAAAGGAAACAACCTGAAGGCAGTAGATCAGGAGTGGGACGAAGAACCAGATCCCAGAATGCACAAGAAAACACCCATGTGACTGCTACAAGCAACATGAATGAACCTGTGACAATCAGTGATGATACAGCAACAGAAGAAGAAAAACAACAAGAGGACATCACCTACCTGGAAGAAGGTGAGGAAGGATATGCTCTCACTTCATCTGAAGAAAAGGAGATGGAAGAGAAAGAAGCTGAGACAGAGGATGAACACTCAGAAGGTGGCCATTTTGAAGCTAATCCAGAAAACATGGAGATTTCTGATGATGAGGTGACACTTCAAGAAGTGCTTTTCAAGGGCATCGGCAAAGTTGATGAACAACCAAGTGAGCCAGCTAATAAAGCTCACTTAACCGAACTTGTCAACTCCCCCACTATTGACCAAGGGGGAACAGCAGCAGAGGAAGCCCTATCTCCTGCAGATGCAGAAGCCAGCTGTTGGACTTATTTTTGAGTTTTAGTGATGAGTGCCAGACTAGCTGTTATAGAGCAAAGGCAAAAAGATGTCTAGATCAAATGTATAGGTTTATTAAAGTTTGATATTTGTATAGGTTTGATCAAACAATCACTGTAAAAGGTCAGCTGACTTATATCGTGCAGACTTTGTATATATCGAAGAGGTACCCAGTCAAACAAACTAGTTAGGAACTCGTCAAGATCAAGGTCGAGGACTCAAACTCAGTTATTGAAGGCTAAGGGATCAAACTTAGTAACTAAAGTCAAGGATATGGAATCAGAATTTAGGGAAGTATGTGATTACCTAAACTGATTACATATACCTTGTGTACAAGGTCTAAGTTCCATAAGTTAAATGGTGATTGGAACTTGGTTATGATCAAATGGTGTATTCTAACTTCACAATAAAAAGTTAGCTAAAAGAAGTCAGCTACATTGTTTCATAAACACAGCAAAATATGGATCAACTGACTGATATGTTCTTCAGCAGACTTATGATCACAGGAACCTGCTGATACATATACTTCAAATTATTCAAAGGCTACTTTGGAAGACTATAAAGAAAGGGACAGTGTTAGGAACATTTTATTATGTTTTGATGATGGCCATACTAGCTGTTATAGCAAGCCTGAAATAAGTTAGAACTCTCTGTATAAGTCTGTACTTAGAGTCTGACATGTTGTATAAGTTAGGTCAGACAAGTATTGTACTAGTTGGTAGGACGGCAAAGCAAAAACAGATATTCGGAAAAGTGAAGCCAGCAAAGCACCAGCAGAGAAGTAATGAAGACATTATGGTCTGACTTATAACCAAGGAAGTCTGTGATGACCTTGGATAAGTTTAAGTTATGTTTTTAAGTGATGAAACTAAATGTTCAAATATGGTGTACACTGGTCTCACCCAAATCAAGGATCAGTGAAGTACAAAGACTCTCCTAATACTAGAACAAAAAAAGGAAACAGTGAATCGGCTGAGTAGACTGACCTTCGGCAAAGTGAAAACAAAACAGCGAAGAAAGAACTAACGGCTAAGTCAGAAGGCTCACTCGACCGTTCTGAAAACGGCGAAGTAACACTTACCAGATCAGATTTGATATATATGTTGAAGATACAGAAGATCATGCATTAAATGCACAATCAATAGAGGATCAATCAAGGACGGATTTTCTACTATACATTTGAAGAAAAAATCCGATCACTGAAATTAAGGAGAATACAATTAAGGGGGAATCAAGAATAAAATCAAGGATTATTCCCTCATTAATATAGCCAACGGACGGAATTTCAAAACCGAAGTTACTCAAGGCTATAAATAGAAGGCATTGACAGAAAAACAAAAAAACGATTGAAAAAAAGAGAAATCAAGCAGAAACTCTGTCAAATTTGAAAAGCCCTCTCTCTGAACTTACAAGGATACATCTAGTGATCAACTCAAATATCAGAACTACAAAGTCATACTCAGAACTGAGATTGATCAAGCAAGTGTGTGAATCACATTCACATCAAACTGAAGCAACTGAATCAGAGGCAATCTGAGAAGAAGTTGAATCTGTGATAGCTGTTGAAGGATCTTGATCTTAAGGAGAGACAAAAAGGAAATTTGAATCAATCATCAAGTATTGCGATCAAGGAGTGATAGTCTTATAGATTGTGAAGCTTGGGAAGCCAAGGACAATCATACTATTGTATCGTTGAAAACAATAGTGAATTCCTCCAATCATCAGGAAGAAGAGTGGATTAAGGGATTACACCACCCTGAACCACTATAAGCCTTGTGTCAACTTAATTTTCGCAATTTACTTTACAGCATTCATTTAATTTGCATACATCAATATTTACATCTGTGACTGTCTAAACAGATTTGAAAACAATATAGTAAGAAGGGACTTATCCGCTGCCCAAAAGCTTTTAAACAAAAGAAAAGTTTTTAAAACTCCACTATAGTCATTCACCCCTCCGACTATAGTTTCACCCTTCTCTCTGGGACCAACAATTGGTATCGGAGCGGTGTTCCTAGTATCGTAACACATTCGAGATCTAATTTACGTAACAAGGAGATCACATATTTTCAAAGTAGTTTTCAAATCTGAGTTTTTCAAACACTTACGTTTATATCTTCAATTGCACTGATGGATTTCTCAACCTTCTTGTCAAAAGTACCTGTGTTTAATGTTAACAATTTTGATGAATATAAAATAAGAATGCTATCTCATCTTGCAGCAACTCATGAAGAGATGCTGGATGTAATCAATGATGGACCAATCAAAATCACTACGGTGGTAAGCACAGGAGCAGATCAAGGAAAGGAAATTGACAAACCTAAAAAGGATTGGACCAAAGATGATAGGAGAAGAGCAAATCTGGACTTTGTTGCAAAAGGCATGATCTTGAAGACCCTAGACAGCAACATGTTCATGAGAATCAAAGACTGCAAACCAGCAAAGGAGATGTGGGACAAGCTATCATTGATAAATGAAGGATCTCAAGCGATTAAAGAAAACAAACTATCTCATTTGCAAAACAAAAATTTGAGAACTTTAAAATGAATTTGGTGAATCCATTGATGAAATGGACAATGATTCTCAAGCATAATCGATGAATTACAACGACTTGGACACATATATTCCCGTAAAGAAGTATGCTTGAAGATCTTGAGAGGACTACGAAAGATGGAAGATCATAACATCAGTAATCAGAGGAACAACAAATCTAGCAAGCACCGACACTCGACATCGATGTCCCAATTAAAAGCTCATGAATTCGAATTGAACGGCGAAGATGGTGCTCCGGCAGAGACACACAAAATCAACTGCGATTATTGTGATCCCAACAAAGTAACTTTGCCGAATGCATCAAAGACAAAGAGACACATGAACTAAAAGAGCAGGTAGCTTTATTAGTTAAACGTTTTGTGAGTTAAAAAGAAACCATTCAAAGGAAATTCTTCGTCAAACAAAAAGTCAAGTTTGAAAACAGAGACATGAAGAAGAAAGATGAAGAATACAGATGCTTCAACTGCAACAAGAAAGGTCACTTCAAGGCTGATTGTCCTGAAGAGAATGACAAAGATGATGAAAAGAAGAAATATAGAGCATCTGAAAAGAAAAAGAGCAAGAAGGCACTTAAAGCAGAATCCAGCAGTGAAAAGCATGAAGAATCATCTGATAATGACTCAGACGACAATGATGAAGAAGACAGCTCAGAAAATGAAAAAGCATGCCTATGCCTCATGACCAAAGAATTGGATGAAGATAAAAGTGATAGCTCATACACTAAGGAATCAAGCCTATGTTTAATGGCTAAAGAATCAGATGAAACTGAGGTAACATCTAGTTCCTGTTCTTCATCTAATGCATCCACATCTAACACTGCACAATCCTCTAGTCTCCCATTAGATACAGCAGACCTAGTCCAAAATCTCATGACTAAATTTGATGAAATTGAAAAAAATCATGAAATTCTGGAAAAGGAATGCAAGGATCTAAGAAAAGAGAATAAGAGGTTAAAGAAAGAACTGGATAAAGCAAAAGCTGAATTAACTAGTAAGGAGATCTATTTAAATGATCAACAAAAAGCAGATGATCATACATTTGTTACTAACAGATCAGTTAAGAAAATATCCTCACCAGTGAAGGTATCCACTGCACCACTAAAAGCACCAGCTTACAAACCCTCAAAAAGGTTTGGATCCAGATCTGGTCTTGGCTACAACAGTCAGGATGAAAATAGGAATAATGGTCAACACCATTCTAAATTCAGAACCACTAGTGGACCAAAATTTAGAAAGGGACAGACCATGATTCCAACAGATCATCCTGTTCCGGTGAAGTCAAAACCCAGTGTAGTGAAACAGCAAATCAAATCCTCATGCCAGTCAATGAAGAACAACGACCATCCGAAAGGTAAAGCGGACTTTACCCCTCGAGAGGATGATTGGAATGTTGCACCTCCAAAATACAAGAGGAAACCATTTCACAAAATGCATCATATGTTTAGAAAAACCAACTGCATTCTAGACACATGAAGCAAGAAAGGTTTCCTCCCGCATATTGGAAAGTGAAGAAGGATGTAAATGCACCAAAAGGTGGAGAAAAGTATCGAATACCTTCAAGTAAAAATACTAGGAGCTATTCTGGCTATGCCTTACACATATGAAGTTGATGACTTCAATTATCCAAAAGAAGACCTTTTGGATACACCCTTGGTATGGGAGGCATGATTGCTAACAGTATGGACCCAAGCAAAGTGTTGGGTACCTAAACTTAATTAACTGTTTTGTAGGATGTCCGGTACATAGGCGGTGGATGTTCGACACACATGACAGAAACAAGAAATGGCTCACTGATTTCAAAGCTTTTGATGGACCCAAAGTCACATTTGGAGGTAAAGAAAACCCTGGAAAGATTAAGGGGGAAGGCACAATACTCAAGAACAATCTAAAGATTCAAAATGTGGAATATGTCAAGGGACTTAACTTCAATCTGATGAGCATCAGTCAATTCTATGACAAAGGCTACAATGTGCACTTCAACAAAGAAGGATGCAAAGTGATTCACATTCAAACCAACACAGTAGTTCATGCAGGTAGAAGACAAGACAACATGTATGTGGTGGGTGAGCAAATGTGACCAAGGCGTAGAAACATGTCTACTTGTCAAAAATAAACAATCAACAAGTGGATTTGGCATGTAAGATTAAATCACCTAAATTTCAAGACCATCAACAAACTATCAAGGAGCAAGTTAGTTGAAGGCCTGCCACTTGAGATCACATTCAAGAAAGAAAGTCTATGTGATGCTTGTCGCCTAAAGGAAAACAAATAAAAAGTTCATTCAAGTCAAAGCCTCATCAATCTACAACAAGAGTTCTACATCCATTACACATGGACTGTTTGGACCGAACCACACCAGTAAGTGTGAGTGGTAGAAGTATACTCTTGTAGTGGTGGATGACTTCTCAAAGTTCACCTGGACCATTTTCATGAACAAGAAGAAATAAACACTCAAGAAGCTGCCAGATTTGCTGAGAAGACTCCAGAATGAAAAAGAGCTAAAGATTATTAAGATCAGATCAGATAGAGGCACTGAATTTTTAAATGAAATTATCAGAACCTATTGTGAAGAAAATGGAGTGTTACATCAACTATCTGCAGCAGGAACTCCACAACAAAATGGTGTAGCAGAAAGAAGAAACAGAACCATCAAGGAAGCAGTCAGGACAATGATATCAGAAGCATGCTTACCAAAGAGATTCTGGGCTGAAGCAGCAAACACAGCATGCCATACACAAAACATATCAATCATCAACAAACATCATGGAAAGACTCCATATGAAATATGGAATGGTAGAAAACCTAATATCTCATATTTTCATATGTTTGGATCAAAATGTTTTGTCTTAAACAGGAATCAGCTGCATACCTTTGATGAGAAGGCTGATGAAGCAATCTTCATGGGATACTCAGACACCAGCAAAGCATTTAGAGTACTCAATAAAAGAACCTTGGTGATTGAAGAATCAATACATGTAGTTTTTGATGAACCAAATACAAATGGTGAAGATCTTCAAGATCAAGAAGAGAAAGCAAAGACAAAGGAAATCTATACAAATGCAACCATACCAGCTACCATCCTAAATCATCATTTTGAAAATCAAGAAGAACCACTTACCAATACAACAGATGAAGCACCTGAAGTTGAAATTCATGCTCAGCATGAAGGTATGGAAGCACCAAGTGAAGAACAACTTCAACCAGATCTAAATTGGCTAAGAGACCATCCTGAAGAACAAGTCATTGGAGATATTCACACAGGAGTCAGAACCAGAAGACAACTGGAGCACATGCTAACTTGCTTTCTATCACAAGTGGAACCCAAGACCATAGATGATGCAATCCAAGATGCAGATTGGATCACAGCCATGCAAGAAGAACTAAATGAATTTGAAAGAAATGAAATCTGGGAACTTGTTGACAGACCTGAAATGGCCAAAATAATTGGAGCAAAATAGGTATTCAGGAACAAGATGGATGAGCAAGGAACTGTTGTCAGAAACAAAGCAAGGCTAGTTGCAAAAGGCTATTCCCAAGCTGAAGGAATAGATTATAATGAAACATTTGCACCAGTAGCAAGATTGGAAGCAATCAGACTCTTTCTAGCATTTGCTGCACACAAAGACTTCAAAGTCTATCAAATGGATGTAAAGAGTGCATTCCTAAATGGACTTTTGGAAGAAGAAGTTTATGTAGAACAACCTCCTGGATTTCAAATTAAGGGAAAAGAAGACAAAGTATACAAACTCAAGAAGGCCCTCTATGGCCTCAAACAGGCACCTAGAGCCTGGTATGAAACACTATCACAATTTCTGATCAAGAATGGATTCAACAAAGGAACTATTGACAAGACTCTATTCAAACTAGAGGAAGGAGCAAGCACTTTGCTAGTACAAATCTATGTTGATGATATAATCTTTGGATCCGAAGATGAAAAGTATGGTGAGAAATTTGCAAACTGATGAAGAGCAAATTTGAGATGAGCATGATGGGAGAATTAAACTACTTCCTTGGCCTTCAAGTAAAGCAAATGAAGGATGGCATCTTCATTAGTCAAGCCAAGTATACAAGAGACTTGATACACAAATATGGGATGGATACAAGTGGCACAAAGAGATACACCAATGTGTGCGAGTCATACTTGGAAAAGATGAAGGAGGAAAAGATGTTGATCGAGAAAATGTATAGAGGAATTATTGGATCATTATTGTACTTAATCGCTACTTGAGACTGACATAGCATTTGCAGTAGGAGTGTATGCAAGATTTCAAGATCAACCAAAAGAATCACATCTTCTAGCAGCTAAAAGGATAATCAAATACTTGAAAAACACTATAAATGTTGGTATTTGGTATCCAAAAGATGGAGGATTTAAATTAATATCATATTCAGGACTCGACTATCTTTGGATGCAAAATAGATAGAAAAAGCACCTCTGGAACATGCCAAATGCTAGGAACCGGACTAGTTTCTTGGTTCAAGTAAAAGCAAAACTCCATATCTACATCAACAACAAAGAGAATAATATATAGTGACAGGTAGTCAGTTGTGCACAAATACTTTGGATAAGACAACAACTAAGGGATTATGGAGTGGAAGAGAAAACAATTCCAATCATGTGTGATAACACAAGTGCAATATCTATTATCGAAAATCCGAGATTGCATTCAAGAACAAAGCACATTGATGTAAGACATCATTTCATCGAGAGACCATGTTGAAAAGGGGATGTCATCCTAAAACACATACCCATGAAGATCAATTGGTCGACATCTTCACTAAACCACTCGATTATGAAAGATTGATAAGCTAAGAACCGAGTTAGGAATGATTGAAATTGAATAAGTATCAAATAGCGGCCGATCGAGTAATCGGCTAAGTGACTTCATTAACTGGTACGACCTTTGCCGTTACAGGAGATGCAGCAAGTAAGGGACTGGTATCCAGCGAAGGTAACTTAACTGATTGTTAGGAACAGTTAAATGGAGCAGCTCAGTGAAGAACTTATCGGATCGGCTAAGTGACCAGCCAAGGCACTTCACCGAAATAAAGACTTGGATAAATTAAAAGTGTGAACAAAATCAATTCTGATTACACGTGGAGAATAAGGAAATTATGGATGATTATTCTGTACACACGTGGCGATCAACTTATGATCATAGAGGTAATTATATTATTTTTCGAATTATAAACTCCTCGATTCCCGGGCTCTATCATTACTTACCTCAAACCACTCCCCCATTCCACTCGAATATCGCGATTTGCATACACAAAATCATGCCATTATGTCACAAAATCCTTCCATTTTCAAAACCACGTTCACACTACCCAAATCACACTATATAAACAAGACTTAGAGATTTTCAGAATTCTTTACCCTCTCTTGCAAATTACAAACCCAATCTCTCTTGCAAATTGCAAAACTTGAAGAACTCCTTCCTAAACATCTATCTATTATCAATGGCTTCATCTTCCACAATTTCTCCCACTGAAAAATACTATGAAAAATCAATCATCACTGGTTCGTTTTTCAAACCTGAACACTATCTATCGTTTTGTGATAATGATGCAAAAGCTCAACGCTTGGTTGATTGTTGTTCAAATTTGGGGCTGATGACTTTTCTAAATCCCCCAATTACGGGAATCTGCTATGAAAACCTGATCGCATTCTGGAAAAATGCCAAGTTTGTGCCCAAAGACAAAGAAAACCGAGGTCGATCGCATAAAAGTTCAATTTTTGGGAAAGAGATAGTCATAACGCCTGGACTTCTCAATAGGTTCCTACAATTACCAATGATAGGCCCGCACAATGTCAAGTTTGTACAGATTGACATCACAAAATTCTGGGCTGAGATAGCCAAAAATCCGAGGAAAAACAGCAAAACATACAATCTACCTAGATCAACACTCAAACTTCCGTTTGCCGAGTTTGCACCAGTCATCACCAAGAATATCGAAGGCAGAAAAGGATCCATGGAAAACCTGACTGAGGTTCGGATCAGATTGATGGCCATCATCTACGAACGCATCAAATTCGACTGGGCAACTTTTGTATTCAATAGACTAAAGGATCAGATACAAAAGGAATTTGACCTTTCAATTACGGCACCAAACAAGGGTTTGCAGAAGAAAGGTGATTTCTAGGAAAAGAAATCATACGGGTTCCCTGTTCAACGCATTGAACGTGAAACCCACAAATCTGCAGTCCTCACACAAGTCAAAGACGATGTTCACTTACATCAAGGCTTCCATGAAGCCCAAACCCATAACTGGGAGCAAAAGAAAGCAGCCTGAAGGCAGTAGATCAGGAGTGGGACGAAGAACCAGATCCCAGATAGCGCATGAAAACATCTCTCTGCCTGGAACCAGCAACTTAATTGACTCTGTGACAATCAGTGATGACACAGAAACAGAAGAAGAAAAGCAACAAGAGGAAATCACCTACCTAGAGGAAGGTGAAGAAGGATATAGAATCACTTCATCAGAAGAGGAGGAAATACATGAGGAAGAGGATGAGTTAGAGGATGAACGTTCAGAAGGAGGAAATCTTGAAGCAATTCAAGAAGATTTGGGGATTTCTGATGATGAACTGACTCTCCAAGAAGTGCTTTTCAAAAGCACAGGTGTCACGGATTTTATTAACACAAAACAACAAGTAATAATCCGGTTAACCTCAAGTATAAGGATCGTAGTAAAGAGGTTGATGCCGGGTCGATCTTACGGGGAACTAGACGAATGTGATTCCTAGCTTTTGTTTTCAACTAACTATGTCACGAAACTACTCTAAACGTCAAACAAAACAGAAAATAAAACTAGACAGAGGATATAATCCAAAGCTAGGAAGGATACGGGCTGCGAACCAATTTAAACTAACTAAACTAAGATGCAAGTAAAACTAAACTACTAAACAAATTCAAGTTTCAAGGATTTAAATCAAATTTATAACAGACAAACGAGGATTGATCCACCTATCCAACAAGCATTGACTTCCTACCTCGATTATATTGTGGTTTTTATCTAGGTTGTGATTCACCTTATCTAAACATGAACCCTAATTCCTTAGAAAGTTCATCTATTAATCTATTATCTTCCAATGCAAGATTAACGCGTTTCCTAACCAAAGGTGTAAACTTTACGTTTATAATCTAGCAATTAAACCTATTAACTTCCGTTATGATAGATTCGAATTACTATTCTTATTCATGATGATCTAGGGTTTATTAAGATTTCCATCAACAATAAACAATCACACATGCAGATCTTCCGATATAAAAGCAATTAAACGTATTAAACATGAATAAGAAACAACCTTTAAATAAAAACTCACAGTACAACCGAAGAAAACGAAATCAACAATTGTTGGACGGCTTCACAATTCTCGTTTGGTGAAGCTTTTAGCCTCTAAACATCCTCAGCAACTCGAATGTGCAGGAATAGCTCATAAAAAGTAACTAGTTTAATCTAGATCTAAAGTGCATAAAAACTGGAGTAAAAAGGAGAAAAACGCAGCCTAAAGCCGCCCCTAGGTTTAGGGTTTTGAATAATGAGTTTATGGTATGTTTTGTGTGGAGAAACAGCTGCTATATATAGATTTCGATGTCGGTTCAGCAAAGTCGGCCGACGGACGCCCGTCTGGATAGGGTGAACGCCCGTCCACTCTTCAATAGAACTTCGAATCGAGCCGAGTCATGACCAGACCTTTCGTCCATCCAGGCGTCCACTCCAGGCCCAAACTTCCGAATCAACTTCCCATCCCTGGACGCTCGCTCACTTCATCGACGCCCGCCCACTGGACGGAGATTCTGGACGCCAGTCCAAACGATCGAATCTTGATTTCTTTGATCTTTATCTCTTTTTCCTCTAAGTCATTCCTTCATTATCTCTTTTATCATCAATTAACTCGAACTTAATCAACTTTTGATCATCTCTTGAGCCTCAAACATGTATCTATAACACATAAAAACATCGCAAAAATGTAATAATGTCCAAATAATCATAAAATCATATAAAAACACCAAAATCAACCAATTTTGCGAATAACTTATTTAAAACCTCATTTACTCAATATTTCCATTAAACACTCGTTTCTTATGCAAATTTATACAAATACGGGGGAAAATATCATAGAATATAACGTTATAAATCGTATAAAGTCACCCTTAACAACTCCCCCACACTTAAGCTTTTGCTCGTCCCGAGCAAAACAAAACAAAAATTAGGCTCGAGAAAAAAACAGACATCTAAACATACATAACACATATCCAATAAATCAGAGGTTCACCATGGTGTGTGTGCATAGCCATAGAAAACTTCCACTATATCCAAACTCGAGAAACTCAAAGTAAAACTAGCTAATACCCCCTCGTAGACTAGTAATAAATGACACTCATAAGATGCACCCTACAAACGTGATATATCCCGACAAAGATGATCGAATGAATCTAGGGCCTTTCCGAAATACTCAGAGGATAATCCCTACATCATATCTTTCAGTTTATACTGGGGATAAGATTAACGAAAACTAAGCCTTATATTCAATTTCGTAACGATATCTTAGTTGATTTAACTTATTCACTTTTAAACACACATTAGGACAAGCTATTGCCCGTCATAGTAGAATAGGACATTTCGAGATAACACCCTACCTTACTCCAATCATAAGGCAGCTTTCCCTAACTGTCGTGAGCTTTTAGTCATCATAGTGGTATAGGACATACGTGGTATACCCTATCGCACTCAAATCATCGACTAGCTTCCGACACACCCAATTATTTCGTACTTTTTCAACTTTTTCATGTTGACATTAGTTACGTGTTACTTATCACATTCAAACCTTCAGATATTCACAGTATATCATACTCGGAGCTAAATACAGACTATCATAAATCTCAAGATATATACGTAGCACTAAGCACATGACTTATAAGAAAATCAAAAATCACTCGTCCGAAACGGGGTATAACTTTATAAGTTAGCTCGTCATTCACTATGGCTCGTGAAAAATCGATCTCAGGTGAAACAACTAACTTATCAAACATATGATATACAGCTTAAATGACCATAAAAATAGCGAACATTGAATCGAATTGCCTACTCGGGACAAAACAAAAACAAAAGTGTCGAAAAAGTTTGAAAATTTTAGCTCATTTGCATAGAAACATTACTCATTAAGCAAATGTGTAGATACATATCGAACATTCCCCTCCCCCACACTTAAAAATCAACATGTCCTCATGTTGTGCAGAACGAAAGAAAAAGGAAAAGACTTAGCTGATTTAAATCGAAATGCGAATCGTCGGTCAGGCCGGAGCCTACATAATGACACTCTGAATGCGTAACTGGACAATGTAGCTCAACGAAACCGCTAAAAATATACCTGCACGTCTTGACAAACATGGAACCATCTCGGGGAAAACGGGGAGTTATACCAAAATGAAAAGATATAGAAAATTCAAGGATTAACAAGAGATAAATCATCCAATACAACCAAAAAGTATAAACAAAGTCGAAATGAAAGTACGGGTGCCTTATGGCTTACATGATCCATCGAAAGAATAAATAGTAGCAACATAAAAAATTACAATGAACCATATAAGAGGAAAAAGTAGTAAAACTACACAATGAAGGTATCTAGGGCAAATCAAATCGAAAAAAGATAGACAAAGAAAATCAAGATTGCCCCGGAGCCGGAGTATCATCAGCCGGAGGATCAGAAGGTGGTGACGTAGCTCCAGCTGCCGAATCAGGCTGCTCCTCGTCAGAAGACTCAGACTCGTGAAGGACATCGGCAATGGCCTGCTCAATCTCGTCAGAATAAATATAATCAACGGTGCTCGGAGCGAAGATCCGGTCATCCCTTGGTTTCCGGTTCTCATTGAAACACTTCAGAATCGTCAAAATGTTGTTCTGCGTATCCCGAATATCACCCATCCACTCCCGTGAAGCTGTTATTATGCTCAACCGCATCCTAATCTGCGGGAGATAAATTAGGAAGTGTAGATGCTCGAGGCGGGACCGAAGATGAACCGGCTCCTGTGGTGTCTCCATCTCAGACGGACCTGAAGGCTTACCCTTCTCACGCTGTATCGGCCTCGGATTCTTCGGTTTGTGATCGGCCCCGTACTCAGGCACACCGGCATCGATACAGAGACTGTGGATCAAGTGAGGGATAATCAAGCATCGGGTATATATCTTCTGATTAATAGCCACCTCATCATATAACGCCTGCCCCACATCCACGTTTAGGCCAAATGTCAATGCGTATAGCATGCCGAGGTCACCTATGTGAAAGTGCGTCAGGTTGTTCTTAGGCAACAACCGACTCTGAATAAACCGACACTGGACATTCCAGTCCTCCGGCCAGGTCGTGGTAACCAACTCCTTCCGGTCGCCTCCCGGCCTTAATGTCCATGCCACATCCGGGCAAACTCGCAACCGCAACTCCTCCAAGGGGATCCTGCCCCAAACTCTCCCTATGCACAATCTCCTCCTTATAATCTCTCCCTCAAAAGCCGCTAAGTTGTATTTAGCATTGATCACCTCCGGTGTAAAAGGAACTTCTACCCCTCGCACCACAACTACCTTTGTCCCCAAGTCGGTTTCCGAACAGTTTGCATAAAATTCCCGAACTAGGGAGCTATTTACCGGGGTAGTCGGGATAGTCATCAAAGCTTCCCATTTCCGATCCCTGAGCAACTTAACGAACCCCGGATCGACTTTGGCCTCCAAAATGGCCCGCTCAGTCAACATCGTCCTCGAGAAATAATACTTTTTATACACATCGTGAGCTCTAGGGTTTATGAAACGACGAGGTAAGGACATAGGAGGTACGGTTTTGGATTTCTTTCTAGGAGGGGCAGCCCTAGGTACAACCGGTTCCTCTTCCCGGGTAGTGTCTATAGTCTCCTCAGCCCTAGACGAGGCTCCCCCTTTCTGAACTCTAGGCATCCGTACCAAGGGCACATCGTCATCAGTCTCAGAGTCAGAGGTCGGCTCATCTCTCAAAGTAGCCCTAGTTTGGGTGGGAGGTTGTTCTCGTATACTCACACCCCGGTTAGGGTCAACTAAAGTAGGATCAAACTCCTTGCGTTTCTTTCCGGCCTCCCTAGCCACCTCCTTACCATGCCTCTTAACCCACTCCTTCTTATGAACCATATTGAAACCTAGACTACACGAAAACAATCCCAATTCACAACAAGAGATACCCGTTTAACATCCAAAGCGGGATTTCAAAAACAACCAAACCACAACCACAATTATCACCAACCAACCAATTCACCATCCATCACAACACCACATCACCATATCAGAGCAGAAAGAAACACAAAAAAAAAAAAAAAAAAAAAAAAAAAAAAACGAATTAAGATGACATTCAAGGGAACGAGCCGACCCAAAGATCGAACTCACAAAAACGTGAATAAAAACAGGAAAAGTTGTTACTAACTTACCGAGTAGGATGAGTAGATGCGGATTGATGTGAAGATTAGTCCAAACAACACAAATTTGACTCCAAAATCGGATTTTTCTTCCGAAAAGTCGGACCAAAGAAGTCTTGATTCTCCAAAAATAAAGCGTGTTGGGAGTTTTGGTTATGAAAATCGAAAAGAGGGTATCAAGAGCGGTCTATAGCACTTGGAATCGCTCAAAATGGTTTAGAAATGAAGATTTTAGGCCAAAAAGAGGGAGAGAAAACGGTTTTGCGATTTGAAAAGGTGAAAAGTGAGGGTTCATCGAAGAAGGGGGTATATATATGCGAGATCTTTGGACGCTTCGTCCAACTCGGTGGGACGGGCGTTCACCGGGAAATCAGATGAATCGGACGGGCGCCTGGTTCGGTAGACGCCTTCGTCGAAATTTAAATCACATCTGAGATTGGAGGAAAATATCGGACGGGCGCCCAGCATAGTGGACGCGTTAAATCTAAGGATTTGTCATAGCGGACGGGCGTCATTTTACGGACGGGCGCCCCAAAGAGCAAAAATGCAAAATCATAAAATTCCATACAACCCAAATTCAAAAGCACATCTCTTATTAAACTTAATTAAAATTTCGAAAATACAACCTTAAATCAAATAAAGTACATAAAATTCCTAGAACATAAATAAAAACAAATAGAAAACAGTGGGTTGCCTCCCACGAAGCCCTTTTGTTTTACGTCGTTTGCTCGACGAAACAAACCTAACTAACGCTAGTCTGCATAAATCTCGTCCCAATCCACCAAACGGATGAGACGACGAAGCATATCAATAGCAGGAGGGAAATCATAGTCGTCTTGTACGCCCTGGTCATCTCGGCTACCTCTAAACCTCTAAAATGTGAATCTTGGAGTACAGCGCTAGATCTGTCAAAGATAGGGTCATTTAGGATCGTATATGGACGTCCTATAGCTTCTGTAGCTCCTCGGTGGTGAAGTCACTACCTCCCGAACAATGGGTACAATGAGAACATAGGTGATGGTCTTCGTACGGGTACTAAGCTCAAAATCTACGTGCAAGACTATAGTGCCTCCTGGTCCATTAGCTACTGTAATCAGTGGAATCCGACTAATGATGGGGAACTCCTCAGGAAGAACTCCGTAATCCATATCTAAAAAGCACACTAACTGACAGATATAAATACAAAAACTTAATCAGCTAAAACTTAATTAAACTAAAACTGAAATAAATAAAACACTAACAGCGTGAACAGAACCTAACTAATGTAATAAGGGATATCTAGGATGCCTCCTAGTAGCGCTTTTGGTTTATGTCGTTAGCTCGACACCGTTGAAGCTCAGCCTGGATCAGGACATTTGACTTTTCTGCCAGCCACTACCTCGTGTAAGCTCGATCGATGAGTGTGGTCGCAGAAACAAAGCATCTCACACATGGGGTGAAATCTTTAATAGCTTTCCACATACGCTTGAACTTCCCCATGGGTGACCTCTTCATTCTCTGAGCCCTCTGATGACGCTTCAACTGACGCTCCCTCTCCAATTCCTCCATATCCCAACTACCAGCTAGAACTTCTTCAGAAGGATTACTGCAGCAATCCTCTGAAAACAGGTTGAGTGAAGACTCGCCGAATTCTTCGACTTCCGTAGCACCACACCCTAGGATGTCGAGGCAACGGACATTCAAAGGTCTCTCTTTAGGTTCACCAATATAGTGCTTACACCTTTGGCCATTTACTCAAGCGGGTCACCACTATAACCACGAAGTTCTAGAACGCCTCGGGAATGATTTGGAGAATCTCGAAAGGGCCGGACCAACGTGTCCTTAACTTTCCAGAAGCAGATGTAACCTAGAATTATATAGAAGAACTTGTTCGCCGACATGGAATTCTCTCTTCTTAATCTTAGCATCGTGGAGTAGCTTCATCTTATCTTTACTAATCCTCGCACTTTCATAGGGCTGGAGTCGAATCGTCTGTCTAGCTCATGTAATCTTTGTAGTCGATGTTGTCCACAAGATTGGGAATCAAAGTTGAAACTTTTAGCCCAATAAGCTCTATGCTCTAATTCGACAGGCAGATGACATGGTTTCCCGTAGACCATTTGATATGGAGATGTCCCCATAGGGGTTTTATAGGCAGTTCTATATGCCCAAAGTACATCATCCAACTTCAAACTCCAGTCTTTCCGATGACTGTTTACCGTTTTCTCCAGGATTTTCTTAATGCTCTGGTTGCTCCTTTCAACCTGACCACTAGTCATCGGATGATATGGTGTGCCAGTTTTATGACGAACACCATACTTCTCAAGTACTTTCTCTAGGGTCGGTTGCGCGAAGAAATCGTCCCTTCATCATCGATCAAGGCACGTGGACATCCAAACCTCACGAAGATATTCTTCTTTAGAAATTTCATGACCGTCTTATGATCATTGTGAGGAGTGGCTTGGGCCTCCACCCATTTAGACACGTAGTCTACGCAGACTAAGATGTATTTATTACCGCAAGATGATGGGAATGGTCCCATAAAATCGATACCCCATACATCAAAGACTTCGCGATTCGAGGATGGGTTTTAAAGGCATGTCAAAACGCCTTATCGTGAGTACCGGTTCTTTGGCACCTATCACACGCTTTCTGTAAAGCTTCAGATCTTTAAAGATCGTAGGCCAATAGAAACCGGATTGAAAGATCTTAGCAACGGTTTTCCACGGACCAAAGTGACCTCCTGTGGGTCCACTGTGGCACTGCTCAATAATATTGCGTTGCTCGGATTCTGGAACACATATCCTAAGCAACCCATCTTTACAGATCTTGAAAAGATAAGGTTCATCCCAAACGAAATATTTCAAATCAGTGAAGAACTTTTTCTTCTCCTGATAAGACATTTCGGGATCGAGATAACGGGCATGAAGGTAGTTCACAATGGAAGAATACCATGGAACATCAGGAGGACAACCGTCTATCAACATAATGTTTTCTAGAGGAAAGTAAAGATCTATATCATCTGGTTCATCCTTTTCCTCATTTAACATTCTAGAAACGTGATCCGCCACTACATTTTCACTGCCCTTTTTGTCCTTAATTTGAACGTCAAACTCTTGTAGGTCGAGATCCAACGCAGAGGGCGCGGTTTAGCCTCTTTCTTAGTCATCGATACGCAAAAAAGCGTGATCACCCACACGATCACTTGAGCTCCCAACAAGTAACTACGAAACTTGTCCATAGCAAAGACTACGCCGTAGTTCCTTCCCGATAGTAGTATAGTTAACTTGAGAGGGTTCAATGTGTGATCGGCGTAATAGATAGGTGGAACTTCCCTTTGACCTTTTGCCCTAGAAAAAGCACCAACAGCATAGTTTGATGCGTCGCACATAAGCTCGAATGGTAGGTTCAATCAAAGCGATATAAGAATTGGAGCAGATATTAAACGATCCTTGAGCTCCTCAAACGCTTGCTTGCAGTTCTCATCAAAATTAAACTCAACGTCTTCCTTTAGTAAAGTGGACAGGGGCTTGGCTATCTTGGAGAAGTCTTGAATGAACCTTCTGTAAAAGCCGACATGTCCAAGAAAGCCTCTAACTTCCCGCACATTCTTAGGGTAGCTCATCTTCTCGATAGCTTCTACTTTTGCCCTGTCAACTTCTATACCCTTGGCGGAGACCTTGTGGCCAAGAACTATTCCCTCATCTACCATGAAATGACATTTTTCCCAGTTCAGTACTAAGTTCTTTTCCACACATCTGGATAACACTCGATCAAGATTGTCAAGGCAATCATCAAAAGACTTACCAAAAACCAAAAAATCGTCCATAAAGATCTCCATATACTTCTCTACAAGCCCGTCAAAGATAGCTAGCATACATCTTTGAAATGTGGCTGGGGCATTGCAGAGACCAAATGGCATTCGCCTATAAGCAAATGTACCATAAGGGCAGGTAAAAGTGGTCTTTTCTTGGTCAGCTGGATCAATGGGTATTTGGAAGTATCCCGAATATCCATCTAGGAAGCAGTAGAATGCGTGTCCCGCCAGACGCTCGAGCATCTGATCAATGAATGGAAGGGGAAAATGATCTTTCATGGTTACCTCATTGAGCTTTCGATAATCGATGGATCAGAATCAAATGACAAGTCTCAAAGCAATTTCCTCTCCCTTCTCATTCTTCTCAATTGTAATTCCTCCTTTCTTGGGAACTACCTGAGTATGGGAAACCCATTCACTATCAGCGATGGCATAAATGATTCCCATGTCCAGAAGCTTGATGATTTCCTTTTTAACGACTTCTTGCATATGAGGGTTGAGCCTTCTCTGGGGCTGTCTGACACACTTTGCACCCTCATTCGTCTTGATCTTGTGCATACAGATGTCAGGAGATATTCCTCTGATATCTCCTACCTGCCAACCAAAGGCTTTTTCATTTTTTCTCAAAACGTTGATCAATTTCATTTCCTCCAAACGAGAAAGCTTGGCAGATATAATCAGTGGTAGCTTATCACCTTCTCTTAAAAACACGTACTTAAGATGCTTAGGCAACGGCTTTAACACTAAATCTGCAGGGGGGTCCTCCAAACTAGATTTAAGATCTCCACTTTTCAACTCAATATCACTGAATTTACTCTGTGGTCCCACTGCCAAAGCTTCTTCTCCGAATAATTCTTCCTCAAAATCAGCTGCTAACTGATCTAGATTAACCACACCATGAGTATTCAGGTTGTCAACCAATCGCTCATATTCTGCTTCTACAGCCATGACTTGCTTATCCATATAGTCGGTGAAATCATCCGTCATATAATCAATGGAAAAGCCGGTTGGAGGGCCGGAGGGTACTTGAATGGACTTTAAGACATTGTAACTCACCTCTTGATCACCAACTCGGATAGTCACTTGCCCACCATCGCAATCGATGAGGGCTCTAGCTATAGATAAGAAAGGTCTTCCAAGAATCAGGGGGACGTTTTCGTCTTTCTCTATGTCTAAAACATACCAATCAACTGGAAAGGTAAATCTATCAATCTGAACCAAAACGTCTTTCAGGATCCCTGAGGCTTTCTTAGAAGATCTATCCGCGAATTGTAAACTCATAGTAGTGGGTTCTAGAAGGCCTTGTAAACCGAAATTTGCTTGCATACAGACATTGGCATAAGGCTTATAGAGGCACCTAGATCACACAAAGAATTTGGGAAGACTAGACCTCCCATTAATACTGTAAGTACGAATTTGCCAGGGTCACCTCTTTTAATTGGTAAGTTTTCATAATTAATCATGGAACAATCCTCACCAATCTGCCTCTCCATGCCTGCTAATTTCTTTTTCGAAGACACAACATCCTTGATAAATTTTGTATACTTAGGCATCTCGACTAAGACATCCGATAATGGAAGATTCACCTGAGTATTTTTCAAAAGGTTTAGCACCTTTTCGTACTTCTTATCCTCAATCAAAGGAATGTTGCTCTTTCTCGGTGGAAATGGAAGTTTCTTAAGGTCATCCTCAGAGAAAACCTTCTTTGAGGATGCACTAACAACTGTCTTCCGAGATCTTTCCAACGAACGACTTTTCAGATTTCTTAGTAGTCGGGGATCACCTTCCGACTTTGGTTGCTTTTTTAGTCCTCGAGGATCAGCCACTTGAGGATCACCAAGTCCTTCACCTCTCGGGATCAGCCACCGAGTTTTCTCTTGCGATTGAGGGAGTGTAGGTGCTCAGCTTCCCTCCCGCCTTATCAATGGCGGGGAGAGGGCTAGTGGTTTCACGATGGGAAGGACCACTAACTTGAGTACCACCTCTCAGATTCATTGCACTGGCCTCCTCTTTACCGTATTGAATTGATGGCACGAGGTCAGTACATGGGCCTTTATTCAAGTCAGCTTGAGCAACTTGACCACCCCTTGGATTCTTTTCGGTGGCCGGGCTGGCACCGCCTGGGTCTAGAAGCCAACTGCTCGACCAGATTGCCCAATTTGTCTCTCAAGATTCTTCATCGATCTACTTTGCTCCTCCAACTTAGCTTCAAGATTTGTAGGTTGGGAGGGGCCTTGAGAGTTTTGGAGATTTGGAGCATAGGGTGGTGGGCCGACTTTGAAATTGAGAGTTTGAATTGGAAGGCAATTACGATTGAATTTTTGCGTAGGATTGGAAAAATTCAAGTTTTGATCTCGATTAAACCTGTGGTTTCGTTGAAATTCTGATTCGAATTAAAATTCGAATTAGGATTGAAGTTTGAAGATGGATTAAACCCTTGGTTTTGAAAATTGCCCTGGCCAGGAAACTGATTGAACCTTTGATTGTTCTGGCCATAGAATGCATTCACTTCCGCATTCTGTCCATTCATAGGGCAGAATTTAGAAGTGTGCCCCACCTCGTCACAATTTTGACATGTGACTTGATTGTACTGTCCATAGTCATGAACAGCATTCACTTGGTAAGGTGCAGGGGAATTAAATTGACATTGGCCATTCATATGGCCGGTCTGACAGCAATTTTCGCAATACAGAACCTGAGGGTTCTGTGGAAAAGAATAAGTTTGATTTATAGGATTGGAAACTTGAGGTGGTACCATCTGCTTCTGTAGCATGGCGATCAAACTTTGTAAATTGACTTCCTCAACCTTGGGAGGATGAGGTGCTTGAATTGCTTGATAAGAGGGGGCATAGTTGTACTTTGCAATGTCCTCAAACAACGCCCATCCTCATCAAAGCGTTTTCTTGTAAATGCCCCACTGAGAAGAGCTATTGACCATGCCTTTTGTAAGCTCGGTCAATCCATCGAAGAATGTATTTACATGCCTTTCCAGTGGCAAGCCATGATGGGGACATTTTCTGAGAAGAGACTTGAATCTCTTCCAACATTCAAAGAACGACTCATTTTCTTTCTGATAGAATGTGAAGATGTCATTCAAACACTGGGCTGTCTTGGAAGGCGGAAAGTATTGACTTAGAAATTCTCTTTCAAGTTCAGCCCAGGTGGTGATAGATTCAGAGGGGAGAGAGGTGTACCACTCTTTAGCCTCTCCCTTCAAGGAAAATGGGAAAAGTTTCAGCTTGATGGCATCCTCACTTACTCCTTGGATGCGTGTAGTGCCGCATATCTCTAAGAATGTGTGTAAGTGGGTATGGGGATTCTCTGATTGATAACCATGAAAAATAGATGCATGCTGCATCATCTGAATAAGTCCTGGTTTTAACTCAAAGGTTTGTGCAGTAATGGCTGGAATAACAATTGCCGGGTTGACTTTGACTTCGCCTGGCATGGCGTAGTCTGCCAACGTACGTCTATTATCAGCGGCCATTATCACAAAGTCAGTGATTTCTCTAGCTAGTTGTTCTTCAAGATCTCGCTCGGCTCTGTCTGCCAGAACCGCAGAACGGAAATTTCGCCTGTTTGGCCGGACTACGGTTCGCTCGGGGTCAGGGGTGTATAATAACGGTCCCTTTTGACTCCGAGTTTGCATAAACCGGACCAAAAACAAGTGGAACGAAACCTAAAAGCTAAGAAAGTAAAAGCTTAAACTAAAATTAAAAGCCTAAAGAAAAGAATTTGAAAGAAAGAAAAAAAAAGGAAACAAAAGTGTTGAAAAAAAAGGGACCGGACGGACGTCCAAGGGTTTGGACGGGCGTCCGGGTGGAATGTGGACTAGACGGGCGTTTAGTGATCCAAACGCTCGTCTGGAGGGCAGAATACTGGAACGGGCGTCCAAATCTTACGGACGCTCGTTTAAGAGAATAAAAACAGAACAGAGTTGATAATTTTCCAGCGGACGGGCGTCCAAGTTCCCAGACGCCCGTTTGGTAGCGGGAAAACTAGAACAGAAGCAGTAATTTGCAGAAACAAAAAGAAGGTACGACAGAAGGACAGAAAAACAGAGAGAAAGATGATCTGATCTCAAAGGACACTACTAAGGGGCAGTCTTAAACTCTAATTATCTACTTAACAACTACCTAAAACAATTATCAACTAAAACAGGAATTTAAAACGAAATAAAACAGGAAAACACAAACGGAAAAAACAGAAACAAAAACTAGACAACCGTCCGGTTCCCCGGCAACGGCGCCAAAAAACTTGTCACGGATTTTATTAACACAAAACAACAAGTAATAATCCGGTTAACCTCAAGTATAAGGATCGTAGTAAAGAGGTTGATGCCGGGTCGATCTTACGGGGAACTAGACGAATGTGATTCCTAGCTTTTGTTTTCAACTAACTATGTCACGAAACTACTCTAAACGTCAAACAAAACAGAAAATAAAACTAGACAGAGGATATAATCCAAAGCTAGGAAGGATACGGGCTGCGAACCAATTTAAACTAACTAAACTAAGATGCAAGTAAAACTAAACTACTAAACAAATTCAAGTTTCAAGGATTTAAATCAAATTTATAATAGACAAACGAGGATTGTTCCACCTATCCAACAAGCATTGACTTCCTACCTCGATTATATTGTGGTTTTTATCTAGGTTGTGATTCTCCTTATCTAAACATGAACCCTAATTCCTTAGAAAGTTCATCTATTAATCTATTATCTTCCAATGCAAGATTAACGCGTTTCCTAACCAAAGGTGTAAACTTTACGTTTATAATCTAGCAATTAAACCTATTAACTTCCGTTATGATAGATTCGAATTACTATTCTTATTCATGATGATCTAGGGTTTATTAAGATTTCCATCAACAATAAACAATCACACATGCAGATCTTCCGATATAAAAGCAATTAAACGTATTAAACATGAATAAGAAACAACCTTTAAATAAAAACTCACAAGATACAACCAAGAAAACGAAATCAACAATTGTTGGACGGCTTGACAATTCTCGCTTGGTGAAGCTTTTAGCCTCTAAACATCCTCAAAGAACTCGAATGTGCAGGAATAGCTCATAAAAAGTAACTAGTTTAATCTAGATCTAAAGTGCATAAAAGCGGAGTAAAAAAGGAGAAAAACGCAGCCTAAAGTCGCCCCTAGGTTTAGGGTTTTGAATAATGAGTTTATGGTATGTTTTGTGTGGAGAAACAGCTGCTATATATAGATTTCGAAGTCGGTTCAGCAAAGTCGGCCGACGGACGCCCGTCTGGATAGGGTGAACGCCCGTCCACTCTTCAATAGAACTTCGAATCGAGCCGAGTCATGACCAGACGCTCGTCCATCCAGCGTCCACTCCAGCGTCCAAACTTCCTGAATCAACTTCCCATCCCTAGACGCTCGTTCACTTCATCAGACGCCCGTCCACTGGACGGAGATTCTGGACGCCAGTCCAAACGATCGAATCTTGATTTCTTTGATCTTTATCTCTTTTTCCTCTAAGTCATTCCTTCATTATCTCTTTTATCATCAATTAACTCGAACTTAATCAACTTTTGATCATCTCTTGAGCCTCAAACATGTATCTATAACACATAAAAACATCGCAAAAATGTAATAATGTCCAAATAATCATAAAATCATATAAAAACACCAAAATCAACCAATTTTGCGAATAACTTATTTAAAACCTCATTTACTCAATATTTCCATTAAACACTCGTTTCTTATGCAAATTTATACAAATACGGGGGAAAATATCATAGAATATAACGTTATAAATCGTATAAAGTCACCCTTAACAACAGGCAAAGTTGACAACCAGCTAAGTGAGCCAGCTGATAAAGTTCACTCAGCCGAACTTGTCAACTCCCCCACAATTGCACAAGGGGGAACAGTGGTAGATGAAGCAGTCCACACTCAACAAGAACAGATGGAAGAAAAAGAAGAAGAAGCACAAAATGAGAAGGAAGAGGAAGAAGAAGAAAAAGAAGAAATTGAAGTGGAAAATGAGAAGAAGCAAGGTAAATATGCTAAGGCTGAAACTGATGGGGATGAAGAGGATGTTCATGTGGCACCAGAAGAAATTGATCCAGAGAGAGTCTTCAATCTGGACATTCAACCCTCATTGTGGACATGGAAAGGCAATATTACAGCAGGCAAAACCTGAAGAATGCCTTAAGGAGTGAAGCAACCTCCTTCAATCACAAGATTGAGGCTCTCATCAGCCATATCAAGATCCAAGATGAGGTCATGGAGAGACAAGGAAATTTACTTTGCAACTTACAAACAACTCATCCTCATCATGTCCAAACCAATCTTGAGTTCCTTGCTGAAACAACTGACAATAATCTCAAACCATTTGTGGACACTCTAAATGCTCACACTCAACAAATTCAGCGTCTGGATGAGATAGTGGAGCATTCTGGCAAGCAGCTGGACTTTCAAATCAAAGTTGGTGAGGCCAACAACAAAATACTGGAGAAAAAGTATGGCCCTCTCCCTGAGTCTGCAGCAGCAATTGTAGACCTTGAAGCACGTTTTGATGCTGCCACAAAGGGGGAAGGAAACTCAAAGCCTGAGAGCTCCAGTGGAAATGAAAAGGGCAGCAAAGGCAAGGATAGCAAAGGCAAAGCATTAGGTTTGAAGAAATGAAGAAGTAAACCAGTTACATGTTGCTTAATTCAATTAATTTTATCATTTGCCTTTGTCGTTTAAATAAAAAGATGCAATATCTTATTGCCCTGAGATGGATGAATAAAATTGTTGAGTTTTTATTCAGTTGTTTATTATGAAAATTTTTGATTACTTATGTTCAGGCTTATGAGGGTTTTGGCATCATCAAAAAGGGGGAAATTGTTAGGAACATTTTATTATGTTTTGATGATGGCCATACTAGCTATTATAGCAAGCCTGAAATAAGTTAGAACTCTCTGTATAAGTCTTTACTTAGAGTCTGACATGTTGTATAAGTTAGGTCAGACAAGTATTGTACTAGTTGGTAGGACGGCAAAGCAAAAACAGATATTCGGCAAAGTGAAGCCAGCAAAGCACCAGCAGAGAAGTAATGAAGACATTATGGTCTGACTTATAACCAAGGAAGTCTGTGATGACCTTGGATAAGTCTAAGTTATGTTTTTAAGTGATGAAACTCAATGTTCAAATATGGTGTACACTGGTCTCACCCAAATCAAGGATCAGTGAAGTACAAAAACTCTCCTAATACTAGAACAAAAAAAGGAAACAGTGAATCGGCTGAGTAGACTGACCTTCGGCAAAGTGAAAACAAAACAATGAAGAAAGAACTAACGGCTAAGTCGGAAGGCTCACTCGACCGCTCAAAACGGCGAAGTAACACTTACGGATCGATTTGATATATATGTTGAAGATCTGTAAGATCATGCATTAAATGCACAATCAATAGAGGATCAATCAAGGCGATGATTTTTCGCTATACGTTTGAAGAAAGAATCCGATCACGAAATCAAGGAGAATACAATTAAGGGGAATCAAGAATAAAATCAAGGATTATTCCTCATTAATATAGCCAACGGACGGAATTTCAAAACCGGTTACTCAAGGCTATAAATAGAAGGCATTGAGAAAAAACAAAAACGATTGAAAAAGAGAAATCAAGCGAGAAACTCACAAATTTGAAAAGCCCCTCCCCGAACTTACAAGGATACATCTAGTGATCAACTCAAATATCAGAACTACAAAGTCATACTCTAAATCGAGATTGATCAAGAAAGTGTGTGAATCACATTCACATCAAATCAAGCAAATCGAATCGAGAGGCACTGAGAAGAAGTTGAATCTGTGATAGATGTTGAAGGATCTTGATCTTAAGGAGCAGCAAAGGGAAGGCTGAATCATCAAGTCAAGCATTGCAAGTCAAGGAGTGATAGTCTTATAGATTGTGAAGCTTGGGAAGCCAAGGACAATCATACTATTGTATCAGTGAAAACAATAGTGAATTCCTCCAATCATCATAGGAGAAGAGTGGATTAAGGGATTACACCACCCTGAACCACTATAAGCCTTGTGTCAACTTAATTTCTGCAATTTACTTTACAGCATTCATTTAATTTGCATACATCAATATTTACATCTGTGACTGTCTAAACAGATTTGAAAACAATATAGTAAGAAGGGACTTATCCGCTGCCCAAAAGCTTTTAAACAAAAGAAAAGTTTTTGAAACTCCACTATAGTCATTCACCCCCCCCCCCTCTGACTATAGTTTCACCCTTCTCTGGGACCAACAGACAGCTAACAACCTCTAATTTTATCAAACAAATCAATGGTTATGATTAAAGGGGCGTTGGGATGATTCAGAGCTTTATCCAATGGATACAAGTCAAAGGGTGGACAGACTGTATACTGTCAAAAAGGAATCTGATAGTGTCAGTCCTAGGAACAGTCATAAAAAGCAAGTCAAGATGGGACAAATCTGAAACGGCTATGTTTGAATTTCACACATAAGTCACAAGGATTCCTACCTATAAATAGAGGACTCCTAATTCAGATACACATGATGATTCTTAAGGAAAAACAACATATAATCTTGAGCTTCAAATTCTTATCTAGAAAGTCACCCTGCTGACCCTACTGAGCTTAAAGCTACTGATCCAGTAAATTCTTCAAGTGTAATCTGCTTTCAAGCTACATCAAGTTTACACACTTGAAGAACTGAAGCTGCTGATCATATCATCCTGATCAAGCTGCTGAAAGCTGAATCACTTACTTGATTCAATCTTTCTTTACAAGAAACCTGTTGAGACAGTGAAGCATCTTTTGAGGTGTCAAGGACTATTGGTTGTGGTGGAGCTGGTGAAAAGGCAATCCTACCCTTCAAGGACCAGTGGAAGACTGGAGCAGCAATCTTACATGCTCCAAGTGTTCATTTTGTGAAGCCATAGTTATTACTGAAGGACAAACAACTTAGGGATTTTTGTAACAGCTACATCAAAGATCTCTAGTCAATTACCTCCAACATCACAGGAGAAGAGTGGAGTACAGGATTACACCACTTGGAACCACTATAAAAACTGCCTACTTACTTTCTGCAATTATATTCTGCATATAGTATACCTTGCACATCATTTTACTGAACTAGCAACTGATTCACTCACATACACTACTGAGTATCTAATACTTAGTATCATATTTTAACAACAAGTATTAAGGCTTTACTTTAATATATTCCGTTGCAACAAATTCAGTAAAAGACAATAGTCAGCAGACTATTGAGCATCATCAGACTACTGAGTATCAGCAGACTGCTGAAGTTACTGAGTTTGTTAACTCCAAAAGTTTTAAGTGTTAAGTTTATTCACCCCTCCCCCCTTCTAAACTTAACCAAAGCCTTTTCAATGGACCAACAATTGGTATCGGAGCAGTGCTTCTGTTCTGAAGTAATCCTACTTGTTGTGCTTGTGAAAATTCTTTGAAAACTTTTTCAAGTCTCTAATTTTCAAAGATTTGCATCATGGATAACAACCAGTATGCTAGAACAATGTTGATGTGCTCTTTAGATCATTTTGATGAGTATAAACGTCAAAAGCAGGCTTATCTATCTGCAACACATGATGAAATGATGGATGTACTCACTGATGGACCACTGGAGATCACAAAAGTCGTAACTGTGGATAATGAAACTCAGTACATTCCAAAGCCAATGAGAGAATGGACAGCTGAAGATAGAAAAAGGGCAAACCTCAACAACATTGCTATTGATATCATTTACAGAACCTTGGATAGCAATATGTACATGAAGGTGAAATATTGCAAAACTGCAAAAGAACTTTGGGATAAGTTGCAGTTAATATGTGAAGGCACTGATGCCATCAAGAAGAACAGGATCAGTGTGGCAAAGAAGAAGTTTCAGGAGTTTAAAATGAAACCAAATGAAACTACTGAACAAATTGAGTCAATGTTCAATGCAATCATGGATGAACTCACCCTACTGAGTGTGAAGTACTCACAGGAAGAAGTCAACTCAAAAATCTTGGAAGCATTACCTACAAAAGAAGTTTGAGAGATGAAGGTGACTGCAATAGAGGAAATGAGAAGCCTACATGAGGAGGACACCTTCAAATTGTTATTAGATCTTAAGGCCTATGAGTTCAGCAAGAAACTAGTGCCTGAGACAGAAAAAGAGGAACCAAAAACTACTGCATTGGCTGCTTCACATCAAGAAGAAATATCAGGAGCTCAAGATGAGTTGCTGGATGAGATGCAAGAGCAGATTGCTTTACTGAGCCAGAAAATTAGATTGATGAAAACTGGAAAGAATTCACCAAGTAATTTCACAAAGAAATTCAGTGAAAAGAAAAAAGAAGAATCAAAGAAAGACAATGATTATTTTTGCTATCATTGCAAGAAACCAGGACACTTCAAACCTGATTGTCCTGAATTAAAACAGAAAAGGGAACCTGATTATATTTGTTTCAACTGCAAGAAGCCTTGACATTTCAGACCTGATTGTCCAGATCTACCCAAGAGCAAAAGTCAGCAAAGAAGACTTGGAAAGAAAGCTATGGTTGCTGAAGATGAGTCTGGTTATGAAGTTGAATCAGACAAGGGAAATGAACCTGATGACACTACACTGATTGCTGAAATGGATGATTATGCCTTGATGGCAAACATGGATGAAACAGAGGAGGTATACAATTCTGTATCTATTAATACTCCTACTGGAAGTGATTGTGAATCAACCTGTGGCTCTAATCCTAAAAATTATGATAATGAAGAAGCTTTGGATGCCATCCTCAATCAACTGAGGACAATACAATCTGGTTATGAAATTGTGAAGGCAGAAAAAGAAGCTCTTCAATCAGAAGTTGAAAGATTAAAAGCTGAATTAAGAATTCTCAAGGGTAAGGAAAAGGAGTTTGGACAGAATCAGCACAAGTCTGCTGAACATACAGTAGAAATAACTCCAAACATCACTTTATACCAAAAGTCCAGAAAGTATATGTGAATCCTACACAACCAAATGTTAGACCTTATGGATGTGTGGAATACATGTATGAACATAAGTATGATACCTTTAGAAGAAGACCTTATGGAAACTTGCCAGGGGTCATGCTTACCACTGACCATCATGGACCCAAACAGTTTTGGGTACCTAAAATGCATTAACTTTGTTTTGTAGGGTGTCTGGTACTTTAACAGTAGATGTTCCAGACATATGACAAAGAATAAGCAATGTCTGTCAAGCTTTGTGGCAAAGGATAGTCCAAGAGTGAACTTTGGAAACAAGAACACACCTGGATACACAAGAGGATATGGCACATGATTGGGGATGACCCGAACAGGTCCACGTGTCAAGCGTATACGGAATGGATCAGCTGGACAGGATGGAGCTTTATCTAACCTGGAGGTCAGTACGATTAGAAGGACTAACCAACTGGACAGGATCCCTGGTCAGGCCATACCAGACCAGGGTAGGGTCGTGATCAAAAGTGGACAGACCAGACTAGGGAAGGACCCTGATCAGAAATAGCAGGTCGGGAACATATGCACTTGGGATGTAAAGCAGTCGTTTGTAGACGTGAAGACGTGGGGGGACTACATAACCGCCCACTAACCCCAGTATCACGAATAACCGCCTGAACTACGGTTGGACTTGATTCCAAACAGATATATTTGGATACATAGGCAGCTTATTCATTAAGTTCAGTCCATAAAAAAAATAATAACAACGATTACTCTCTGTACAATCCTAGAGCAAGAAAGGCCCGATTGTTTACCTGTTTACCAATTATGTCATGGCTGTAATATATTTTCATTGTGAAACTATTCAAAGAGAATGTCCATTAAGTCTGAAAAATCAGACCTCTTTTGACCTCAGGTCAGGTCGTTTATTATTAGACCTCAGGTCAGGTCGGAAAACTCTTAACAAGAGAATGTTCATTAAGTCTAAAAAATCAGATCGCTTTTGAACTCAGGTCAGGTCGTTTATCATTAGACCTCAGGTCAGGTCAAAAAACTCTACAAAGAGAATGTTCATTAAGTCTGAAAAATCAGATCACTTTTGACCTCAGGTCAGGTCGTTTATTATTAGACCTCAGGTCAGGTCGGAAAACTCTTAACAAGAGACTGTTCATTAAGTCTGAAAAATCAGATCGCTTTTGACCTCAGGTCAGGTCGTCTATCTATTAGACCTCAGGTCAGGTCGATAAATTCTTTAAAAGAGAATATTCATTAAGTCTGAAACATCAGATCATCTAAGACCTCAGGTCAGGTCATAAACTTTCATGCCTCAGGTCAGGCCAATAATCTTGGATATAATTAAGCTGCTATAACCACAGTATGACATATGCTGCACAGGCCAATCACATGTCATACTGGGAGGGAAAGGATAAGAAGATATAAGGCACAAAGCAAACATATTTCATAATAAAGGCACAAAGCAAAATACTTCATAACAATTCAAGAAATTCTCATATGAAGACAAGGCAAAATAACAGAATTTGGAGACAACAACAGCAAAATCATAATGTTTGGAATCAAATTAAAATGGAGAACAGGCTAAATGTTTTCACTTCGAGTTGGGGGGGACTTGAGATTGTGAGGATGAGCCAGCTTGAGTAGGTGGAGGCTTCCTGCCATACTTGGAGACCAAGTCCACACCCTCCCTAAACTCCTTGAATCTGGCTTCATAAATTTGAGAACCATCCTTTCTATTCCAGCCCGCATGGGAAAGCTTGGTAGCATCAACATCAAGGCCTGCAGCTTTCATATCTTCAATGGCTGAGGAGTACCCAAACCAGATAATTGGGGCACACAACATCTTGATACTATCAGCCAGCTCATCAGACCTCCTATATTTAGCAAGGGCTTCAGCAATGTGCTCAGGCAGCTTTCTCTTCAAAGTATCTCTCTCTTTTTCAAGGGTAGATACCATCTCTTCCAGGTTGGATTTGATTTGATTAGCAGTAGCTAGTTGGGTCTGATGCTCGTCGTTTTTAGCTTTCAATTCATCGGACAAGGCCTTTTTTTCAGTAGCAGAAGTATTCAATAGATCCTCATATTTTGCTTTCCATTGATTTGGCCAGATCTTCCTCAACTTTGCCAGAACTTCTCAGTCTGGACAGGATCTCCTTACCCAGTTTAGCCCCCTAACAGAGGAGACAGGGTGCAAAATCAGTATGTATTTTCCAAAAAAGAAGGGTTATTACCAATGAAATAAAACACTTACAAATGCTGACAGATCTTGATTGGTCCACTCTCTCCAATCGTATCTTTCTCCCTGATGCCGTTCTGAGGTCTCAGCATCTCTATCAGCTTGATCCTGAGATCTAATACATTTTGAAGCACGCCTAGTCTTAGTTGTAGTCTCTACCAAAGCGGTGCGAGGAGCTATAAGATAATCATTGGTCTCCTCCGAGTCACCCTCAGCTTGATCAGTCTCGATTGAGGGCTCAGTTGGATGGCTGTCAACAGGTTTGGCAGTCTGATCGGGCACTCCTGAGTTGATAACGGGGTCAGATGCATCCTAGCCTCTGGGAGGTGAAGCCTCATCAGCAATCTGGATGATATCGGTGAAGCTTGCCACTGAAAATGCCAATAGGAAGTTAAAAACATGTCTCAGACAAAAAATATATTCAAAAGCAAAAAGGGGAATCCTACTTATATTATATCTCTCCTCAGATAGTTCAATATAAGGTTCGGACGGCGATTTCGGACAAGCAAAGATCGATTAGATTAGAATTGTAATGCCTCAGACCCAGGTATATGGGAGATGCCCTGATGTCATTTATCAATTTCTTGTCCGCTTTGCTCTCCAACACATCGCTATTCTTAGTGGAAGTGTTCCACTTGCCTAAATCTCTAGCGGTGTTGTACCTAATGAAGAAGAAGTGCTTCTTCCAATCAGAGAAAGACTGATCTGTTTTCTTAATCAAACGGATACTACCCAAATTATCAGTTCTCCTACAAAAGCAATACCAGCCAAGAATCTTCTTAACCTGTTTACATTGGTAGAAAGTTCTAAAAAGCACTAGGTTGAAGGGGATGACGGCTAACCTACACCAGATCAGGAAACCTGTTATGGCTCTTATGCTATTGGGGACTATCTGACCAAGTCCTAGATCGTAATAGCGAAGTATCTCCAGAAAGGCAGGAGGAAGAGGAAACCTAAGACCGCATTCAAACTGTTCTTTATAGACAGTGCAATACCCAGCAGGAGGAGCAGCAGCACTTTTTCCAGACGCAGGTCGGATAGGAGCATAAGTGTCCTAATTTATCCCAAACCTGTCGCAGATATCTGTGATGTCCGAATCCTTCAATTTGGAGTCGATTGCATGGCAAGCCATCATTTTCTTGGTTTCGTAAGTCCTCTTCAATGCTCGTATAGGCGCAGATAAGCCGGAAACACTATACTCAGTCGGAGGCGATTCGACAAGGGTAGGGACGATAGAAGCAATCAGATGAGGGGGAAGAATAAAGAGAAGAGGGTTTTCACCGGGGTTGGATACTTCAGGCTGGTCTGGATTCATATAGAGTAAAAGAAAATTATACAAAGGGAAGAAAGACTTACTTGCAAATCGAAGAGCAAATCCACCAAATCTGACGTTTGCGTCTATAAATAATGATGGGTGTTTACAGAGTTTAATAGGTGTAGTGATTTTTAACTAGAAGATGGGACATTTGGGCTACGTACCGATTGGAAAGAAAAGCGTGTGCATTTATGGTGGAGTTTGAGATAACCAAGGCAGAGGTAGACATGCCATCTGGGCGGTACACGTGGCATAATCTTGAATCTCAGATCTTAATCCATCAAAAGTACAAAACTATGTCGATTAAGATCTGGGGGGCTTTGATTGGGGATGACCCGAACAAGTCCACGTGTCAAGCGTATACGGAATGGATCAGCTGGACAGGATGGAGCTTTATCTGACCTGGAGGTCAGTACGATCAGAGGGACTAACCAACTAGACAGGATCCCTGGTCAGCCATACCGCACCAGGTAGGGTCTGATCGAAGTGGAGCCAGACTGACGAGGCGGGACCACGATCGGAAGTAGCAGGTCGGGAACATATGCACCTGGGATGTAAAGCAGTCGTTTGTAGACGTGAAGACGTGGGGGGACTACATAACCGCCCACTAACCCCAGTATCACGAATAACTGCCTGAACTATGGTTGGACTTGATTCCAAACAGATATATTTGGATACGTAGGCAGCTTATTCATTAAGTTCAGTCCATAAAAAAATAACAACGATTACTCTCTGTACAATCCTAGAGCAAGAAAGGCCCGATTGTTTACCTGTTTCATTCTTAGTTCGATCAGCACACTTGTGAGAAATGGACTAACAATCAGGAATGTTGCATATATGGAAGGACTGGACTACAACTTACTGAGCACTGGATAGTTCTGTGACATGGGTTACAAGGTCACTTTTGACAAAGGCACCTGTATTGTCATTAGTGAAAGAGGTGATCAAGTTGTGTTGGCTGAAAGAAGACAACAAAACATTTAAAGAAGAAGAAACTGGTGATTGGTTTACCTGAGATCACATTCAAGAAGGATGCTATATGTGATGCTTGTCAGCAGGGTAAACAAACAAAATCAAGCTTCAAGTCAAAAACAAAGCAATCAACAAAAAGAGTTTTGGAACTGATGCACATGGATCTTTTTGGACCAGTGACACCAACAAGTGTAACAGGAAAGAAGTACATTTTAGTTGTTGTGGATGATTACTCAAGATACACTTGGGTAGTATTCATGAATAAGAAAAGTGAAACACAAAAAAAGATGCCTGAACTTTTGAAGAGATTGCAAAATGAGAAAAGTGTGACAGTAGTGAAGATCAGATCAGACAAGGGTACTAAATTTCTCAACAAAGTTATTAGAGAATATTGTGAACAAAATGGTGTACTACATCAACTTGCTGTTGCTGGTACACCTCAGCAAAATGGGGTTGCTGAAAGAAGAAACAGGACTTTAAAAGAAGCAGGAAGAACTATGATTTGTGAAGCATTGTTACCTGAAAGATATTGGGCTGTAGCAGTAAATACAGCATGCTATACACAAAATAGAACCTCAGTAAACAAGAAGCTGTTGAAGACACCTTATGAGATTTGGAATGGAAGGATACCCAATATATCTTATTTCCATCCATTTGGGAGTAAATGTTTTATCTTAAATCATAAAGAGCATTTGAAGACATTCCAACCCAAGTCAGATGAAGGAATTTTCTTGGGATATTCTTCAGTCAGCAAGGCATTCAGGGTACTGAATAAAAGGACACTAAAACATGAAGAAACTATACATGTTGTGTTTGATGAACCTAAGTTCACTGGAATGGAAGATGAAGATTCAGAACCTGCTGAGAATCAACAAGTCACTGTTCAAGAATGTGTTAATGTTTTGGAAAGGTTCAATGACTTAAAAGTTTCTGACTCTGCCCCTGCTAAACACCCTGCTGGTAACACTACTGATGCAACAACTAAGGCAGTTCAAGGATCTGCTGAACCCCCTGATGCTACAGCAGACCCTACTGAAGATGATGTTCCTGAAAATCAATCTAACCAGAATCCACAATGGTTAAGAGATCACCCTGCTAAACAAGTTATTGGCAGCATACATCAAGGTGTGAGGACTATAAGACAACTAGAAGCAATGTTTACATGTTTTCTATCTCAAATGGAACCTAAAGTTGTTGAAGAAGCAATATCAGATCCAGATTGGATAATTGCTATGCAAGAAGAGTTGAATGAATTTGAAAGAAATCAAGTTTGGACACTATTGGAAAAGGCCTAGCCATGCAAATATAATTGGTACAAAATGGGCGTACAGAAACAAATTGGGTGAATCTGGTACCATTGTAAGGAATAAGGTCAGACTAGTAGCAAAAGGCTATTCTCAAGCAGAAGGAATAGATTTTGATGAGACATATGCCCCTGTTGCAAGATTGTAAGCTATTAGATTATTCTTGGCATATGCTGCTTATAAAAACTTCAAGGTATATCAGATGGATGTCAAAAGTGCATTCTTGAATGGCATTCTGGAAGAGGAGGTCTATGTTCAGCAACCTCCTGGTTTTGAAGTTAAAGATCAAGAAGATAAAGTGTACAGACTCAACAAAGCACTTTATGGTTTGAAACAAGCACCAAGAGCATGGTATGAGACCCTATCTCAATTCTTGGTGGACAATGGTTTTACCAAAGGTACCATTGACAAGACTCTTTTCAGAATCAGTGAAGGAGACAGCACCCTGCTGGTACAGATTTATGTTGATGACATAATTTTTGGTTCTGAAAATGACTTACTTTGTGAAAAGTTTGCAAATTTGATGAAAAGTAAGTTCCAAATGAGTATGATGGGTGAAACGAATTACTTTTTGGGTTTGCAAGTCAAACAGATGAAAGATGGAATCTTCATTCATCAATCCAAGTATACCAAGGAGCTGCTGAAGAAGTTTGGCATGGAAAACATCACCAAGGTATCAACTCCTATGAGTACAAACATTAGATTGGATGAAGACAAAGAAGGAAAAGATGTTGATCAGACCTTATACAGAAGGATGATAGGCAGTCTGATGTACCTTACTGCCAGCAGACCTGATATATCCTTTGCTGTAGGTGTTTATGCAAGATTTCAATCAAAACTTAAAGAAAGTCATTTAGGTACAGTCAAAAGAATTCTCAAGTATCTAAAAGAAACACTAGATGTGGGAATATGGTACTCAAAAGATGGAAGTTTTAAGGTTATATCCTACTCAAATTTTGATTATGCTGGATGCAAGATTGACAGAAAAAGCACTACAGGAACTTGTCAGTTGATGGGAAATAGACTAGTTTCCTGGTTTAGCAAGAAACAGAATTCAATATCAACTTCCACACTTGCCGAGTATATTGTCTTTGGAAGTTTCTGTGCACAAATACTTTGGTTAAGGCAACAGTTAAGGGATTATGGAATTGAAGAAAGAGAAATTCCTATAATGTGTGACAACACAAGTGCAATTGCAATTACTGAAAATCCTGTTTTGCACTCAAGAACCAAGCATATTGATGTGAGACATCATTTTATAAGAGATCATGTTGAAAAGAAAGATGTGGTTGTTCTGTACATCCCTACTGAAGATCAACTTGCTGATTTTTCACTAAACCATTGGATAGTGAAAGATTTGCTAAATTAAGGACAGAACTTGGAATCATTAAAGTTGACTGATATTTCCTTTATCAGCAGTGTACTGGAATTCACCAAGGGGATTAGTCTTTGCTATGTTGTGTGAGCTCACTTAGCAGATTAGTCATTGGTATCAACAATTCCATGTACTTATTTATGTTTGGACAATTAAGCAAATGAAGTTGCCAAGGGGATTGGTCTTTGTCCTGATGGGTGAGCTCACTTGATAGATCAATCATTGGTATTAAACTTCATCTTGTATTATCAGTTGAACAAAACAAGAAGGAATTGAAGATCTATCTCTATCAGCAGGCTACTGAGGCACATTTGTCAGCAGGCTGCTGAGCCAAGTCTACTGATGCTAAGGCCGCTGAAGGAAACGTTACACAGTCAAACTTACTAAAGTCAAAAAGCAAATGGCGGGATATTTATTTTATCATTGTAACCATAGTTACACAATCTGACAGTTACGAAACGTTATGGAAAAGTAATGGACCACGTGTCAAAACAGCATTCACTCAGATTTAATCGTGGTTAATACCACAGTACGTGCTCTGACAGTTTCATCTACCTATGTCTATATATAACAGACATATACACAGAGTTCACATTCACAACTCTCAATCTGCGATTTCTCTGAAATTACTTTGTATGAACATAGATTTGAAACCTTTCTTCTTCATCTCTTTCAATTATCATGGCAAACAAGGATGATATTCATATTGGCACCAGTCAGAGTGTAAGGGGCTATGTGACTGACTGTCACTCTACTGAACTAGCCATTAACATAGGAAGAAGAATCAGACGGTTTGCTGGTTTGGAGAACATTATCAACAGAAGGCAGGAAATAATTTCATATGTTAATGTGTTGGAGTTCTGGAAGAACATTGTTATACATGAAGGTAGAGAAGCCTTCACTACAACTGTTAATGGAAGAGAGATAGAAATTTCCTCGGACCTGCTGAGAGAAGTCTTTCATTTTGGACCTGGAAATGGTGCCCCTACCAATCCAAAAGCGATGAATCTGCCAAGGATGAAATTTGTGGATGCAATAAATACAAATGAGGCAATACCTTCAAATCTAGGCATTAATGTGAAGCATATTGGATTTGAGTACAACCTGCTGAGCAAGTTGATTGCCAAGACCATTTTGGGATTCATTGGGAGTCTAGATACACTGTTTGGACCTAAGATAGACATGCTAATCATCATCTGCAGAAGTATGATGTTTGATTGGGCTGGATTCTTTATACACTACATGAAGAAGGTGTTTATTGAAGATAGGGATGGTATAAGGAAGTCCAAAGTCAAGCCCCTAGGTCTACTGATTCAAACCTTGTTGAATCATTTTCAGATACCTGATATTTCATCTAAAAAGATTAACAAATCCAGATACAAGCCAGAAGTTTATACTCCTATTCCTGGATTAGATGATGATGAAGATGTGGTTGAGGAGGCCACAGAAAGTCATGATGATGGTGGAGATGATGATGCAGGTGGTGAGCAGGTTAAGCAAGTTGCAAAGCCTACTGCACCTAAAAAGGTTGCTGAGAAGAGAAAGGTTGCTGACACAAGAAAGATAACTGAAATGTTAAATCCTAGAAAAACAAGAAAGCAAACAAAGACTGATCATTGAGTCACGAGGTCCAGTGAAATTGAGATTACTGACCCTACTGTAGTTGCAAAGAAGAAAACTGTTGCTGAAGTTTTGAAGGAGCAACAGAAAGAATTCAGTAGAAAGAGGAAGGCTACTGAAGTTGAATCAGAGGAACTTTCCAAAAGAATGAAGGAAATTGCCAAGAAAAAGAAACATGGCAAAGGGAAACAGTTGAGGATTTTGGAGACTCAGGAGGAAGAAGAAGAAGAAGAGGCTATTGAGGCTGAGCCCCTAACAACTATCAAGGCCACAGAGATTGTAGAGGTTGTTGTTGAGCAACCTACTGAAGAATCACAGCAGACTGTTGTACCTAAGCCTGCTGTAGATGTTGTTGAATCCTCTCCTGTAGAGTCTGTTGAGCCTACTGAAGATGCACAAGTTGCTGTTGAGCAACTTGTTGAAGAACCACAGTAGACTACTGAGTCTGCACCTGCTGTGGAAGTTGGTACATTGGTACAAGACCCTGCAAGTTCTACAAGAAGTCAGGGGGAAGAGCAGTCTGCTGCTAACCCTGCTGATGAGCATGTTAGTCAGGGGGAACCCAATGTGGAATAGATGGAGGTAGTAGGCACTAATGTACAATCTGAGCAACCTACTGACATGGAAACATCTGTTGAGGAGACTCTTAACTTGCTTGTTGAGACCTTTGTAGGTCAGCAAGGTGCTCAACCCTAGAAAGCCAACCATGCCATATGAAAGGAGGGAGCAGAGATCTAAGAAGGATAAGGTAGATCCCAACTTCAAAAGAGTGCAAAGATATTTTCAATGGATGTTTGGATTCTTCAAGAAACAAAAACCAGCTGCTGATCCAATGAGTGGATTTGAAGAATGGGCATTCGATCAGCTGGGTGTGGACAGCCTATTAGAATTAGTAGATACAACCTTGCTGCAGACTAGGCTGATGGATCTGTTGGATGAAGGGAAGAAGAGCGCCAAACTAATGTTCAAGGATCCAAAATACACACCTGACAGTGATGACTCATCTGATTCTGATGATGATCCCCCCATGTTCCCTGGAGAGACCAGTGGAATGGAAAAAGAGACAACTGTTGAAGCCAATTGTCAAAGATCCACTGATGGTGAAGCAGATCAATCTGCTGATACTGGTGAGTCTACTGAAGGACAGCAAACTGTAGACCTGGATGAGAAAGGGTCACTGATCATAGTGAGCTTGATATCAGTTCTGAGGATTCAGCTCAATATCAAGCATGGATTGACACTCAGGACATTCTATTCAAAACTGCCAATCTTCTACGAAGGATTACTAATCATAGGGAATTTCAAAGAGATAATATGGCTAAATTCCCTGCAATTATAGTACAGAGAGTGCTAACCACTGAGGAACAGACAGTGATTCCACAGAGATTGGATTTGGTGATGGGATTTGAAGGATCACCTTTGATTGAACAGGTTTAGGCTGCTGAGGATCAGACAGCACCTGAACAAAGGTTGGAACCGGTGGTACAGGTTGCTGAGGCACAAACAGCACCTGGACAAAGGTTGGAACTCACTTTGGGTTTGGAGGAAACCCCTGCTGTTATTGTTGAACAGGCTGTTGTAGTGGAGCCTGCTGGAGGAAAGGTCACTGAAGGGAAAGATAGTCAGCAGACTGTTGTTGTTGATGAAGATGAACAGCTGGTGGACTATGACTATAGTGATGAAGAATTTCAAATGCCTGAAGAAGAACATATTAATGATGAACCCCCACAGGCATTTGTATCAATTTTTGAAGAACCTGCTCTTGATCCCATCTTGGAGGAATTCCAAGGACCTAACCCTACTGGAAGGGATATGGGCTTTGCCTTGGTTATCAGCAGACAGACAGCACAGTATAATGTGAAAGAACCTGCTGATGGAACTAATGGAGGAATGGCTGATGACGGTCAAAGTATACGCGTAAAAGTCATCAACGTTGACCTTAAATCGAGATTAATAATGTATATTTCATATTGAATCACTCGTTTATATTTATTATTTAATGTTAAGTGATTATTAATATGATATTGGGTATTTAACTGTTTTTATTATTAAAAGGCCAATTTATTGTGCTATAAATGTTTATTTTTCAGATCACAACAAATCGGGAGGAATAATGTTAATTAATCAATGGTCTCAAGATAATAGAGAAAGAAAATCGGAGCATTAAACGAAAGGTTAATCAGATCAACACGAAGCGTGCAGTGGGGAGCAAGACAGATGAAGAAAATATTTAAAATGTGCCAAAAATAGGTTCGGTCGACCGAGCCTATAGCTTCGGTCGACCGAGTGTGTCATCTCGGTCACTTATCGGATTTTTTTGTATTTACCTTCTAGATCCTTCATAAGTCGGCAGAAACTCCTATATAAGCAGCAGCTACGAGAAATTGTAAATCATCCCTTCATTCTTTCTTCAATCTTACAATTCATAATATAACTTTGATACAATGTAGAATAATTTGAGGGTTTCCAGCAATTTAAGGGCTGCAATATGTAAGCCTTTATTTTATGTTTCTTTCTTTTAAGTAATTAATCCCTCCCAATTATGCTTTATCGTTTGAATTAGTTAATCATAGCTAGATGATGTAGATCTAGGCTATGACGTTAGGGATGTGGCGACTCCTTGTCTATGGGGATCCCATAACCTACGTCATACACTTAGTATTTATTCATGAATCTACTTGATTTAATTAATGCGTATCTATGTTAGTTTATATGAATACTCGTAAGTAATTCATCGTTTAACTGCATTCGTATGATGAAACACCGAGAGATATATTCTAAGATGTATTCTGGGTTGAAATCGTTCGGGTGACCGAAAGGTGTCATTCAGTCGACCGAGGCCTTACACTCGGTCGACCGAGCCATGTTTCATCAGTTATTTCTGCCACGTCTTTATGGTAGGTTTAGCCTAGTTGAATTTATTATCTCAGTAGGTATGGCTATGGCTACGTTACTCGTTTAGTTTAATTAAAACGTGTAAAAAGGAAATACCAATATAAACCTCTTAGGTAGGATTATGAATTACTCTTCACGGACGTTCAGGAATATCTAGGTAGATTTATATTCGGGAATTGCATGCACCTTCTTATACGTACGTCGTAGATTAGCATGAGACTATAACTTGGTAATTGCAAGTTGGACGAGAGCTTGAGTAATCGCTTAGGAAGTACGCCTAACCATAGGAATGTTGCCTAGACGAGGTGTACGATTAATATCGGCATCCTTAGTATCGTAAGCGTGCAAGTTATATGAGATGGATACCCAAAAGGTGAAGTCACGTAATGTAGCACAGTGATCTAGCAACCTAACAGGTGCTAAGTCAAGTTAAAGAGGATGACTCCCGTAGCCAATCTAAGATAGATACAAACGGATTGACAGTTAATAAGTTCTGTTTATTATACAAATTATCTAGGTCCAAACGATAAAGACTATAATTGGGGAAGTTAATTACGTTGTGTCGAGTCGTGTCTTATCTTTCTTGTCTTATGTTGGTCGTAGACCGCCTCTATGTCCTTGACATGTTTAATTAATTGTTTGTATATAAGATGATCCACAATTGGTTCCCTGTGGGATCGACCTTGATTCACTATAGCTATACTACGATGGGCCTAGTCCTCTTGCTAGTATTGGTTTATGGTGGTCAAGTATATTATAACCTGATTGACCCCGATCAAGTTTTTGGCGCCGTTGCCGGGGAACCAACGGTCAATTTTATATATAAATAATTTTCTTATTCATGTCAAGTTTTCTGTTTTAGAGTCTGTTTTTGAGTCCCTCTGGTTGTCTGCTATGTGTAAAAATTCCAGAATCTGGAACAGCTGGTTTCACTCCCAGCGAGACTGCCTCTCGTTGCCAGCGAGCCTGGTTCTATTTTCTGGGACTTCGCGTGTCTATTTATCCCCGTATGTTTAATCCGTAGGTCTGATAGTAGCATGGGAAACTATGTTAAAAATCAGTCTACGGTCTGTTTTGTTTTTCTTCTGTTTGTAGAAACCAGGGAAGCAATAATCCAAGTCAATAATTTTTTGGTAGTGAGAAAATAACCAAGCAAACATGGAGCTACTGAATCTAAGATGGGAAAAGCGATGGAAGCAATACCTTTAAAGCACAAAGATGGCTCCGAAAAAATTTTAAAGGCTTAAATTCTTCGTGGTACAATGTTGAAGGCAAGGTACTACCTTTTTGCTTATGTTTTACTACCTTTTGGTTTTTTATTGAGCATAAGTTAGCCTATACATGAACCTTAGTATGAATCTTGGCCCGGAGTGGTTTGTAAGATTAATTCTATTAGTGTGGAAGGTTCTGCCCCAAATCTGTCTCATCTAGAGGGTGTAAGGAAACATGTAGTCGTTGAAAGGAAGCAGTGAATAAAGAGTTCCTCGTAGTTCTGTTAAAATCTCTTTGTACTATGCATAAGATTGCTTCTACTGGCCAGGGGAGCAAAAAATTGTGTAGTTTAAGCATTCACAATCTAAAGAAGACGTTGAGTTTTGAAAGAACACCATCTTCTACTTTCGTTGAGTTTTATGGTGATGGCTTCTTGGTGAACCCACCATAAACAGAAACGAGATTACGCTTTGGGTGACAATTTAGAAATCGGAGACTCTTAGTACATGGGTTCGAAATGGTCTAACCATGGTGGCGAGTTCAACGAGCTTCGCTCAATCGACTCCTCCACGTGTGATGTACGTTCTGGCAGTTCAACAAGACTTAGCATAGCCGATAAGCCTTCGGGCTAAACGGGCTTAATCTTGACGGATTGGCCTGAATCGTCACATATGTTCCAACGAATAAGACGGCGTAGGCTTGCCTACATAACCGACCTTATTCGGAGTACTTTGACTCATTGTTTCTTATTGTCAAGGCCAAAACCGTAATTTTAACCGAGTTTCTTAGAATTCACTAATTCCTAAAACGAGAGCCGAGGTAAGAGCTTTGGATAAATGGTATGGATAAATGTCGTTTCCTAGGTCTCACAACCAAGGGAAGTGTATTAATCCGCAACAGCGATGAGCCACCTCTTATAGTGCTCAGAGGGGTCAATATCTAGTGATCCAAGAATAATGACTGACAAGGATAATTTTTTTTGGAACGTCGAGCTGAGGACTTTCAGAACTACTTCTTTAAAACCCTTAGGATTTCTTTTTAGGATTTTAGGTTTTGTTTTCTTTGAGTCAAATAAAAGTAACGTGACATATGTTGAGGTTTTTTATTTTGCCGTGTTCTGATGGCCATTGGGCTAAGGATGTGCAAAAAAAAATTTTACCCAATATAGGCCACGTGAAATAGAGTTCCGTAGGAGAGTCGAAAAATTGCAAAAGAAAAAGAAATTTAGCAAACAACCTTAAGATGGAAGCATTAAGAGAGCTTGAGAATTATTGAAAATGTAATAGAGAATGATTGGTGTGAACAAGAACAATCTTGGTCAAATTCTAAAACTTTTTAGGTGATCCAAGTGAAAATCCAAAGTGATGTGCAATTCATTCTGCAATTATCCTTATCTTTCCCTTTACACTTTTTCACCTTCAAACTTTTCGATCCTCTCACCAATCTGCCCCGACAGTTCACATTTCTAACCATTCTTTCATCGCCTCTCTTTCTTTCCATCCGTTTTACCCTCCTTATGTGTATCTTTTTCTCAACCCATTATACTCTCTACCTCCATCTTGTTCACAAAATACCTTTGTGTTGCGGAATTCAAAATATTGCTAAGCTTTAATGATTATCTTTTATCATTTTGATTTTCATGATCGTAGCTGGGGTAAGTGTGGCTCTGACCCTAGCTAGACTTCAAAGAGTTTTTGGTTCGATCACATACGACTTATCTTTCTACCGGAAGTTTTCAATTTCACACTTTTCCGTCTAGTCCGGCATTTCTAGATGATAAGTTTTGTTCTACATTATCACACCGATCCGACCTTGTTGATGACGGTTATGACTTTTATATGATACATTGGGTTATTAGTAATTTCGAGGAGTAGCTACATCTCCCTAAGTTGTTGGTATCCAATGCAAGCGAGAAGTTTCTGCGTTAAGTATTTGATTTTATCTTTAGCCAATAGGTCGCATTCAATCTGTTATACCTTACCAAGTTTCTCTTTTCCTGGATTGAATACCTTTTCGATCGAGTCACCCTCGTGTTTTCCCACGCCGGGTAATGCTTTTTGATCTTTGTCTTCTCCACCCGGTTTTAAGAATATTTGGGCGGTGGAGGTTGTAGATGAATACCACCATCTTTAGTTGCTTGTTTATTTTTCTTTCTATTTAGTATTTTTCTTTTTGGTTTCCCTTGTCATTGGTTGTATAAAATAAAGTGGCTTAAACTATTTTTAGGTATTTATACCTCATTACTGCCACATTATTTTATAACTTCCATAGACATGGTATTTGACGGTTTCGTGGAGTTTGTTTGCTTATACAGGATGTGTCTATCTCTCCACGACGTGTTGAAATTTTCTCCGATCTTGGACCCGTTCCAGAGCTAAGTCTTTTTCTTAAATTCTCATTTATTTTTGTCATTGAGGACAATGCCATGTTTAAGTGGGGGGTAGGAGACTTAGCCATGATATGTTATAATTGAAAATTGAATGAAACGGCACATGATTGAAAAAATTGAATAAATACCATATTATGTATCTCGTACCCTTAGAATTGTGAGTTCCTAGCTAAGAATTGATAGGAAAGGAACCAAGTTTCATGAGTACGTGATCATTTTATACTTATGTTAAGTAAATTTAAGGATATTCATGCCCGTTTTTGCAAGTAGTTATTTATTATTCAATTACTCAATCTGTGAATCGAGCATACCGCGCAAATCATAATAACTGAAGAAATTATGTGTACATTGGATAGATGATTGGTTATGTGAACTTAGTATCAATATCTATCTGCTGATGCATTCTTATCTTTTAGCCATTAAAGCAGAGTAATAAGCTTGAGACGTACCTATGTTTTAGCAAAATGTTAGACACTGGGCTTGTAGTGACATTACCAAAGTAGCCACGTGCTTGTGGTAATATTAGATGCTATACATGATCTAAGATAGGGGGATACTCTAAAAAGTTATCTTCCTTGAGATTGATAGTATTTGAAAGATATGAAGAATTGAAGAAATTCAACTTTTAAGAGGCTTTGAGTAGTACTCGGTCTCCAAGTCCAAAATCCCTATAGATACGCTCTTGCTTATTGCTCTAGTGCTCTAACGATTGCGAGGCATAAGAAGTATGAATGCTGAGGTTGGTAGGTTGAGATTGCGAAGTTAGCATAAACTCTAATCTTGCCACGAATATATAAAACTAAATGCACATGCACACATCACTTCGATTCATAGTAAGTAGTGAATAATGGATATCTTATGAGCATGACTAGTATGAGTTGACTTGAGTTTCTTGTGTAAGTATGATTTGACCATAGAAAATGTTGTCTTGGGGAATGACTTATTGATGCTTTGTTTGGGACGATCAAAGTCTAAGTGGGGGGTAGTTGATGACGGTCAAAGTATACCCGTAAAAGTCATCAACGTTGACCTTAAATCGAGATTAATAATGTATATTTCATATTGAATCACTCGTTTATATTTATTATTTAATGTTAAGTGATTATTAATATGATATTGGGTATTTAACTATTTTTATTATTAAAAGGCCGATTTATTGTGCTATAAATGTTTATTTTTCAGATCACAACAAATCGGGAGGATTAATGTTAATTAATCAATGGTCTCAAGATAATAGAGAAAGAAAATCGGAGCATTAAACGAAAGGTTAATCAGATCAACACGAAGCGTGCAGTGGGGAGCAAGACAGACGAAGAAAATATTTAAAATGTGCCAAAAATAGGTTCGGTCGACCGAGTGTGTCATCTCGGTCACTTATCGGATTTTTTCGTATTTACCTTCTAGATCCTTCATAAGTCGGCAGAAACTCCTATATAAGCAGCAGCGACGAGAAATTGTAAATCATCCCTTCATTCTTTCTTCAATATTACAATTCATAATATAACTTTGATACAATGTAGAATAATTTGAGGTTTCAAAGCAATTTAAGAATTTGCAATATGTAAGCCTTTATTTTCTGTTTCTTTCTTTTAAGTAATTAATCCCTCCCAATTATGCTTTATCGTTTGAATTAGTTAATCATAGCTAGATGATATAGATCTAGGCTATGACGTTAGGGATGTGGCGACTCCTTGTCTATGGGGATCCCATAACCTACGTCATACACTTAGTATTTATTCATGAATCTACTTGATTTAATTAATGCGTATCTATGTTAGTTTATATGAATCGTGTAATTCATTGCTTAACTGCTCGTATGATGAAACGCCGAGAGATATATTCTAAGATGTATTCTAGGTTGAAATCGTTCGGGTGACCGAAAGGTGTCATTCGGTCAACCGAGGCCTTACACTCGGTCGACCGAGCCCTGTTTCATCAGTTATTTCTGCCACGTCTTTATGGTAGGTTTAGCCTAGTTGAATTTATTATCTCAGTAGGTATGGCTATGGCTACGTTACTCGCTTAGTTTAATTAAAAGCGGTAAAAAAAAGGAAATACCAATATAAAACTCTTAGGTAGGCTTATGAATTGCTCTTCACGGACGTTCAGCAATATCTAGGTAGATTTATATTCGGGAATTGCATGCACCTGCTTATACGTACGTCGTAGATTAGCATGAGACTATAACTTGGTAATTGCAAGTTGGACGAGAGCTTGAGTAATCGCTTAGGAAGTACGCCTAACCATAGGAATGTTGCCTAGACGAGGTGTACGATTAATATCGGCATCCTTAGTATCGTAAGCGTGCAAGTTATATGAGATGGATACCCAAAAGGTGAAGTCACGTAATGTAGCACAGTGATCTAGCAACCTAACCGGTGCTAAGTCAAGTTAAAGAGGATGACTCCCGTAGCCAATCTAAGATAGATACAAACGGATTGACAGTTAATAAGTTCAGTTTATTATATAAATTATCTAGGTCCAAACGATAAAGACTATAATTGGGGAAGTTAATTACGTTGTGTCGAGTCGTGTCTTTACCTTTCTTGTCTTATGTTGGTCGTAGGCCGCCTCTATGTCCTTGACATGTTTAATTAATTGTTTGTATATAAGATGATCCACAATTGGTTCCCTGTGGGATCGACCTTGATTCACTATAGCTATACTACGATGGGCCTAGTCCTCTTGCTAGTATTGGTTTATGGTGGTCAAGTATATTATAACCTGATTGACCCCGATCAATGGCTGGTGGGGTACCAGCGCATGTCTTGGAAGAATTCAGGGCTGTCAGGAGTGACATTACCAGTTTAAGAACTCAACTTGACAGGCAAGAGAAGTGGTTTGAAGATTTAATGAATCTGGTGGAAAATAGAGGGAGGACTACAAAAACAGTTGCCTCCAATATTACTTCCACTCAGTATGCTCTTGCTGACCATACCCCAAGATGTGAGAGGAATTAAACCAGGCAATACACTGAAAGACAAGTTTTTGAAAGACCAATTTGCATCTATTCATCAAAAACATGATAAACTTGCTGAGGCACCCAAGCCTGCTGTGGCTGAGGCTGCTGGAACACTTCAACCTACTGGATTGGATCCTAAGTTTACTGAGAGGATCAAGCTACTGGAGCAGACTATGCAACAAAGGATTACTACAGTTGATACTAGAACTAAAAATCATGGAAGGACAACTAAGTAATCTAGTCATCACACAGGAGAGTGTTCATGGCCTGCTGTCCCGTTTTGTTGATGATGTCAATAAGTGGGAAGAGAGCCAAACAGTAGAAGCAAAAGAGGCTGCTAGAATCTTTGCAAAGAAAAGATGGGAAGATGACACCAATGCATTCAGAGAATCTACACCTGGCAGACTTCCACTCATTGATGATCTTCTCAGAGAATATAAGAAGGTATACAACAGCAAGATGAGACCTTATCATGACAAGGGCTTTCATGAAGGGTTGAACTCCTTTCTGGGACTCAAGTTCTGGGAAACAAGAGTCAAGGCCTTGAGAGCTGTACATAGAGGTGGAAGAGGTGGAAGAAGTTTACCTACCACATCAGCAAAGGAATCACTGAATGAATTCAAAGAAGTATACATGTGTTTAGGCTTTAGAGTACATCAAATCAACTTACTCTACCTGAAGCATGGAAATGGTGGAAAGAAGTGAATCCTCACGTTGATTTCTCTCTTATTGAAAATGAATGGATGAGAGAAATGATTAGAGAAATAAGAGCCTATCAAGAGCAAGTAGAGAAGGCAAGAGAAGAAAGAGAAAGAAGACACTAGATCAACATACTTCATATGCTTTATTTTTGTTGATTCTAGACTGTAATAATTTTTGAACAACTGATTATAATGAGAAATAGCTGGAGTTTGTTCTGCTTTTGTTATTAATCTTTTTGCTTTGCTGAAAGGAGGGTATTGGCATCATCACCAAAAAAAGGGAAATTGTTGCACTTATTTTTGAGTTTTAGTGATGAGTGCCAGACTAGCTGTTATAGAGCAAAGGCAAAAAGATGTCTAGATCAAATGTATAGGTTTATTAGAGTTTGATCTTTGTATAGGTTTGATCAAACAAGCACTGTAAAAGGTCAGCTGACTTATATCAGCAGACTTGTCTATATCAGTAGGGTACCTAGGTCAATAGACTAGTTAGGAACCTGCTGAAGACTAAAGACTGAGGACTCAAACTCAATTATTGAAGGCTAAGGGATCAAACTTAGTAACTAAAGTCAAGGATATGGAATCAAAATTTAGGGAAGTCTGTGATGACCTAAACTGATTACATATACCTTGTGTACAAGGTCTAAGTTCCATAAGTTAAATGGTGATTGGAACTTGGTTATGATCAAATGGTGTAGTCTAACTTCACAATAAAAAGTTAGATAAAAAAAGTCAGCTGCATTGTTTCATAAACACAGCAAAATATGGATCAGCTGACTGATATGTACTTCAGCAGACTTATGATCACAGGAACCTGCTGATACATATACTTCAAATTATTCAAAGGCTACTTTGGAAGACTACAAAGAAAGGGACAGCTAACAACCTCTGATTTTATCAAACAAATCAATGGTTAAGATTAAAGGGATGTTGGGATCATTCAGAACTTTATCCAATGGATATAAGTCAAAGGGTGGACAGATCAGATATCTTTGTCAAAAGGAATCTGGCAAAGGTCGACCCTAAGAACAATCAGAAAAAGCAAGTCAAGATGGGGCAAATCTGAAACGGCTATGTTTGAATTTCAAACATAAGTCACAATGATTCCTGCCTATAAATAGAGGACTCCAAATTCAGATACACATGATGATTCTTAAGGAAAAACAACAGATAATCTTGAGCTTAAAATTCTTATCTAGAAAGTCACCCTGCTGACCCTACTGAGCTTAAAGCTACTGAACCAGTAAATTCTTCAAGTGTAATCTACTTTCAAGCTACATCAAGTTTACACACTTGAAGAACTAAAGCTGCTGATCATATCATCCTGATCAAGCTGCTGAAAGCTGAATCACATACTTGATTCAATCTTTCTTTACAAGAAACCTGCTGAGACAGTGAAGCATCTTTTGAGGTGTCAAGGACTGTTGGTTGTGGTGGAGCTGGTGAAGAGGCAATCCTACCCTTCAAGGACCAGTGGAAGACTTTGGAGCAGCAATCTTACCTGCTCCAAGTGTTAAGTTTGTGAAGCCATAGTTATTGGTGAACGACAAACAACTTAGGGATTTTTGTAACAGCTACATCAAAGATCTCTAGTGAATTACCTCCAACATCACAGGAGAAGAGTGGAGTACAGGATTACACCACCTAGAACCACTATAAAAACTGTCTACTTACTTTCTGCAATTATATTCTGCATATAGTATACCTTGCACATCATTTTACTGAACTAGCAACTGATTCACACACATACACTACTGAGTATCTAATACTTAGTATCATATTTTAACAACAAGTATTATGGCTTAACTTAAATATATTCCGCTGCAACAAATTCAGTAAAAGTTAATAGTCAGCAGACTATTGAGCATCAGCAGGCTACTGAGTATCAGCAGACTGCTGAAGTTACTGAGTTTGTTAACTCTAAAAGTTTTAAGTGTTAATTTTATTCCCCCCCCCCCTCTAAACTTAACCAAAGCCTTTTCAAGGGACCAACACCAGCACACCCCAGCAACCCCCTACCGACACTAAGTCCAATGAGGAAGAAAAGGAAGAAAATGAAGAAAGAGAAGCAACCGCAGAAAGTGAAAAGGGAGAAGAGAAGGAAGAAGAAGAAGTGAAAATGGAGGAGGAGAAAGATCAGGATGATGAGGATGTTGAAGTGGCACCAGAGGAAGTTGATCCAGAAAGAGTCTTCAATCTGGACATTCAACCTTTGATTGTGGACATGGAAAAACAATACCACAGCAGGCAGAATCTGAAAGCTGCCTTAAGGAGTGAAGCAACCTCCCTCAACCACAAGATTGAAGCCCTCATCAGTCACATCAAGGTGCAAGATGAGGTCATGGAAAAACAGGGAAACTTGCTCTGCAACTTACGTCATCTTATTCCCTACCATGTCCAAACTAATCTTGAATTTCATGCTGAAAAGATTGACAACAATCTCAAGCCGTTGGTGGACACTTTAAATGCTCACACTCATCAAATTCAGCATCTGGATGAGGTCATGGAGCACTCAAGCACGCAACTCAACCTCCTACTCAAAGTTGGTGAGGCAACCAACAAAATACTGGAGAAAAGATATGGTCCTCTCCCTGAATCTGAAGATGCAGTCAGGACTCTTGAAGAACGGTTTGGTGATACCAAAAAGGGGGAAGGAAGCTCAAAGCCTGAAACTAAAAGCTCCAGTGGAAAGAAGGAAATCCCAACAGATAAGGGCAAAGGCATCAGGTTTGAAGAAATGAAGAAGTAGGCCTTATGCCTTATGAAAATTGAACTACTATTGAATTATATCTATTGGCCTTTGGTTTTTGAACAAATAGCAAGCAATATCTTATTGCCCTTAAATGGATGAATAAAATTGTTGAGTTTTATTCTGCTTATTATTATTACGAAAAAATTTGCCATACTTATATTCAGGCTTATGAGGGTTTTGGCATCATCAAAAAGGGGGAAATTGTTAGGAACATTTGATTATGTTTTGATGATAGCCATACCAGCTGTTATAGCAAGCCTGAAATAAGCTAGAAATTCTCTGTATAAGTCTTAACTTAAAGTCTGATATGTTGTATAAGTTGAGTCAGACAAGTATTGTACTAGTTAGTAGGACGGGAAAGTAAAAACAGATATTCAGCAGAGTAAAACCAGCCAAGTATCAACAGAGAAGCAATGAAAACATTATGGTCTGACTTATAACCAAGGAAGTTTGTGATGACCTTGGATAATTCTAAGTCATGTTTCAAGTAATGAAGCTCAACGTTTAAATATGGTGTACACTGATGTCACTCAAAACAACGATCAGTGAAGTACAAGAATTCTCCTTTGACCTTAAAGAATAAAGGAAACAGTGAATCGGCAAAGTAAACCGACTTTCGGCTGAGTGAAGACAAAGCAGTAAAGAAAGATCTAAACGGCAAAGTCAGGTGGATCACTTGACCGTTCAGATTGTTAGGTGTGATGCCCGAAAGACAATTTTGTAATTGTTTTATTTAATAAATGAAATTATATTATTATTCATATTTATTATTCTCATATTCACCGATGTGACAATAGTATTTACACTACAGAAAGCCCTAAAGTATATCGTTTATGTAATCACTTAACTCAGTGTATGGGATATACACAGGAGGATTGAGTTAGTGAAGATGTACTTAAAATACAATTAGCCCGTAGTGAAGTTAATCGAGAGTATCAGGTCTCTCCTTTAACGTGCTATTAATGCGCCCAGAACACAGTAGGTGTGATTGTCTTATCCGGACTTTCGGTTAAGAGAACCTAATGGGGCATTTATATATGATAGATATATCATATAGGACTGGACCGATTTGATTAGAGTTCACGATATAATTCCGTAATCGAGAAGTCTTATCGAATCAATCGATGATCATATTTATGGATATATCTTAATCGAGGTGATCACGAACCAACCGCTTGAATCGGTATGAGGTTTGACTTGACGGTTAAGGATTACACCGAGTCGTGATCCGAATTACCCTATCTTGGCATTGTCTTTGGATTGAGTGAGTAGTCTGTGTTATCACAGATACGGAATCCATTCCTTCCATTTATAGAAGTAGATAGACAGTTCCCTTATTTGTTAATCCTAGAAACTGATCGATCGCGCGAGTTCATATTACACTGATTAGCTACGAGTGAGGTGTATGAATTAATTGATCACTAAGGGGTTAATGGTAAATAAGGATAAGAGGTTCTAAAAAGGGTTAACGGTAACTTCCCGATTTAGAATGAACAGTCTATGGAGGATTAATCCATATGTAATGATTATATCAATGGACGCTTATTATTATTCTCGTGAAGAGATAAACATAATCTCATAATCGGAGGAGTGCAGTCACGGGATTATGGTGGCATATTCTTGTGATTGATTTATCGAATATAATTATTCTGTTCGTAAGATAATTATTTATTTGATTTATTGGAGCCGTTGATTATTAGTCCATGGTCCCCGACGTACCTCCTAATATAGCATAGCTATTCTCGGACGTCGAATCCTAATAATATTAATTTAGTTCTTGTTGGACTTTATTAAAACGATATGTGAATTAATTGTTTAGTGAACTATTAAATTAGTTGGGCTAAATAATTAAATATGTGGAAAAGACATTTTCCATAATCTTGGCCCAATTATTGTGTAATGGAAAAATTAATATTGACTAGGTCAATAAGTGCAAATTTCGCCCCCCTTATTATTATGGAACAAGAAATTATTTTCTTGTGTATTAATAAGACATGTGCATAAAATATTTATTGGATAAATATTTATGGAAAGAAATAAAGATAAATATTATTCTAGATTTGTTCTAGAATATTATGGAATTATTTTTATTTGATGGATTTATTTTAATTGCAAAATAAAATCCTTGGAGGCTAAGTTTTACTCTCCTATATAAAGAGAGTTCTCCCAAGCCTTACCACACACATAATTTCGACTATCAACTCTTAGAGAGGAGATAGAAAAATTTCCGCCAAGGGGTTGAGGAAAAATCTTGGAGGTTTTCCCGGGTAGCATATCGGAGGGGTTCGAGTCGAGGATTTCCTTCCACCGGGAGTTGCTTGGATCACACGTACGGAAGATCGTGGTGCTCTTCACATCTTCTTGCAATCTTTCTTTTGCGGTTCTTCAACTTGGATTTTGAGATCCAAGAGGTATGATCTACAACCCCCTTGTAGATATAGATCTAGTTATTTTATTACGTGTATTTTATAGATCTAGATCCTTAAATCGCTTCCGTTGCGGATGATATTACTAACACAGAGAACGGCTGAGTAAACCTTACTCGATCAGATTAATGAAATATGAAGAAGATATAGAAGATCAAGCATTAATTGCACAATTAATAGAGGATCAATCAAGGACGGATTTTCTGGTAAACGTTTGAAGAAAAACCCGATCGCTAAAATCAAGGAGAATATTATTAAGGGGGAATCAAGAATAAAATCAAGGATTATTCCCCTCATTAATATAGCCAACGGACGGAAATTCAAATCAAGAATAATCAATGCTATAAATAGAAGACATTGACAGAAAGGAAAAACACACAAGAGAGAACGATCAAAAATCTGAGGAGAAACTCTGTCAAAGTGAAAAATCTTCTATCTGTGCTGAAAGGAAATATCCGTGATCAACTCAAATTTAAGAGCTATAAATCAAACATCAAGCATTGAGATTGATCAACAAGTTGGTGAATTCAATTCACATAAATCAAGCAACTGAATCAGAGCCATCGAGAGGGAGTTGTGTTTGTGATAGTTTCTTTGAAGGATTTGATCCCAGCGAGCGTTGAAAGAGACTGAGTCATCAAGTTGCATGCAAGTCAAGGAGTGATAGTCTTGTAGATTGTGAAGCTTGTAAAGTCAAGGACAATCGTACTATTGTATCTGTGAAAACAATAGTGAATTCCTCCAATCATCACAGGAGAAGAGTGGATTAAGGGATTACACCACCCTAAACCACTATAAGCCTTGTGCCAATTTACTTTCTACAATTTACCTTACTAAATTCATTTAATTGCTTACATTATATCACATATTATTGATTGCTTAACTACATTGAAATAACTTAGTTAGAATGGACTTATCCGCTGCCCAAAAGCTTTCAGTTACAAGAAAAGTTTTTGAAACTCCACTATAGTCATTCACCCCCCCCCCCCCTCTGACTATAGTTTTACTCTTCTCTGGGACCAACAGAGCCATAATATCTGAATTAGATTCCATCAATGACAACCAGGTTATGAACCTAGTCTGTCTTACCTAGAGGGAATGTCCATGTAAGGCTAAGCCCAGTTCTATTTAGACTATGCTTGTTGTAACTTCGTATCATGGCTATATGATAGTGTTGAAGATGTTGGGCAGAAAGCTCGATATTCATAGATGATGACATGATATGTAAGCCCACGAGATCCATTTATGGACTCAAACAAGTTTCTCTAGACGATTTCTTTGTTTGATAATCAAAGGAGTTTGATTTAGTCAAAAGAAGGATATGCCCAATGTGCAAGATGGATAGTGGGAGTGTGTTATGATTTTTGAGTAAGGTGTTGGATATCTCTCTCAAGAATTATCACCCCATGTGACAGTCAATTAATATTTGGTAATTCAAGGTCTTTACGAAAGCACTTGGATTAGCAGTTCTTATTTAGAAATAAGAGTCTATAGCGATAGATTTAACTGTTGTTAGATTATAGTTTACCTATATAGATGTGATGCTAAAAGATTTTAGCATAGATCGCGACAGGGGATACTGCTAGCCGGTGTTCTCAAGATCTATCTATGTTAGGATGTTTGTCCTAATGATAAGGTGAAAAATGATACTTATGGAAGTTTCCTTCGCTACTGCGATAGGAACCATCTTATAGGTAATGCCAGATGTTCATGCTTCATGATGAGTCATGAGCAAGTATATGAAAGTAAATCTGGTGAATGTCGAGAATATCCTTAAACAAGTTAAGGAAGGGTTCCTAGCATATCGAAACTTGGAATTAGATAAATATAGTTATACAGACGTATATCCTAAGTCTTATGAAGGCTAGTGAAAGATACAGTCTGGGTTTGCAGTTACTTTGATTAAGTGATACAGTGAGCTGGAAATGTTCTTGGCTTGGGTCACTGTAAATTCTACAACTAGGCCAGAACACAGTAGTGCCTTAGAGGTGCAGCGGGAGCAGTACATAAGTCTATGAGGTTCATTCGTGAACCTTGTACGGTTCTTCCACCATTACTATATGGCTGATATAGTAAGTGGATTCATTGCTTGGAGCAAGGACCAGGGTCTCGTCGGAGATTCATGTGTGTGTTGAGGCGGTTCCTTTGACTTGATCATATGCAGCATGATATGAAGATAGTCTGAGTCCCCACGGATAGCGATCAGTTCACGGCTAGGTCTGGTTGCGAGAATTGCAAGAGATTATTGTATTTCAACTTGTCTTGTGTGTGCGAGTGATTGGTTTTAGGCCAAGTGGGACATTGTTGAAATAGTGTCCTAAACCTAACCGGGTTGGACCGGATCCGACCGGGTCGGATCATTTCTACTATTTCTTTATGTTTGTGCATAGATTAAATGGCTTTTCTGTTGTCATATGTTTGTTCTATTAAAGAACCAATTATGAATGGTTATACGATAACGTCCTTAGTATTAAACTATGATAGAGAAACCATGATAGGCGATCATGGTTGATGAGATCTCTAATCACTTTAATAAGTTTGATACTTAAATGTCTATAGGCTGATGTACTATTAAACAGGACATTGATAGGACAAACAGACTAGCACGTATTAGATGTCTTCTGTCTTTAAGGGCAGGGATAGATCTCGTCTATCAAAGTCTAGAGACACTTGGACTGTACGTGGACGTGTACTAGAAAATGCGTACGTTAGACTGACCCACTTACACGGATAAGTGTCACACTATGTGACGGATGTGTAACTATCCTTATGACCGGAGTCTACATGGCATCACGGTGTGGATTGTCATGCTTTGATACTATTGAGGTTTCCCCTAGCCACAGGGCGATCATGCAGTAGTGATTGGGTGTGATACTGAAGCATACGGAGTATACATGTTTGGTCGTCTGGAAATCACGTACCCTATCAGTAGGGTGAATATCCGAAAGGGCCTTCTTATAAGGATTGTCTTACTCTCATGAATCTTTGCAAAGTGGAAGTATGAGTTACTTCGAGAGAGCATGATATCCAGATTATAAGATACGGTCGTTAATGTTTGACACTCGACGTACGACCGTATGGATATTATCAGCGATAGGATTGTAAGTTACACGGTAACTATTTCACATGAAATGTAGTAGTCATTGCATTTGACTCTTCCGATGATTGGGGGTCACAGTGTGTTGCTAGACGCTATCCCGTGATCGTTATGCATGATGGACATTTTTGTAATTTGCACTTTGTGTCTACGGCCAACATATTCAGAAGCCTATCAGGTCACACGCATATGAACATCTGGCCAGATAAAATATGGTTATAGTTGATGACCAAATAAGGAAAGTTTATCTCGAGACTGTAAAGGTTATAGTGGTAAATTAATTTGGTGGTATTTATTTATTATGAATAAATATAATACAAGATATTAATTATGATGATTAATTAAATATATGTATTTAGATACATATTTGAATATATATATATATATATATATATATATATATATATATATATATATATATATATGTGTGTGTGTGTGTGTGTGTGTGTGTGTGTGTGTGTGTGTGTGTGTGGATTTTGCAAATTAATTAATCATAGTATTATATTAATTAAATAAAATCTCAATTCCCAAATTATAAGGAAAAAGGACGCCATTATAGAATGTATATGATACATTTGTATTGTGCAATTTAATTAATAAAGATTACCATAATATTAATATTAGATATTAATTGATTTTGAAGAAATAGATTTATGGTAACAAGATAAATATAATCAATATAAGATATTGACAATATCTTGGATATATTTAATAAAGGATATTAAATTAAATGAGATAATTCAATAAAGATATTTTCCTTATTTTACTAGTAAAATGTTTTCTTTCTCTTCAATCTACTAGAAGTTAATCCCAATTAGATTGGGAAGTGCATGGGGCGCCCCACCCTCTATATAAGAGAAGGGTTGGCTAGTTCTTTTGTACATCATAATTCTAAGAGCTAATAGTTCTTATGAAAAATAGAGAGCTTCTTAGGAGAGATTTTGAGAGAGAGAAAGAGTCGGTCTAGCAACCGGATTTTTCTAGTAGCAATCCAATGGTGATCCCGGTGGGTTGTTCGTGTGGACTAGCGATAGAGGCCGAACACTTGGGCGGCTCTTTGCAGAAGTACTCTCCTTAGACGGTCAAAGCGTCGATCTTTTAGATCAACCAAGGTAACCACCGTCTGCTAGCTTGATTGTTTATTGCTTAAACGAAGTCGATCTTGGGTAAAAGGAAATCAAATTTTTGAATTCCGCTGCATTCCCACGTAGATTTCCTAACAGGTGGAACACTGCTGACCTTTCTAGTGACGTTCGTCCAATGAACGTCAACAAAAAATTAATAAAAGACATTCAAAAGAGTGGCATCTGCCTTGGATTGAAGAAGTACTGATGACGGTCAAATTGGTATCATTATTTACCATGAACTTACCCCTGATTTGTGTTCTCAGTGGTGATAATATCTATGAAATCATGGATTAATTAGATAAATGTGATTAAGCCACGTCCGGGGTGACTAAATTGGTATTATGCGTATTAACCGTGTATTTTATGCGTTATTTACCATAAATGGAAGCTACTATGTGTGGTATGGTTTTATTGATAGATGGACGAGTGTTCGAAGCATCATATGGGCTGAATATGAGAGTCAATCGATAAAGAATTGAACCGAACTGAAGGTTGAAGTGTTTCGAGCGGAGATTGGACCCGAGAATCTGATTGGTGATCTTGCACCGCCGTTTCCAAAGCTTTACAAGACGCATTAGGCTTGGACTTCTACATGAAAGTTGTAGGGATTGAAACAGGGATTCCAACACATATTGAATCACCCAAATCGGAGTTGCGTAGGCCAAGTTATGGTCCAAATAACAAAGCTGGTCCTAGGGTATTCCAGGTTAAGTCGGCAGCAGAAAAAAGACAAAAATACCCTCGGTAAACCGGAAGTTACCCGTGGTTTACCGAGGCCCAGAATCTTCCAGAAACTCGTTTTCTTGTCCTCCAAGCATTGGGTTTACCCCTAAGTCAGTTTATACACCTATATAAGGCCATTCAGAGCTACGAAATGGTATTCATCTTCCATTCTCTCATTCATTCATAGATCTATTCATAAATTAGATACAATGTAGTCTTATGGTTATAAGTTCTTCTTTTCTTTCTTGCAAATAAGTCATGAGTCTTTCATTATTGAATTGTGCTTGGTTTACGATCTTCATGGATCGTCTTGAATCGCCGGAGGGAGAGAGAATAGAAGAGTAGATATGTTCTTCATTATGGGTAAGATCTATTCCAATGTTTTATTTCTTTCATAGATTCATAATTTTTCTTGTGTTAGATCTAGATTATGCTTGCATGTAATCATCTATGAATTAATTAAACGAACCTTAATCTTTATTATTCGATTCGTTAATATGAAGCACAGAATTATGGGTTGCGCTCTTCAGATCTACGACGGTCTTTATCACTAGATCTGAATACCTAGTAAATCCTAATTTTGTGGTTTGCCATCAGCTACGTTGATCGACAGGTTCAATTAACAGTAGGTTAGATCTGGCCAATCTGCTTATTGTAATCGTAAAACTAGCATGAAATGTGAAGTGTTAGTTTGGACATAGTCTTGATGGACCCTAGGAACGTGCTGATCAGTGTCGACAGCTGTCTAGGTGGGTTAGCGGTATGGGTTAGCGCTCAATACTGGAAATTCTAGTTTTTTATGCGTTTGGGCTATTACGTACCATTTCAGGAGGGTAGCTGGCGTAGAGATTATCTACTACCATGGTCGGAGTAGATAGGGTTAGGAATTTCACCCATAGCTTAATTACAAATATGGATCAGATATGGTTTAAGAGGAGATTAGTTATGAATAGTGTGGTTAGTGCCTTTTCGATATATGATTGATGATTGGTTTATTTTCATCTCTTTTATTTACTTCTCTATTATGTTGGTCAATGACCACCCTTATCTGGTTGACCTATGAATTATGGTTGTGTTTAACATTATTAAATAATAGTCTCTGTGGGATCGACCTTGACTCGCCCTTACTATACTACGATTGACCTAGTACTCTTGCTAGTACGTCGTGTGTATTAGTGAATTGCATGTGCAATCAAGTACTCATCCAAGTTGATTAATGCAGCCCGACTTTCCCTGGCCAGCCCTGACCTTTATGTAGAGCTGAGTGCAGATGATTATAATACTTGTAGGATCCTCCTTATTTATTCTTTTTGATTTCCTGGTGTAATTATACCAGTGCTGACCTTGCTCTGTTTTGTTGCCTACAGTGTCTAACATTGCTGAGCTTTTTGCTGATGCCGTGGAGGAGGAAGTGTCGGGTGGTGCTCAGCCTGACCAAGTCAAGGGTCAGAGAGGACGATAAGTGTTGAGGTTCCTGCTGCTCAGGCCTCGGGTACTGTCCTGAGCTGCCTGAAGATACCCTGGTCTCCCCTTCTCACTCTGTCCGGGGGGATTCGATCTGGTGAACTTGGACGGGTCTGACCAAGGGTAGGAGAAAGAGGAAGACGAGTTTAGGCTCCATGGAAGGGGGCAAGTTGTGATTGCTGACAACCCCCAGGAGGGCAGATCTAAAAGGAATAGATCCGAGCTTCATTTTGAGGAAGGTCATGAGCACCCTGACTAGGCTGAGGAAGCTCCCGTGGGCCAAGGACGTCTATCCGAGCTGAATGATAGAGATCTAGCTACTGTCATAAGTTTATCTTCTTGCCTTCACTTCTTCTATTATGTCTAGTATCTCTTACTCATAGCACGCAAGTCATTACTGTAGGGGGCCCAAACTGGTCAGGATTTTCTGAAGAGGCTAGCTGAGTCCTCTAACCGTCGAGAGGCTTTAAATATGATCAATGCTGACCTGAATACAAGTTGGCAAAGGTACAAGGACTTGGTGAAGTCCAAAGATGAGGAAATTAAGGCTCTTAAGGAGCAGGCCCAAGCTCATGACGATAAGATAAAGAAGGTGCGGGACCAGTATGTTGTGGAGCTTCAAGAAGCATTTGACAAGTATTTTGCGGAGAACACTAAGCTGGGGCAGGCCTTGGTAAAGCTCCGTACTAAGAAGGCTGAACTGGAGGCTTCTGTTCCAATACGAGCAGCTCAAGTTGTCCAGGAGTACAAGTCGTCGTCCTAGTTCATCGGGACCGTGAAAGCACTGGTTACCCTTGTCATGTGGCATGGGTTTACCTTGGGAGTGGATGAGGCCAAGCTGCATTATGTTGATTTAGTTGTTGATGATGTTCCCCGTAGGGGTATGTACAAGCCTGGGGCCAACACGAATTATGATGACCGCATGAAGGAGTTGCAGGCTGGGGAGGATATTGCCACCAAATATGCTTGCAAATCTCCTCCTCGTCAGGTTTTAGGGTCAGTTCCTTCCTCGACTCCTTCCACAGCAGCATGACAGCAACAAAATCCTACTCCTGAATCTTAGCTTGTCTTATTGTAATTTTGCTTTTCGCTTTGTCTAGACATATTTTATTTTTCAAAACTATCAATTATGTACTTTTGACAAGTTCATTTAAGTTCTTTTTACCTTAACTTTTTTTGCGATTTTGCTTTAAGCTCTTGCCTGGAGCATTTCTGTGAGGTGGTGAGGTCTTGCCCCCCAAGTATGTCATGCGTCTATACTGTTTTCGGATGACATACTTGATTTCCTTATCTGTTTGTTGTTTATTAGTTGTGCTTTAGTTCAATTTGCATGAACTGCAGACATAGGGAGTTTGCCTTTTGCAAACTGTCCGAGTCTGACCTGCAGAGCTCAGTTCGATTTGCCTGACCTGCAGACTTAGGGAGTTTGCCTTTTGCAAACTATCTGAGTTTGACCTGAAAAGCTCAGTTCAATTTGCCTGACCTGCAGACTTAAGGAGTTTGCCATTTGCAAACTGTCTGAGTCTGACCTGTAGATCTCAGTTCGATTTGCCTGACCTGTAGACTTAGGGATTTTGCCTTTTGCAAACTGTCTGAGTCTGACCTGCAGAGCTCTGATCGATTTGCCTGACCAACACACTTAAGGAGTTTGCCTTTTGCAAACTATCTGAGTCTGACCTGCAGAGCTCAGTTCGAAGTCCTCTTTACGGGCTATAAATTTGTCCTGCAAACTTAAATACAGCATGCATGTATTTGAAAATAAATATTTATTGAATACCTCGATGTTTGATTACATCTTATTTAAAAACACAAAATTAAAGAAAAATATCATATAATTGGAACTTGTCCTAGAAATAAAATCTGCGCAAGTTATTGGCGTTCCAGCTCCGTGGTTTGGTCCTGCCACCGGCATCAGCTAGCTGGTATGCTCCAATGCCATGGACATTTACCACTTTTTAAGGTCCCTCCCAGTACGGGTCATGTTTACCTTGAGGTCCTGATGGGAGTCAACTTCACTGCATTTTTGTATGTGAATTTGCCCCGGTTATTACTTTATTGGCATGTTTTGGGTAGATTTAGTCCTTTTCAAGAGTATTATCGAGGGTATTAAGCACGGGGAGTTAAACTGTTACATCGATAGTAAACTCTGCCTTTTTAACGATATTTAGCTCTTTTCCGAGCACTTTTGTCTTGCGGAATTACGCGTGGTGGTTGTTCGTATATGTTGTTGCAGGACTTAGGTGACTCGAGAACCCGGAAGGCGATGTTTTGGAATGTGAAACGTGGTCGTGGCTCAAAATTAGCATGAAAGTGAGGAAAGGTCAAGTTTGGAGTGAAATCAAGGCAAACTGGCATTTGCCCTACCTCAAACTGGCGTTTGACTCAAGCCTACCTCAAACTAGCGTTTGGGCAGTCCAAACTGGCGTTCACGGAATTAGCACTTGATACTGAAAGTTGGGTTTTCAGGCAAACTAGCGTTCAAATCACCTCAAACTGGCGTTTGGATGTGTTCAGCCCGAATCTAGAAGGCTCGCACAAGGCAAACTAGCGTTTGGCCAATGCAAACTCTAGTTTGTCCCCGACAGCAGTATTTCGCCATACCTGTCCGTTAATATTTATTTTGGCCCATCTTGCAGGCCATTTCTGGTCAAGTTGTCTTGATGAAAGTTGTAGAGGATTGAATCCGATTTCCAATGCATTTTGAATCATCTCATTTGGAGCCCTAGAAGTGAAGTTATTATGAAAATATTGAAGCTTGGTGCAAACGAGCGTTTACGGAGCAATGCTGAGTACTAAGAGTTGGCCTTTCAGGAAAACGAGAATTTGCCATGACACAAACGCTCGTTCATGGTCGGGATGCGGCAAAAACCTATAAAAACACTCTTTTTCGGTCCCATATGATATCTATTCAGTACTTAAACGTTTTAGGGTTTCTTAGGGGCGATTTCCATTAGTTTAAACTTTGTTTCAATCCTTAGATCATAGATTTAATTCCTAGCAACTCTATACAACTTTCATAGCTTAGATTTTCGATTGGTTATCCAAGATTTCATCTTTTGAAGGAGACTTTCATACAAATCAAGGTATCATCTTTTATGGTAATTATTTCTTTATCTTTCAATTATTAGATTATGTCTTTGATTATGGCTTTCATTATTATTTCATTGTTCAATTCCATCATGAGTAGCTAAATAGTTGTGTAGCCGAATTATGTAAAAGGGGGTGAAACGCCTTAAGGGGGATTAGACGGGAGTAGTGTAGCGCTTAATTAAACGTTTGTATGATTAATCCACGTTCTAAAACTTGTTCTTATAAATATTATAGCTTTGAATTAGATTGACAACCTTGTTCACTGTCACACACACATCGAACTCATAGATGTATTTTGCGGTGAGATGTGGGATAAGGGGTTTTAGGATCATTGCGTAGACACAGCCTAGTTGTTAGATTGACAACCTAGCTAGTTGTTAGGACTGTGCCCTATGCGAGGTTTTCATCGATTTTCCGAGCGGCTCTAGATTTTGGTAAACCATGTTAGGTTAGTTGGCTTTCTAAAGGGAGGGTTATTATCCTAGCATAGGGTGTTAAGCGAGAGTTGTTCAGACCTTGACACCAGAATTAGGTGCTGGCACCCGTGGATGTCATATAAACTGAATTGGATAGGTAGGTCGGTTAAGACACGCTCATTGTCAAGTCTTTCATGTGGGCTAAAAGTAACTCGATGGGTCGTAGTTCGGTTATGATTTTTAATCATATAAGTAAAACCAGTAGTGTAATCATTATTTCTGCATTAGTTGTTAATCTTTCCACTATCTATTGACCTGAACCAAGTTCTACGTCGACTTTGGTACTTCACTGTTACTTCCTGTGGATTTGACCTTGTAACCACAATATTGCCCTAACCCGATACTCTGTTGATTAATGTTAGGGGTTAAGTATTTTTCTCTCAAGAATTTTGGGGCCGTTTCCGGGGAGTACATGGTGAATATCTTGTAAGTTGACCGAAAGCCTAGGTTAGGTCATTTTTATTTGTTTTATTGTTTTTTTTTCTATTTTTGACAGTGCATGACCACGAGAAGTTCAAAACAACCTCTTATCGAGCCGATTGTAGAGATTGAAGCCTTTGCACGCTTCTGCAACAGTCAAAGAAGAAAGGAGATCGTTATCGGGACTCCAAACCCTCTGTACGAAGAAGAAGGATTAATTGATATGTCTCTGTCAGACTTCTCTGAAGAGATGGATGAGCTTAATGGTAGATATAATTTCGTTGGTCGGGATAATTTTGAGCCTTTGACTGAGCACAATGCACCGGGCAGTACATCCAACCTTAGGGATACAACTTTACAATTGACCCCAATCCGTGATCGTATAGAACAATTGGAGAATGATGGGTTAAGACTCCAGCAAACAATCGACCCTCAATACACTCAGAGAATGGGAATTGGGTGTAACCGAGGTGGGCGATTTGGACGATTGGGAGGCGGTGGTAGAGCGACTTGGGGTAAGCAGAGCAGGAACACTCGGCGTACTCTCGGCCGCCATTACAACAACAGAACACTCAGCAGTTTGGGCAGTATGACCAAGCTACATTCGAAAGGGTACTTTTGATGCTGGCTGAACAGGGAAACCCACAAAACCAAAATAATCAGTAGAATCGGAATAATCAACAGCTACCTATTCAGCAACATAAGCAGCAACCCAACCAGGATAATTATCAGCAACAATATCAAAGGGAACAACCGAGGAATGTAAGACCACCGGGACAAGGACCTAGAGTTTGCCGAGATTATGTCACTACCCCACATGAGGTGGTAGGGCATAACCCCATAAGAATGCCACCCATAAATGAAAACAACATGGAGATCAAGCAGAACATCTTGAACATGTTCGGAGAGCATGCTTTGTTCCACGGAAAGTCCACAGAAGATACTAACAGTTTTCTCGATCATTTCATGCAAATCTGTGGGACTATAAAATATAATGGGGTGCCAGAGGATGCAATACGGATGATGGTTTTTCCGTTGCACTAAAAGGGGCTGCTAGAGATTGGTTCGATTCATTGCCTAATGATTTGTTGCATACATGGGAGGATGTAGTGCAAGTTTTTCTAAGGAAGTATTTCCCTCCAGCCAAGATACCAGACCTGAAGGAGGATATTTCGACATTTGATGGATTGAGGGGAGAGACTTTGAAAGAGACATATGAGAGATTTCGGGGCTTGCTGAAGAAATTCCAACCACATGGTTTCTCCACGGTTGAACAGGTGATTATCCTATTTAGAGCTTTGGAACCAGTGGACCAGAATAAGCTCAACTCTGCAAGTGGTGGTGATATCATGAATTTGCCCCCAGAACAGGCAATGCAACAGATAAGGAATGCTGCTGAAGGAGAAGGGCAGTGGGGCTCTACAAGAAAGAACAAGAAAGCGCATTTGGAAAATGTAAAGTCGTTGAAAGACGATTTGGATAGAGAGCAAGCGTTGCACGAGAAGATGCAAGCTATGTCACTAATGATGGAAAAGATGGAGGCAGAAAGAAAGACGGCATTATAATGCCAAATGTGTGGAGGTGGCCATTCCGCTTTGCAATGTACTTCACTAAAGAAGTCTACTTACCCACAATAGTTGCCTCCACAACAGCAACAGAATGTGTTTGCAATGGGACAGGTAAAGAATAATCAACAAGATTTTGGCCAACAGCAACAGTGGAATTCGAATTTCGATAATCAGCAGGGCCAGCAGTTCGAGTATGGCATGGAAGAGCAGCAGCAGTACAATGTGAGCTATGTTGGACAAGGTAATAGGGGTAACTGGAATCAGAACCAGCAAGGGAAAGGTTGGAATCAAACACAGGGGCAGAATTGGAATCGAAACAATAACAATCAGAACCAAGGGTTCAGGCAGAACCAAAGCCCAAATAACCAATCGTAGAATCAGAACCCCCGGAATCAGAATGCCTATCAAAATACCAATCAAGGCATGTATCAGAACAATCAAACAATGCAGGCCACCAACAAAGTGAGAATAATCGAAGCTGGGGCGAGAATAATCGGGGCGAGAATCGAGTTGGGGAGCAATCAAGTGTAGGATGTAATATCTCCGGATGGATCAAGATTCACCCGATTACGCAGCGGGAAGTACAAGATCTAGATCTAACAACCAAAATACATGAATATAATAGATCTAAACCTACGAGGGGGTTTAGATTGCTTACATGCTTATTGTGAATAAGCACCAAGAACAATCCGAGATCCAAGATCCAAGAATTGAGAAGCCACCGTCTTCCGGCGTGTATCTCCAAGAAACACCAAGTGGATGGTGATTCAAGCCGCCGGACCTCCTCGATATGCTACTGGAATAATCCCGAGGATTATCCCAACTCGAAACCCTTAGTAAAATAACCGAAATATCAAAGCTATTTTACTCCTTATATTTTCGAAAAACATGTTATGATTTTAGGCTTGGGAGAACTCTCTTTATATAGGAGAGTAATCCTAGTCTCCAAGGCATTATCTAATTAATACAAAATCAATTAAGATAATCATTTTCCTTAAAAAGATAAATCCAGAATATTCTCAAATTAATAAGGATATATATAAGATTTTCTTTTCCAATTATTTAACAAATAACCAATTTAATCACATGTCTTATTATTTATTAAGAAAACTAATTCCTCAACAAATAATAAATGAAAATATGCGCCACCTTAAACCCTATCATACAAGGGTCACACGCATTTTTCATCATCTTGGGCCGAGAGTTGGGCAGATTTTGCATCATTAAAACAAAAGAAAATTTATAAACCTATACTACCATGCAAAACTACCTCCTAACCGGCCGAATACCGGGTAGTTGCTAGTAAAGTTGGATAAGTACGGGTATCGATCCTCAGGGAAAAGGGATGTTGAATCTAATCTAATTAATCCTCTCAATTGTTACTAACGAAAACAAATAAACGAAAGAACAAATAAAATAAACGAAAGAGCAATTAAAATAAATCTAACCTACGAAATAAAATAACACAACCTAAACTAAACTAAAGATACATGGGCTCAAACAATGTACAAACCAAGTGATTTCAATCCTAGTTCATCTCATGATTTCAATTCAAATTGTGGTTTCACCTTGACACGAGACACAAATCCCTAATCTCTTAGTGAATCCGTATTAGTGAATTCAATTTATCAATCTCTCCTCTCTCGAATGTTGAGACCGATATTCAAACAAAACGAAGGTGTAGATTCAGGTTAACTCTCGTATTTTAGAATCTAACAACCTAGATAATTAATCGATTAATTTGTCATCATTAATGATTAAAAATCCTATCTTTCTATGGTGATCTAGCGTTTATGCAACTTCCGTATTATAAACATCCATAGAAAACTGATCTCTCGATCTATTCTCATGGCATCATAAACACAAAGAAAGATACAAAATAAATCAACAATCATGAAGAAAAACTGGAATTGAATAAATTGAAAGAAATCAAACTCACATAGTTTTGAACAAGGATTGATCCATGAAAACGAAAAACATCTAAACTACTCCTAATCTAACCTCGGTTCACCCGAGCACAAGGCTCGGGTGACCGGCCTTCAAACTCTCAAGATGCGGCTGCTGGCCTCTCTTTTGTTGTGAAGAAATTTCTGAATGAATTTAGGGTTTGGGGCTGCTGTGTTTTTATAATAAAACTAAGTCGGCTGCTACAGTAACCTAAGTCGGTTTCAGCAAAAACGGCGGTGGACGCTCGTTTAAATAACCGGACGCCCGTCCAGGATGCTTGGACGGAGACTAGACGTTCGTTTAGCCAGCGTCTAAACTCTCTGTATGTAAAATACGATTCTGGACGCCAGTTCACATCTTCAGACGCCCGTCTAGCTCTGGACGCTCGTTCGGTAATCTTGGACGCTCGTCCACACTGATGCAGAACGGATTTCTTGATCATTATCCTTTTCTTCCGCCATCTTTATCCTCTTTCTCTCATCTCTATCTCTTCATCAACACTTCAAATTCGACTTTGACTCTTCCAAATCCTTTCCTAAGTTAAAGATATGTATCTACACACATCGAAAACATACCAAAACGTAACACGATTCCAAAACAACATAAAATCACCAAATAAAGCATATAAATCGATACGTTTTCATATTTAACCATTAAAAACCTCATTTACTCAATACTTACATATATAGCTCAAAATCTATGAAAATCATACGAATGTAGAGGAAATTGATATATAAAATATCTATAAAAATCACTATAATTTAGCCCTTAACACCGAGTCCACAAAAAATATCTTTTCATGTATTTAATTATCTAGTCCAACTAAACAATTAATCCACATATCAATTATATAGTCCAATCCAACTATTTAATTATAATTGAGGTGAAACGACGAGAAAACATATGCTATGTTAGGAGCCACGTCGGGGACCATGGACCCATATTCAGTAGCTACAATAAATTAAATAATATTATCCGTCAGACCGAGCAATAATATTCAATCTATTAATTCCGGGATTACACCACCATAAACCCGAAACTGAACTCTGCCGAATATAGATAACTTAAACTCAACTATGAGTTGATAAGGTGTCCACTGATATAATCATTACATACAGATAAATCCTCCATAGACTGTTCATTTTGATTCGGGATATCTCCGCAAACCCTTCTCGAAACCTCTTATCCTTATTTACCATTAACCCCCTAGTGATCAATTAAATCATAACTAATATAATATGAACTCCGCGGATAGATCAGTTTCTAGGATTAACAAATAAGGGAACTGTCTGTCTACTTCCCGAGGGAAGGAATGGATTTCATATCTGTGATAGCACAGACTACTCAATCATCCAAAAATAGAGCCAACGAGAAGTGTTGGACCACATACTACGAAGTGATCCTTACTAACACATCAAACTCTACCCTAGTCTAAGCGCTTTATGCAGTGATCACCTCAGAGATTGAGATTAATCCATATATGATCATCTTGTGATTCGATAAGACTTCACGATTACGGAATTATATCGAGAACTCAAATCAAATCGGTCCAAATTTCTATATGATTATCATCATATATAAATGCCCCACTAAGTACCTTTTTACCGGCAGTCCGGGATAAGATTTGTCACACCTAAAGTGTTAGGTGCATTATTAGCATATTAATCATGAGACCCGCATTTTAGATTAATCAACGCTACGGACTAAGTTAATTTTAAGTACATCTCACTAACTCAGCCCTCTTGTGTATAGCCATACACTGAGTTATGTGATTACATAAACGAGGTACTTAGGGTTTTCAGTAGTGTCTTAATAATAAGCATACATGCATATAATAAGATGAATTATTAATTCTGTCCTAAAACAATTATATAATTGTCTTTCGGGCACTACACCTAACATCAAGGATGGAACCAGAATCAGGGGCAACAAGGAAACAATAATCAGCAAGCTAGCCGTCAAAACAGAAATAACAATTATGGGACTTATCAACACCCGAATGCGCACCTTCATCAAAATAACCAATCAAGCAATTCGGGTACCCAGAAGACCTCAACTGAGTTTCTGTTAGAGAAGATGGATAAGACTATCTCTGAGCTAAATAAGAGTGCTATTGAACAGAAGGTAGCAACGTACTCAGGTATCCGGAATTTAGAGACTCAAGTTGGGCAAATCACAAATACATTGAAGAAGAGTCGGAGTGATGCTGAGCAGAATCCGAGGCAAGTGAATGCCATATTCACTAAGAGTGGTAGAGAGCTGGGAGTTGACCAGCCAAAGCAAGCAATTGTAGCAGAAGAATATCTGGATGAGGAGGATGAAGCTGAGGCAGCAGAGAGAGAAAGAATGGAAACCGAGTTAGAAGCGGTAAGAAGAGAGTTAGCTGCTGTTAAGAGAGACCTCGCGATTGTAAGGAAAGAGCAAGCAATGGAAGTACAGAGGGAGCAAGAAGCTCAAACCAGAAGAGATAAAGAAATGGAGAAGTATGATTTCATAGTGCTGGACATTAAAGAGGAGGAGCCGAGCAAGCCAATGATGACAAAAGAACCTACATCTGGGCCTCCAAGGCCAAACACTCGAGGTAAGAAAACTTTTATGCCCCATCCCCTCCTAATTTTGATGAGAATACGTTGTCTTACCCACCTAAGGGTCCTAAGAAGCTGGTCCTTACTGAGAGTCAGAGTAGATTCCTCGACATTCTTAGGAAGGTAGAGATCAATGTTCCCTTGTTAGAGGCAATTGCTAGTGTGCCTGAGTATTTTAAATGTTTGAAAGGGATGTTGACAAGTCGAGAGAAAATGAGTAAGATAGTTAAGCTGAGGGAGGAGTGTTCAGCGGTTTATGATAGTAAGATACCCCTAAGATGAGAGATAGATGAGGTTTCACCATTCTTATCACCATAGGCAATACTGCAATTGAAAATGTTTTATGTGATTTAGGAGCTTCTGTGAGCTTGATGCCTAAGGCTTTATATGAAAAATTAGGGTTAGGTGAATTGGAACCTACGGGAATGACCCTACAGATGGCTGATAGGTCGGTAAGGAAACCTTTGGGGGTAGCGGAAGATGTCTTAGTGCAAGTTGGAAAGTTTGTGTTCCCCGTGGATTTTGTGATTCTTGACATGGAGATGGACTTCAATACCTCTGTTTTTTTAGGTCGTCCCTTTTTGACCACCAGTGATGCTCAGATAGGAGTTAAGAGTGGATATATTTCTTTTGGTATTAGAGGCGAGAGAGTGCGTTTAAATGTTTACAAGGATAGAGGTCCAAATGCTATAAATGATGAATGATTATATACAGAATCTTTTTTTTCTTGTGATGTTGTGCGTACTGACGTGCAGGAAGGAAAAATATTGTCAAAGGGAGATGCGGTGCGCTTACGAGATGTCGTCGATGGAGGCAAGATCGAGGCACAGAATAAATCGGGATCGCTCGTTGCACTGGTGCTCCACAAGCTGGGAAAAGTGCGGATTGATAAACCGCCTAATTGCAAGAAGTCTAAGAGGAAGCCATCTCCAAAGGGGGAGAGGAAAGATAGTGTGAGATGGCAAAAGAAAGCAGCATAAGTGACACGAGGTAAGCCGCTCACTAGCTCGACTATTTTTATGATTGCCCTTGGGATATCTACGAGCATGTTTAAACTGATGAAAGCGGAATATGGTTGACTTGTTATGAGCTTACATGATATTTGATGAGTGTCTGCTTGAGTTGTTTGAGTCGTTTATGATTTGAGTTTGTTAAGCGTCACCCGGTCAAGCCAACGACGTAAAACACAGGCGCTTGTGGGAGGCAACCCACATTTTTGCTTTATTGGTTTAGATCTTATTGGGACCCTGAGAGGATATTTTACACCCGACTCTTGTTTTTGACATGCATTTTATAGCCGATATTTTCTTTATATATACATCTCCATGTTTGTGTTACCTACACTTAAGGTTTCGGCCTTTCGTTGTAGAGAATTCTTCGTGTTTACTTTGTAGAACAGACACCCTGGGAGATACATTTGTGGATGTTGCATTGCATTGATGATGCTTTTTCTTGTGATTCGGCTAAGTTTTTTTCCTTTCTCACTCACACACTGAGGACAGTGCTTCGTTAAGTGGGGGGTAGGAGACTTAGCTTCACTGTTTTTGTTGATAAATTGTTATGCCATGTTTTCATATACTTGAATGATTTGTAGGCTTATTTTTTGCTATATCGTGTGAATTTGAGCCATATTTTAAAAAAAATTCATGGATTGATGTTGTGTTATATGTTGAATCATGATATCCTTAGGTTAAGTGTTTTACAATTGAGTAAATGCATGCGAGTTAAGTCATGATCTTGTTATAAAAATGGACTATACACGCACCTAATAGCTTCCATATCATGAGTTATGGTAATTAGTGATGCTTATAGTTGTCATAGTCTATTCAGTTACCTAGAACTTATATGATTAACTTCAACGCGAAATAGAAAGGTCTATCTTGGTAGATTAAGGGATGACGGTCTTGGAATTTCTTTGACCCAACCACAGCAAATAGCCAACCCTGTACATAATTTCCACAGAAACCCCTCTGAGCCTTTGTAAGGTGGTTAGACCCCCACCCGAACATAGCCATTCGTTGATTAGCCTATAATTACCGACCCTTAGCCTTTATTTGTGGTCTACATTTCTTTGGCTCCCTACGAGTGAGTTTTAATCTTATTTTGGGCACACTTGCTAGCACAAGTGTGGGGTGGTGAAGATGTGTATCAAAGTGTGGTGTTGGTGAATCTTTTGTACTACGAATGAGAATGGGTAGCAAAAAGTGTTGGTGTTTGGTTTAGTAAAATAAAAAATAAATAAATAAAAGAAAAGAAAAGGAAAAAAATTCAAAATCAAAATCAGTCAAAAAAATGGAACAAAGTGTTTGAAAAAGTTGAGTCAAAGAATGTTTGATGAAGGCCGTGTATTAATTCTTCCAAAGTGGCGTTGGTGGACGAGTTTTCATTAAAGTATGTTGGAATTTGAGAGTAAAGAAGGAGAATTTTTGCTTGAACCAAACTAAGGAGGTGAGTTATGTGGCAATTTCAAGAAGTTTTGATTAAGCTCACTCGTTTTTCTCTTTTGATATTCCTTTTATCTTTTTGTTTAGCCCCGTCCCTAGCCTAACGTTACAACCGTGCAAGTCCTACCCGACCTTAGTTAGCCTTGATTTGACCTCGATTAGTGGAGATGTTTATGAAGTATAAGCCTATGGTGTAACAACAATAGTCATGCATCTATAATCTGAACCGGTTAACTGTCATGAATGAATGAGAAGCTATGCACACACTCACATTCCATTTTTGTAATAAGGTAGGATTAGACTCAATTGCATTTGCCTGGTTGTTGTCACTTGCCCTTTGCATATGATGATCCCGTGTATGACTACAATGTTGACTCTATGTTACATTTTAGAGTCGCTTTGTTTGCTCGAGGGCGAGCAAAAGCTAAGTGGGGGGTAGTTGATGGAGTCAACTTCACTGCACTTTTGTATGTGAATCTGCCCCGGTTATTACTTTATTGGCATGTTTTGGGTAGATTTAGGCCTTTTCAAGAGTATTATCGAGGGTATTAAGCACGGGGAGTTAAACTGTCACATCGATAGTAAACTCCGCCTTTTTAACGATATTTAGCTCTTTTCCGAGCACTTTTGTCTTGCGGAATTACGTGTGGTGGTTGTTCGTATATGTTGTTGCAGGAATTAGGTGACTCAAGAACCCGGAAGGCGATGTTTTGGGATGAGAAACGTGGTCGTGGCTTGAAATTAGCATGAAAGTGAGGAAAAGTCAAGTTTGGAGTGAAATCAAGGCAAACTGGCATTTGCCCTACCTCAAACTAGCGTTTGACTCAAGCCTACCTCAAACTATCATTTGGCCAGTCCAAACTGGCGTTCACGGAATTAGCACTTGATACTGAAAGTTGGGTTTTCAGGAAAACTAGCGTTCAAATCACCTCAAACTGGCGTTTGGATGTGTTCAGCGGGAATCGAGAAGGCTCATACAAGGCAAACTAGCGTTTGGCCAATGCAAACTCTAGTTTGTCCCCGACAGCAGTATTTCGCCGTACCTATCCATTAATCTTTATTTTGACCCACCTTGGAGGCAGTTTCTGGTCAAGTCTTCTTGATGAAAGTTGTAAATATTGAATCAGCTTTCCAATTCATTTTGAATCATCTTATTTGGAGCCCTAGAAGTGAAGTTATGATGAAAATAATGAAGCTTGGTGCAAACGAGCGTTTACGGAGCAATGCTGAGTACTGAGAGTTAGCCTTTCAGGAAAACGAGCGTTTGCCGTGCCACAAATGCTCGTTCATGGTCGGGATGCGGCAAAAACCTATAAAAACCCTCTTTTTCGGTCCCATATGATATCTATTCAGTACTTAGATGTTTTAGGGTTTCTTAGGGGCGATTTTAGGGCGATTTCCATTAGTTTAAACATTGTTTCAATCCTTAGATCATAGATTTAATTCCTAGCAACTCTATACAACTTTCATAGCTTAGATTTTCGATTGGTGATCCAAGATTTCATCTTTTGAAGGAGACTTTCATACAACTCAAGGTTTCATCTTTTATGGAAATTATTTCTTTGTCTTTCAATTATTTGATTATGTCTTTGATTATCGCTTTCATTATTATTTTGTTTTCCAATTCCATCATGAGTAGCTAAATAGTTGTGTAGCCGAATTATGTAAAAGCGGGTGAAACGCCCTAAGGGGGATTAGACGGGAGTAGTGTAGCGCTTAATTAAATGTTTGTATTATTAATCCATGTTCTAAAACTTGTTCTTATAAAGATTATAGCTTTGAATTAGATTCACAACCTAGTTCACTGTCACACACACATCGAACTTATAGATGTATTTTGCGGTGAGATGTGGGATAAGGGGTTTTAGGATCATTGCGTAGACACAGCCTAGTTGTTAGATTGACAACCTAGCTAGTTGTTAGGACTGTGCCCTATGTGAGGTTTTCCTCGGTTTTCCGAGCGGCTCTAGATTTTGTTAAACCATGTTAGGTTAGTTGGCTTTCTAAAGGGAGGGTTAATTAGCTTGGCATAGGGTGTTAAGGGAGATTTGTTCAGACCTTGACACCAGAATTAGGAGTTGGCACCCGTGGATGTCATATAAACTGAATTGGATAGGGAGGTCGGATAAGACACGCTCCTTGTCAAGTCTTTCCTGTGGGGTAAAAGTAACCCACTGGATCGTAGTGCGGCTATGCTTTTTAATCATATAAGTAAAACCAGTAGTGTAATGGTTATTTCTGCATTAGTTGTTAATCTTTCCACTATCTATTGACCTGAACCAAGTTCTACGTCGACTTTGGTACTTCATTGTTACTCCCTGTGGATTCGACCTTGTAACCACTATACTGCCCTAACCCGATACTCTGTCGGTTATAGTTAGCGGTTAAGTATTTTTCTATCAGGTCCCTGCCTGCTCACATCATTTTTTCTCAATACTAAATCTCCTTCCTTAAAGTAAGTGTGTTTGACTTTGAAGTTGTAGTATTGTGAAATTCACTGCTTGTACTTAGCCATTCTAAGGAAGGCTACATCTCTAGCTTCTTCCAACTCATCCTTAGAGTGTCCGAGTTCAATTTCCTGATCTACCTCCCGATAAAGTTCTGCTCTCGGTGAGGGGAGGCCGATCTCTGCTGGTATAACTGCTTCACATCCATACGCCAAGGAAAATGGAGTTTCTCCTATTGTTGAGTTCGGGGTAGTTCGATATGCCCAAAATATGTTGGGTAAGTGCTCTACCAAATTTTCTCCTTCTTCTTCTAACCTCTTTTTTAGGCCAGTTTTGATCTGTCTATTAGTTTGCTCGACCTGTCCATTTTCCCCAAGGTGTCCGACAGACGTGAAGTGTTGTGTGATGCCCATCTCGGTGCACCATGCTCTGACCGTTCGATCCTCGAACTGAGTTCCATTGTATGAGATCATGGTGTTGAAATAGTGTCTTAAACCCAATCGGGTTGGACCGGATCCGACCGGGTCGGATCATTTCTACTATTTCTTTATTTTTATACATATATTAAATGGCTTTTCTGTTGTCTTATATTTGTTCTTTTAAAGAACCAATTGTGAATTGTTATATGATAATGTCCTTAGTATTAAACTGTGATAGAGGAACTATGATAGGCAATTATGGTTGATGAGATCTCTAATCACTTTAATAATTTTGATATTTAAATGTATCTAGGCTGATGTACTATTAAACAGGGCATTACTAGTACAAACAGGCTAGCACGTATTAGATGTCTTCTGTCTTTAAGGGCAGGGATAGATCTCGTCTATCACAGTGTAGAGACACTTGGACTGTACGTGGATGTGTATTAGAGAATGCGTACGTTACACTGGCCCACTTACATTAAGTGTCGCACTATGTGGCAGTTGTGTAATTATCCTTAAAACTGGAGTCTTCATGGCATCACGGTGTGGATTGTCATGCTTTGACACTATTGAGATTTCCCCTATCCACGGGGCGATCATGCAGTAGTGATTGGGTGTGACATTGAAGCATGTGGAGTATAAATGTTAGTTTGTCCGGGAATCGCGTATCCTATGATTGGGATTGAATATCCGAAATGGCCTTCTTATAAGGAATGTCTAGCTCTCATGAATCATTGCAAAGTGGGAATAATGTGTTATTCCGAGAGAGCATGATACCTAGATTATAAGATATGATCGTTAATGTATTGACACTCGAGATACGATCGTATGGATATTATTACTGCGGTAGGATTGTAATTTACACGGTAACTGTTTCACATGAAAGATAGTAGTCATTGCATTTGACTCTTCCGATGATTGGGGGTCACGGTGTGTTGCTAGACGCTATCCCGTGATCATTAGGTATAAAGGGCATTTTTGTAATTTGCACTTTGTGCCTGCGGCCAACATATTCGGAAGCCTATCGGGTCACACACATATGAACATCAAGTCGGATTAAAATATGGTTATAGTTGATAACCAAATAAGGAAAGTTTTATCTCAAGACTATAAAAGTTATAGTGATAAATTAATATGGTGGTATTTATTTATTATGAATAAATATAATACAAGCTATTAATTATGTTGATTAATTATATTGATTAATTAAATATACATATATATATATATATATATATATATATATATATATATATATATATATATATATATATATATATATATATATATATATATATATATATATGATATACATGTATTTTGTAAATTAATTAATCATAGCATTATATTAATTAAAGAATATTCCGGATACCAATTATTTGGCAAAAAGGACGCATGTTGATTATGTATAAGATACACTTGGATTGTGCAATAATTAATAAGATTACCATAATATTATTAGATATTAATTGATTTTGAAAAAATAGATTTATGGTAATAAGATAAAGATATATTCAATATAAGATATTGTCAGTATATATCTTAAGAAAAATATTTAATATAAGATATTGAATATTAATGAGATAAATCAATCAAAAGGATTTTCCTTATTTTGTTGGAAAAGGGTTTTTCTCTTTCATCTATCTTCTAGGAAGCTTCTCCTAATCAAATTAGGAGCATTGCGGCGCCACATACACCTATATAAGAAAGGGTTGGCTAGCTCTTTTGTATCATCACAACTCCGAAAGCTAATTGTTCTTGAGAAAAATAGAGAGCTTCTAGTAGAGAGTTTTAGAGAGAGGAAAAGGCCGGTCTAGCAACCGGATTTTTCTAGTAGCAATCCAAGATGGGATTCCGGCGGGCTGTTCGTGTGGATCACCGGTAGAGGCCGAACGCTGGGCGGCTCCGTGCATCGCTACTCTCCTTAGACGGTCAAAGCATCGATCTTTTAGATCAACCTAGGTAACCACCATCTATTAGCTTATTTATTTATTGCTTAAAAGAAGTTGATCCTAGTCAAAGGAAATAAATTTTTGAATTCCGCTGCGTTCCCGCGTAGATTTCCTCACACATGGACTTAGGTATGCCGTAACTACATACTACGTTTTTCCAAAGAAACTTCTAGACGGCTTTAGCCGTGATGGTGGTTAAAGCTTCAACTTCTACCCATTTTGTAAAGTAATCCATTGCCACGATTAGGAACCTGAGATTACCTAGAGCTATGGGAAGGGGTCCGACCAGATCTACCCCCTATTGATCAAAAGGCCATGGATCGACTATCGGGGTCATTTTCTCTGAGGCTTGATGAGATACGTTGTCGTGAACCTGGCACGGTTTGTACTTCAGGACGAGTTCGTTCACGTCTCGTTGCATAGTTGGCCAGTAATATCCTAACATGAGACACTTTCTTGCTAGAGTTAGACTCCGCCATGGTTTCCATAGATTCCTAGATGAATTTCTCGGAGGAGATAATTTCGTTCATCTTCTGAAGCACATCTGAGCCATGGAGTAATGAACGATCTTCTATAAAGGACGTTATTAAATAGGGTGTACTTGACTGCCAAGAACTTTAGCCTCCATGTCTATGATTTATCTATAGGAAGGGTCTCATTCTTTAAATAGGACACAATTGGGTCCATCCAAGTGCTCTTCTGAGTAACCGGCTAAACTTCACTGTTGGCATAACTGCGCTCTGTTAGCTGTTCCACCAGAACTTTCTTATCTGAGACGAAGTTAGACGCTAACTTTGAAAGTGCATCAGCTCACTTGTTCTGAGATCGAGAGACCTGCTCGATCTGAACAGATTGAAAATTTTGAAGTAACGACTGAGCTACAACTAAGTACTTCTTCATAGGTTCTTCATTTTCTTCGTATTATTTCTTCACGTGATTGACCACGAGTTGCGAGTCACTAAAAACTTGTAAATTGTTTGCTTTCAATTTATTTTCTAGCCTAAGCTTGGTGATTAGGGCTTCATATTCTGCTTCGTTATTTGTCGCTTGGAACCCGAAACACAGAGCATACGGATACTCTTTCACCTTTTTAATGAGTAGGAGTCCTGCTCCTACCCATTCTTTACTTGTAGAACCATCTACGTATAATGTCCACAGCTCGGTTTGGTTCATAGGTTGTTCATGTTCGATGCTAATCACAACTCCTTCAGCCAGGAAATCTGCTAAGGCTTGTGCCTTAATCTCAGTTCAGGGTTGGAAGTCCAGATCATACTCTGCAAGTTCCACCACCCACTTGGCTAGACTTCATGTGTCTGGTTGTGCCAATATTTGTCATAGAGGCTGATCTGTCACTACGGTTATCTGGTGTGCTTGAAAGTATGGCCTCAGCTTTCATGAAGCATGTACCAAGGCGAATGCTAGCATCTCCGCATTAGTGTATCTGACTTCGGGTCCGTGAAGAGCTCTACTCACATAAAAGATCGGTCTTTGTACATTGTCTTGATCTCTGACCAGGACTACACTGACTGCCTGTTGGAAATAATATTTGTGTTTTGATGATGATTTATCACGTACTTAGTGAGATCACTTACAACCCTTGTTGATGAAGTCATAACTAACTGTTATAGTGCATAATGAAAGAAGAAGCAAGAAATAGTCTAGAGAAAAATGTATAAGTTCTATCTAGATTCTGAACTTTGTATAGATTGTTTCAGACAAGCATTGTAATAGATAGGAACTAGGCGAACAGCTAATTCGCAGCAAGAAAACTGAGTATACATATGAAGAACTGAGGGATCAGACTCAGTTATGAAAGAACTGAAGAAAATAAGTTATTTGAGGACACAGACTCGATTGGCTTGTCTAAGAAGATCAAGAAGCGAGGTGGCAAACTCGGTTAGAAAGTCGATTAAGTCGTGACTATAAGTCAGGATTCAGGCAAGTCTGTGGTGACCTGAAACTGAACTATAGATCATGTAAAACTGAATAATCTTAAGGATAAAGATTATCAGTTACCAGGAAAATAAGAAGCTGAATGGTGTACTCTGACTTAGTCAACTGAAGTCGGATATCAAGTATACGAGGTACTCAGTTTTGAAGAAGAGTAGAAAACTGAGTTAAGACCTTATTAAATTTGAAACAACAAGACGACAAAAAGTCGTACATATGAACGTTGGCTAAACAACAAATGTAACGGCTATAAGATTTATTGGACCGTTACATCACCCCTATAAATACACAGAGGGAAGTGCTTGAAAACAGAGATCTGAGACAAGGTTTAAAAAGCACATATCTAAAGATCCAGATCCAGAAATCAGATTTCATATCTGAAAAAGGGGAAGCCAATAGAATTGCCTTGAAGATTATGAAGAGATATTCAGTAACCCATTAAGGTGGGAAAGGCATCTTGGAGCTACAATGCCATATCCAGAAGAATCAGACAGCTCACTGAATTAATCCTTGATTAATTCTAAACCTAACCTTTGTGAAAAAGGGTTGGCTGTGCATAGTTTGAGAAGAGCAACTTCATCTTTCCTCATACGGTTGCAAATTGGTTGCCACAACTGTTGGTGCAGTTTGCAGACTGTGTTTGTGTTTGTGGTGAGCTGGGGAAGGAGTCATTCCACCTCCGAAGGATCAGTGTGCAGAGTGAAGGGAGCAATCTTACCTTTCTTCATTATATGTAGACAGTGAAACTAGGGTGTCGTGAAGGACTGTCATTGGGCTAGGATTTTGTAACCTCCTACACCACAGGAGAAGGGGAGACGTACAGGATTACACCACCCGGAACTTCCATAAACAAACTCTGTGTTGATTTACTTTACGCATTTATACTTGTGCTATGATTTCTTTAATTATTACATTATCATGCTATCACTTACTCAGCAAACATTAGACACTGAGTCAGCACAAAACTGATACATAAGAAGTTTAGATCTTTAATGTCACATTTATTGCATAAAAGGCTTGTTATTAACCGCTGCAAGTTAGTTCAGTTATAGCATCAGCAAAACTGAATTAGCTAACTCCTACACAGGAATAAAGGGGCTGGAACGAAACTGAACTGAGTCATATTGTGTATCAGTTTGATAGTTCAGTTTGAGTTTGATAGAAACTCGGTTCTAGGGGTACTTTCAGTTTTAGGAAAGTTTTTGGTGACAAGTTTATTCACCCCTCCCCCCTCTCTAAACTTGTGTTAGCTTTTCAAGGGACCAACAATTGGTATCGGAGCAGTTATTATGTTTGGAAGTGATCCAAAGATATCTTACAAACCAGTTGTTGAAAACCCCTCATGGTATCAGTTGTGAAAGCAATCAATTGAATGGATATATCTAGAATTAAAAATTGGCTTACCTACCCCCTGACTAACTGTTTGCAAAATATGTCTGATTTTCAGGATCATGTTTTTGAAATGTTCAGCACTACAGATTCACATACAAATCCAGAACCACAACTCAGTGATGATGTGGATAGCAATCTCAATGTGTATGATGACAAATCCAGAGAAGTTCCATCACTAAGTAAATTCTCAGAATAAAAAAAAAAGAGGAAAAAAGTTATTGTGAGTAACTGATGGTATAAAAGATGCATTATAGCAACAAGAAAATGTTCATTCAAACAATGAAGCCGTAACAAGCAATCAAGGAAAGGTACATTCTTCAACACAGTTATCATCTGCTAAACTCAGTCAAAGAAACTCTGAGCTTGTCAAGATAGTGGAAAAACTCACACTGGGGTTGAAACAAAAAGATATAAAACTTGACAAAGCAAAAGAGTGGAATGAGTTTCTTGAAACTGAAGTGTCAAATCTAGCTGAAAGATTAATGTCTAGTAAATTTGACAAAAGAAATGATGATTCCTCACCCTTACCCAGTCTTGAGGTCTCAAAGAGTATAAACTCTAGACACCAAGATACTGGAAGACCTAGTGGATTGCACAAAGGAAATAAAGATGATAAATCTAAAAGAATCCTTGTGAAATCGACTAAAGTTTAGCGTAATGGTCTATCTAGGAAAGAGATGAGAAAGATTAATTCTCTCATCAAAGAAACTGAAGTTTATACTTCAGTAACTAATCCAGTCGGACCCAAAAAGATGTGGGTACCAAAGAAAACTTAAAACTGTTTTGCAAGCTAATTCAGTTCTTATGTTGCTAAAATTGGAGAAAACTGACTTCTAGGCAAAAGCTGATGAATGGCAAATTGGCCAAAAGCATAAAACTTTCCAGCTACCATCTGTCGATTGGGCTGACAAGACAAATCACCTGAAGTCACGTGTCAATCAAGGAGAAGAAGTAGATGTACATCCCTACAAATCTCATTGATTGCGACACGACTCTTATTTGAAAATGATTGAGAGACTCAGAGACGCAATCTTGACAAAATCTTGCTCAATCAATTTCAAAACATTCCAAGTTCCCCCAAGAATTCTTAATCCATGGAGTAATACAACATTGATGAAGGAATCACCATAAGTCTGGACGATTTCAGTCAAAAATTCTCAAACTCCATTCTATCGACTCAAATTGCAGACAAAAACAAAAAGATTCGAGGACTTGAAAATCTGATTGATACGAAGGTCAATACTCTGCATCGAGAAAATATCAAAGATTTCTACAAAAACGCCGTAATCACCGATGATGGAAAGAGTTTTAGGACAGCAGTTCAAGATAAGAGCATTACCATTAATGAACATCTGCTTTCCCTAGTCTTTGGTTTAGACATATTTGGAGGATCTTCATCTCTCACTTTTGGAAATGAAGAAAAAGGAAAACTTTGGAATGTCACAGCACTCAACAAAAATGAGAAGAATTTCATTGGATCCATTTATCAACAGAAACAAGAATTCACATTCTTGACAATTCTTCTGACCAAAAACGTTATTGGTCACACTTGGAATCTCTACACACTTTCAACAGAGAAAATGAAACTGATCTATGCTATTTGGTTTGAGGAAAAACTGGATTGGAACAAGTTTGTTCTCAAGAAACTAGTCAAACAAATTTCAGACGAAAAAGCAAAAGCCAAAGGAAGGAAGGCTACTGGAGAAAAGTTTTTATTGAAAAAGGGATTCACTTATCTGGTTCAAAGTATACTGAACTATTTCTCCATCTCAAAATCCACAGAAACGGAAGTAATAAAGAAATCAATGGCCAGTGGATCGAAGAAGAGAAAAGTCGATGAGGAAGACAGGAGAGAAACTTCAAACCCTAGCTCAAGTGAAACTGTAAATCTGGATGAAAGAACTTTAAGGAGACAAAGAAGGATGTGGAACAAATTTCTTACAAAGAAAACTGAAACTGAAGACACTATTCTGATTGAAGATGAAACTGAGGAAAGTGAACTTCAAACTAAGATGCATGAAGAATTTACTGAAGAGCAAAGAGAAGCCTTGGAAGATCCTGAATTTCGCGTGAATGAGTATGAGAAAAAGTTATTAAGTCATTATCATGAAGCCAGTTCCTCATCTCAAACTCATGAAGCGTCTACAAGCAAATATGTACTGAAGGATATTCCCCATGATGCAACTGGAAGATCTCAGCTGCAAGAAACTGAAACTAAGGAGAAATTGGAAGGATTAAAAATGATGATCGAAAGCCTGGTAGAGACTCTACAACAGAAGCTCCACAACTTACAAAAATTTATTTCAACAGCACATTACTCAGGACTGAACAAATACTCCAACATCATTACCTTGAACAAGTTATTTGAAGAAAGATTTTGTATATCTTCAAACAAGGGGGAAGATAAAGCTGAAGGTAATGCTGATGCTGATAAAACTGAAAGAGTTGACAAAAGCTGAAGGAATCTATGTCAAACTGTTGGTTGAAGAACAAGACAGACAAGTAGATGTTGATCTACTTACTATTCAACAAAATGGAGAACCAGTTGATAATCTGATCGAAGAATTAATTTCCGAAGAAACCTTTGAAGAAACAAGAACTGAGGAAGATGAAGAAGCCTCAGTTAAAGCTGTGTTGAACATAAGGAAGAAGCTTGTAATCTGTGCCAGATTGAAGGAAAATTTGAAGGCTAATGAAGGTAAAAAGACAAAAGCGAGGGGAAAATATTTCAAGACTAAAGGAAAGGAACTTAGTCTTATTTCAGAAGAAGAAGAGAAGACGATGGATACGTAGATCAAAGAGATTTTGATAAAACTCAAGAACCAAGATAACGAAGAAGAAAATCGGTTGATAAATGAATACCTGAATATCAAGCCCAGAGATAATGAATCAACAGAAGAAGGAAAGGCAAAAAGACTTCTTGAAACTAAAAGAAGCATTTTCCTTGGAGAAAAGATGTTGTCTTTGGAAAAAGAAAATTTGTAATCAATCCAGTTATTCAATTCGCTTTGTAATAAACTCAGATGTTCTTAGTTTGTTACTTTAATTTGTTATGATTTCTTGCATTATTCTCTTATTATTGCTTTTAGGGAGGGTTATGATACATCATCAAAAAGGGGGAAATTGTTGAAAATAATATTTGTGTTTTGATGATGATTTATCACGTACTTAGTGAGATCACTTACAACCCTTGATGATGAAGTCATAACTAATTGTTATAGTGCATAATGAAAGAAGAAGCAAGAAATGGTCTAGAGAAAAATGTATAAATTCTATCTAGAGTCTGAACTTTGTATAGGTTGTTTCAGACAAGTATTGTACAAGATAGAAACTAGACGAACACCTGGGTCACAGCAAGAAAACTGAGTATACATATGAAGAACTGAGGGATCAGACTCAGTTATGAAAGAATTGAAGTAGATAAGTTCGCTGAGGGACACAGACTCAGTTGGCTTGTCTAAAAAGACTGAAAAACTGAGGTGGCAAACTCAGTTAGAAGCTGATTAAGTTGTGACTATAAGTCAGGATTCAGGCAAGTCTGTGGTGACCTGAAACTGAACTATAGATCATGTAAAACTGAATAATCTTAAGGATAAAGATTATCAGTTACCAGGAAAAGAAGAAGCTGAATGGTGTACTCTAACTTAGTCAACTGAAGTCAGATATCAAGTATACGAGGTACTCAGTTTTGAAGAAGAGTAGAAAACTGAGTTAAGGCCTTGTTAAATTTGAAACAACAAGACGACAAAAAGTCGTACATATGAACATTGGCTAAACAACAAATGTAACGGCTATAAGATTTATTTGACCGTTACATCACCCCTATAAATACACAGAGGGAAGTGCTTGAAAAACAGAGATCTGAGACAAGGTTTAAAAAGCACATATCTAAAGATCCAGATCTAGAAAATCAGATTTCATATCTGAAAAAGGGGAAGCCAACAGAATTTCCTTGAAGATTATGAAGAGATATTCAGTAACCCATTAAGGGGGAAAAAGGCATCTTGGAGCTACATTGCCATATCCAGAAGAATCAGACAGCTCACTGAATTAATCCTTGATTAATTCTAAACCTAACCTTTGTGAAAAAGGGTTGGTTGTGTATAGTTTGAGGAGAGCAACTTCACCTTTCCTCATACGGTTGCAACTTGGTTGCCACAATTTATTCTTTGCGCTTTTATGGATTTGTGTTTGTGTTAGTGGTGAGTGGTGAAGGAGTCATTTCACCTCCGAAGGATCAGTGTGCAGAGTGAAGGAGCAATCTTACATTTCTTCATTATGTGTAGACACAGTGAAACTAGGGTGTCGTGAAGGACTGTCATTAGGCTAGGATTTTGTAATGATTAACTCAAGATTCTAGTGATACCTCTCACACCACAGAGAGAAGGGAGGCGACGACGGGATTACACCACCCGGAACTTCCATAAACAAACTCTGTGTTGATTTACTTTACGCATTTATACTTGTACTATGATTGCATTAATTATTAGATTATCATGCTATCACTTACTCAACAAACATTAGACACTGAGTCAGCACAAAACTGATACATAGGAGGTTTAAATCTTTAATGTCACATTTATTGTATAAAAGGCTTGTTATTAACTGCTGCAAGTTAGTTCAATTATAGCATCAGCAAAACTGAATTAGCTAACTCCTACACAGGATTAAAGGGGTTGGAACGAAACTGAACTGAGTCATATTGTGCATCAGTTTGAGTTTGATAGAAACTCAGTTCCAGGGGTACTTTCAGGTTTGGGAAAGTTTTTGGTGACAATTTTATTCATCCCCCCCCCCCCCCCCTCTAAACTTGTGTTAGCCTTTCAAGGGACCAACACTGCCTCTTCACAGACTGCTAAGTAAATCAACAAGGTTTCTCCTTCCTGGGGAGAAGTTAAAGTCGGCAGCTCGGCCAGGTAGCTTTTCGGATCATTGAAGGCTTTCTTACTTTCTTTATTCCACTGGAATGGACTTGTCTTTCTTAAGACCATAAAGAATGGTAAAGCACGTTGTACTGACCAGGATAGGAATCTGTTCAGAGCATCCATTCGCCCCGTTAGTCGCTGTACTTCCTTTATAATCTTCAGGTGTGGCATTTTATTCAATGCGTCTAGTTTGTCTGGATTTGCTCTAATTCCTTCTTTTGAGATCATGTACCCTAAAAACTTGCCTGATCTGACACCAAACGTGCACTTCTTGGGGTTGAGCTTCATTTGTGTCTTCCTCAGCACATTGAATACTTCTCTGACATCGAGTAAATACTGCTCAAGAGACATGCTCTTGACTAGGAGGTCGTCCACATAAACCTCCATACACCTACCAGCCTGCTCACTGAATATTTTATTTACAGCTCTCTAATAAGTTGCCCCAACATTTTTTAAACCAAATGGCATAGTGATGTAACAGTAGGTGCTCAACTCTGTCACAAATGAGGTCTTCTTTGCATCCTCAGGGTCCATTGCTATTTGATGGTACCCCTTGTAGGCATCTAAAAAGGAAAATATTACAAAACCAACAATTGAGTCAACCAACCTGTCGATCTTGGGTAAGGGATAACAGTCCTTTGGGCATGCTTTGTTCAGATCGGTAAAGTCCACGCACATACGCCAACTTCCGTCTGGATTCTTCACCGGGAATGGGTTTGCAAGCCAGCTCGGATAAACCACTTCTCTTATGATGCCGGCCTGAAGTAACTTATGTACTTCCTTCTCTATTGCTTCCATTTGCTCCTTAGCGAATTGTCTTTTCTTTTCCCGAACAGGCCTCATGTTCGGGTCGACGTTGAGTCTATGTAATGCCGCTCAGGAGATAGACCTAGCATATCCTCAATTTTTCACGCAAAAACGTCTATAAACTCTTTTAACACCTTAACAATGGATTCATTGTGCTATTATGGGATCCAAGATCCAATGTTCACAATTAAGTCTTTCTGATCCTCCCACAAACCAATTGCTTCAACTCTGTCTTCTGAGGACCAACTTTCCTCATCTTCTAGGAGTAGGTCTTCCACTAGGACCTGATGTACTATCATTTTTCTATTAACAGTGGCCGTGTAGCAACTCCTGGCTGCTTCCATGTCGCCTCTGATCTCCACTGATCCTTCGAAAGTTGGAAATTTCATGCTGATATGAGCTGGGGAGATCACAGCTCTGAGGTCAATCCATGCGGGTCTTCCCATGATGATATTATAGGCTGAGGGTGCCTAAAACGACCACATAGTTAACCATAAGGGTCCTGCCCCTTGGTTCCTTCCCAAAGGTAGTAGGTAGTCTGATCATACCCAACGGATGAACTGGTGGCCCAACAAATCCAAACAGGGGAGCTGATACATGTGTCAGCTCAGTATCCTATAACTTCATAGATTGAAAGATGTTGTGGTAGATTACATTGACCACACTACCCGTATCAACGCATATACGTTTCACTACATGCTTGTTGATCACAACTTCGATAACTAACCCTTCATTATTAATTACCAAATGTAGAGAGCCCTTAGGACCATAAGTACCTCTCCGGAAATCCTTTGCCTTATGCTGAAGTCAGGTGGAGCAGCAGACCTGCTACTGTTCCTATCCTCAGATCGGGAGGCGGTGTTCGGACCACCCGAGATCGTGTTGATTGTGTTTATAGGACGGTTGTCGACCTACCCATCAGGACCTGGGGATTGGTCCCTCCTGCGACGATACTCATCTCGTCGATCTCGATCTTGACCGAAGTTTCTTCTTTTAAACTCTCTTCAGCCTCGGGGTTCCGCATTCTGTGATAGGTCTATGACCTTATCCAGTTTCCCTTTCCATAACGGTAGCATCAATATCTCTTTGCAAATCTCTACAATGCTCCAAGTCATGGCCGTTATCTTCGTGATACTTGCAATATTTATTGGGGTCTCTCTATTCTCGAGGTCCTCTCATTGGAGGTAGGACTCGTGCTAGGCCCTTTCTTTGCATTATTCCGGGTACCTCGTGTGATCTGTTTAAAGGGATAAAATCTCGCTCTTGCAGGGCTCCTTTTTTCCTGAGTCGATCTGAAACTGGGGCTGTTACTCGATCCCAAACCGACTTGTGTTTCTTATCTGACTTGTCCTCAGCTTTATCCTTCCTAGATTCGTGTCTGTCTGAGGCCATCTTCAGCCTATTAGCTTCTTCCCCTTGGCAATGTTTGTAGACCTACTCCATAAACTCTTCCATCGTCTTGAGGAGCTTACTATTTAACTTAGCATACAATCCACCTTTTAGTAGTCTTGCTACAAATGAGGTGATCAGGAAGTGCTTCTCGGCATCCTGAACTTGCATGGACTCATCGTTAAATCTCTTGAGATATTGCAATACCGTTTTGTCGCTCGTTTTCCTGATGGTAAGAAGATACGTAGGGTTCCTTTGGAAGAGCTTGACGGTAATGAAAGCCTGCATAAATTTCTTGGCCAGAGTTTTGAAGTCAGAGATCGACCTCGGTGGTAGTTTCCTGAACCACTCCCGGGCTCTGCCCTAAGTAAGGCCAGGAAAGCCGTGCACTTCATCTCTTCCAGAGCACAGTCAAGCGTCATATGTGTCATAAATTGAAAGAGATGATCCTGAGGGTCTTTGGTGCCGTCATATGGCTCCAACTTAGGCACCTTGAACTTGGCTGGTCGATGATAATTCACGATCTACTCAGAAAATGGTGACTCGAATGAGAGGTCGTCTGGTCTCTTTCCAGTATAGCGTCGAGCTCTGCTCGGGCCGCGTCCTGTGCTCGGGATTTGACTAGCTTTTTCCAGACCGTGGAGCCTGAGGACACAGTATCCTGCTCGTCATCTTTGTGCGACGAGACGGTTATGGGTACATACTCTGTCGGCTGGTCCTCTTCTCGTCCTTTTAGTGCTAATCCGAGTATGCTTTTGAAAGCAGGTATATCTAAGTTTCTTAAGGCTTCCAACAAAGCCTGTTGAGCCGGATCTGGAAGCACTTCTTCTTCCTGAGATTGGTGTTTGCTGGTAGCTGCGTTTGGGTCCCTCTCCCCATCAGCAGTTTGGCCAGCGTTCTTGGCAACTTCCCCGCCAAGGGCTAATGACTCTGTAACAACCTTCTTGCCTATATTCTTTGGTGGCATGATGATTACACTTGATCAGCATCGTCAACAAATTGCCAAAAAAAGAGACCCTCCTTCTAGCGCCAATTGACGATGCTGGATCTCGTCTATGAATAAATCCGGGTTGTAATTACTCTGGTGACAATTAATCCAAGAACGAATCAACAACATGGATGGTGGTTATTGGGATTTTTAGACTGAGCCTGAGAGTTGTCTCTCTCAAGTTGCCTATGTATCCAATTGATGTATATTGGAATCAAGTCTCTCGTAGTTTCTTAGAGATTGTTTATACAGAGGGTGTCTCACCCCCTTTTCTTGTCCAACAAGTATTAGGATTTATTTCTTAATCCCTAAGGATTATTTCATGTCAATCCCTTTGATTTTGGGATAACTATAAATATATTTAAATAACATGATCAGTGTTATTAAACCATGGGATTCTTTCCAAATCTATAATCTAATATAGGGATACGCGTAAATATTAGATAATGGGAGCTCTAACCGTCCTGCGGTGAGCTGCTCAGTCCGTCTCGACCTTAGATGCACTACCCGCACTCAGACATGACCGAGCCGACCTGCGGTGGTCTGGTTGGGAGAACGGGTCAGACCTCCCACCTAGGGTCCTAGCCTGATCTACAAATTGATAAGGGGGCCCTTGGCCCTTAAGTTTGACACTCCTTTCTTTGGCCATTCCCTGAATGACGCGTGGCAAGGGCTAGTCCGACCCTCATCATACCAATTTGCTATGCACTAGGTCACGAGTCCATAGCAATTTTCTTAAAATACTACGACCCGTGCTCCTAGATTGTAGCAATTGCTACGGACTTTTTAAAATGTTACAGGCCAACTCTTCAGTCCGTTGGAATTTTAAAACTTTTCCAAAAAAACGCGGCCCATTACTTCACCCCGTAAAAATTGCTACGGACTCCTCATCATTTGCTACGGAGTCCGTTGAATTTCCTACGGTTCCGCTCTATGAGCAAGTTGCCAAACAACCTATGATTGCTACGGACCTTACACCCAGAACGTAGCAATTTTCAACAGATTGAGCCTAGATCGTTGCAATTTCTATGAAGTACTCGAAATAAATGTCAGAAAAATATGACCTGAAAATAGGGCTGAGCAGAAAACCAATAAACTCAATCCAACCCAACGGCTAAACCGAACCAATCCGATAATCCAAACCAATTGAAACTCAAACCAAACCAACCTGAAAACCCAAATCAATTGGGTTTATAATCATTTGGTTTTGCTTGGGTTAGTTTTTTTCCTTCAACTAATCTGACTTATACTATCTATGAACTCATCCAACCCAACCCAACTCAACCCGAACTCAGTCTTACATAGAAAAATACCACCTAAAGCCTGTCCCACCTGATTTCCACCTGATTTACGAATTTCCTTATATATTAAACCGACGTGAACTTCTATTTTTTTTTTTTTTTTTTAAATTTGAAAAAATTCTACAATAATATTAGTTGACCAAATATCAGCATACAGTAGTGATACATCCACTACTCTTTCAACAACAACATCTTACACAAAATAATCAACACCACATATTCTGTTGGAACTCATCATAAAAAATAATTGATCAATTTAATCAAGGGCTATTTTTAAATAGTGGTTTGTGCACTATACAAAAGTGTAGTGCACATATCATTATTCTATCAACAAGGCTAGACCTTTACTTTTCCAACTGTCTAGAACTTCTGCCATTTTTCTTCAATTTTTTGGGTTCACATGTAAATTCTTCAGAAGTATAGTTTGACCAGTAGCATGTCTTCTGTCTGTTGAAGTTTGATAACTTCAAACCTTGTTTTGCTTCTCTGCCAAGCTTTTCTGCTTTTTTTCGCTATTTTCATACCATCTTTTCTTCCATTTTTTTTTCCTCTAAAAAATTTCAATTTTGCTGGCGGGTTGGGTTTCCTCAAACGAAAATATCACCTATTTCTAATCTTTCTGTAAGAGTATAATGGCCGGCCGGTATGATCGGAATCCTTTTGCTGAAGAAGAAGAAGAAGTCAATCCCTTTTCCGTATGCTTTTTCCTTTTTATTTACTCTCATTTTTATCAGTAAGTAGGTTTGGATTTGTTATCATGTTACTGTTCTATGTTCATCGATTTCATTTGTACTTGCTTTATAGCTTGACCTCTGTTTACATATTTTATTACTTTGATCTGTTTTCTGATACCCTAGTCCTGAGCTTATTAGTGTGAAGTGTATAGCCTGTGCTAACAATTGTTTTGTTACCACTTACCACTCGCTGAAGTGTACAATTTTAGTTAAATGTCAATTATTAGTGAATATTATTATTAGAAGAAGCTAATTGAGTTTAGGGGATACTGTATGAAATCTGTTTATCCGCTATCACGGGGTTGTAAAGTGCATTTACAGTTTTGTATGTTGAAACTTATCAACTAGTTGCTCTGAGATTCAGAGAAAGGTGATAATGAGCATTTTATTGGTTGATCTAATTCTGGCTCTAAGAGCAAAGGGGATGAAGTGCATATAATTTACATTATGGATAGTCATTGCTTTTAAATTTTGATTATCTGGGGAAATTTACGTTTCTTACTTACATTTAGTTATAATCTATGTTAGGATGGAGGTCGTAAAGGCCAATCCAGGTTCGGTGGAGGTGCATTTAATACCACGGTAAGTTTTCTGTTTCCTCTTCACCTTTCATTTACATTTGATTTTTGTAATGGTGAATTAAGTTAACGTCTCGGAGGTAATGTCTGGAGAGTTTCTGCTGTTACTAAATTTTTGGTGCATTGAAGTCCTTAAAGCATTCAAGGGAGTACTTCCAGATGGATGAGGCATGCTAAAATTACATATAATTTTAAGGAATTTATTTATTTTTGGTTTCAATGCATTTAATTGTCATGCAATCCTTCCCTTCTTTGAAAAGGTATACATATTATATCTGTAGGGGTTGCTTAAATAAGTTTTCTGCAACAAAAGGAATTCTGAGAACCTTCTTTTGTATGTGCTTTTGCAAAGAGTATGAGCTGCTATGAAGATGTTGTTGCTTCGATTTTCATACTTAGATAACAAATTATCTAGTCTTACCCTTTCTGAACAAAAGGGTACAACCTCAATCTTTTCTATTTGATCCTTTCAGAATGTTCCTGCGGCAACAAACTCTAGGCTTTCGCCTCTTCCTCATGAACCTGCTGATTTTTATGATCGGACTGCCTCAGTAGATATCCCCCTGGATAGTGCTGCGGTAACTTGTTAAGATTGCTGCCAAATGTTAATGTTTTTCTTCCCATACATATACTATATGCTCCTCAGTCCTCTTGCTTGGCTGATTAAGATCAGTCTTTATTATAGGATTTGAAAAAGAAAGAGAAGGAGCTACAAGCTAAGGAAGCGGAATTGAAAAGGCGAGAACAGGTACTGTTTGTGTTCCTGGGCCTTGTTAATGTATATTATTGTTTTGACTTTGTTGTTCAAGTATTGCCTGGGTTAAACTATATTAAATGCAAAACGTGCTACTTTAGTAAGTTAGTTTTGCAATGAGTTCTACTTGGTACGTGCAATATTGGGTCAGTGCTTTCAGGGCCGGTTTGTGCTGTTGGGCAAATAACAACTTGAGATTATCTGTATCTTTACGTATTGTCATAATCTGTTAATGAAATAGCACTCTCACTTCAGTCTAGACAAATATGTTTGTTGATGCTCTTTACTTGCATACTTGAAGTACATGAGTTTCCCCATTTTCCACTGTACTTTTCATGGCCTCCACTTTTTGGCTCAAACGGGTAGAAGTCAATTCTCTTTTGTAGTTGTGAATTTTTAATGTAAACCCAGTAAAAACCTGTCCTGATTTTCAGCAATACTAAGTAGTAGAGGAACTAGCTGCTTATAAGTAACCACTTGAGTTGTCTAAGTCTGACCAATAATCTGAGAAGAACATTAATATGCACAGAACATGTGGAAAACAAAACTGTTTTTCTTTTTTTTTTTTTTACCGCAGAGTTTCAGGCAATTTCTTTGTAGTTGTTTCAGTCTTTCAGATAATCATTAATTGTAGTCAATCCTTTGTTTATGTCTTAATTAGTTTCTTGTTGCTCTTTTTAGGAAGTGAGATTTAAAAGAAGAAGCTGCAGCCAGAGGTGATTTTTTTTTTTTTTTCTTGTGCACCATTTTTATTTATCTTCTCAGATGTAACTTGTATGTCAGGGGTCTTTAGGTAAATGTAAAACTGAATCTTGAGCCATAGTATTCTTTTTTTGTGAATGTTTAGGAAAAGTGAAGTGCAAAATTGAGTGAAGGTAAGTGAGCTAGTTATAATATGCTTTTTGTTCGCTGCAAGCAAGCATTTAAAAGCTATTTGGTTGCCAAGAATGCGACTAAGGAATTATTGTGTGAAGCAAAGGCTGGGTCTTTAAAAACTTTTATGGACGACTTGACATCAATTCATCAAAGAAGGCGGAGGGGGTGGGGAGACATAAAATGTGAAAGGTAGAAGAAAGATTTATTTTTGTTTACATGAAGGATAGGTATCATGAAAGGTGTTTGAGGCAATCATTCCTTGAGAGATAATCATTCATCTTGATGGAGTCAATAAGTCTGAGGAGTATTGAGTCTTGCACATTATCGAACAAAAAAAATGATCTAAAAGGATGGAACATTGGGAAATAATTGTACCATAGGTATAGGAAAATTTAGGGAAGAAGCTATATATCACTTTAAGATCTTATTGGTATGAAGCCTATGATAATGATTTGACCTGTGGAGAACAATTATTATGCCTTTGGCTGAAAGCAGGAGGGATGTATGAAAGTGTACAGATCACAGAGGGGTCAAATTCATATGAATGTATTGGAACTAGTGAATAAAGAAGGCTAAGAGTGAGTGGCTGATGTGTTGGGGATCCAATTTGGGACATCAAGAAAGTTAACTATGAAGGTCATACCTCTCTCAGGAATACTAGTTGAAGGATTTTGCATGGAGAACACCCCCCCCCTCTTTTGTTCTTCTTTATCTAAGTAAGATATATCGCAAGGAGAAACAAGATCTAACAGAACGTGTACTCCAAGGTTCTTAGAGAAATCAAGTGGACTTTGGAAAGAAAATATGTAAGAGCAGTGCATATCTAAGCTGTAAAAACATGTTGAAGACTTGGTGACAAGGGCTAGATGTGGGAGGATTCATTTGAGAGCATTCTAGCATTTAATTAGATTCAGCTGTGAGTACCTCTTTTTGGCATTTGTAATAGATGGATTTACTAAGAATACTCAGGAGACAATACCATGTTGTATGTTGCTTGCAGTTTAAGATTTGTTTTATGTCAATTAAAAAGGGAATTGGTGAACGGTGAAGTTAAGTATGGTGAGAAACACAATAGATAAAAGGTTTTACATAGGGCAGAGGTCAGACACACTATATGCTATGGAAGTTCAGCATTATCAGAAGGAAGAGTCAGTCTTTTAGCTAAGATTGGAGATTGAGGGGTGTTATTTATAAATTATCTGTGGTCAATATTGAAAAAAAAAAAACGTAAGGATGTTCTATATAGTATTTGAGTTAGATAAATGAAGTGGGAAAATAAATCATGCAACTTATTATATATATAATGTTCCTTTAGAGCTCAAAGGTAAGCTTTACAGATGCCACAAGACATGCTCTGCTGTAAAATCTGAATGTGTTATTTGTGGACATGGACTGAAAATGATTATAGTAGATTGGAATGCAATAATATGCGGACATCCCTTTGATGGCTGAATTAAGAAATAGAACCAAGTGTTGTCTAAGGATTGGGAGGGAAAATGTGATTGAGAAAATAAGACCACTAGGGAGATGATTGACCACGTGTAGGGAAACCCCTGATGCATCTATCAGGCTTTAAGAAAGTTTAGAAAGTATTGATGTCAAGTGGGATTGGGGAAGATAGGATAAGGCGTGAAGTAACTAAAAACGCTGTTTCATGCTTCTGGATTAACGAAGATATAGTAACGAATAGAGTGCATTTGCACACACACACACAAAAAAATAAAGAATTAATAATAAAAAATTACCATACACATATGCTGTGTGTTGGATTAAGGCTTGAGGGTGGTTGTTTTATTCTTCCTCTCCATTCTGGAAACCTGGGTAGCTTTAAAACTATCGGCGTGTGACTGGTGGTTGCTTTTGAAGTCTGGGAGATAACTGACAGAAACACTCCTTAAAGATTTGATAAATTACCATCAAATCTAAAAGCTTTAGACGTAAGAAACAAGTTTGATCTGTACATATATCCATTCTGACATGTCTCCTCATGTGTGAGCTTGTCAACACGCAGATAAAAGTAGACACATAGCAGAGCAGTAGTACCTTTTGCTGTAGTGTAATAAATAGGACAGTGAGGTTTGATCAGGTGACTTTGTGCTCCATTTCCATGATAAATTACAATATCATCTCAAAGTTTAAAATATTAAAGAGAAGGGTAATTTATACAGATATCTATCATAACAGACCTCTAATGTGGTAATATAAAAATTTCCTCCAAACTATGTGTTGCTTTAGTAAATTAAAAGAATTCGTTAACCTTTTTTTTTTTTCAACTTTACCCTTATGCTTACTCCATTAAAATTTTCATATAAATCACTATATTCAATAGCTTTTCGAATTGCCAAGATGTATCATAGTCTTGTGGCACCACATATACCAAACTAGATGGAGTTAAAGGCAAAAGTGTGTACACTTGGTCCTTTAGTGGACCAAACGTTCTCCAGAAAATGCTTTGGTTTGCTGCCTTATTTCTTCTTCCTTGCCTGTTACATTATATGGATTCCTGGATGAACTTTTTTTCTTAGATATGTGTAACTCTATGATGTTGTCCAGGATGACATTTGACATCTGTTTGTTTTGTTGCAGCTGGTATTGTCCTTGAGGAAAAAAACTGGCCACCTTTCTTCCCAATTATTCATCATGATATTGCTAATGATATACCAATTCATCTGCAGAGAATGCAGTATGTTGCATTTACGACCTTCTTGGGTTAGTCAAGTTTGCTTTTCCTATAGAAGTTAAATGTTTCTCTCCTCCCCTCTCCCCCTCTCTCAGTGCGTATGTGATAGTGATGCCCTTGTAGTGTGGAATTTTATTAAGTTGTAACCTCTATTATGGGTTATTAATGAACAGGACTTGTAGCTTGTCTTTTCTGGAACATTATAGCTGTTACTACTGCATGGATAAAGCATGGAGGTAGTCTATTGTAATGTAGTTACTTCTCTATCTTTCCCTCATTTGTTGTTCATGCTTGTTCATCCAGATAGACTATTATTCTTCCTTTTTCTTGGATGCAGATGTGAAAATCTGGTTCCTTGCAATTATATACTTTGTATCGGGAGTTCCAGGGGCTTATGTGTTGTGGTATAAGCCACTCTATCGTGCTTTTAGGTAATATTTTTTTTAATATATTTTGCTGGAGTAATGGCATTTTACTCCTCCCAAAGGAATTCACCAAAATCTTTTGAGTTTGATTGAGGGTACGATATTGTCAAATCGCAAGTAGATTTGTTTGTGAAGTTCTTTTCACTAAAGCTGTTGATCTTTTTCCCTGGTCCTGGTTAATAGTATTGCTGGTTCAGACCTTGTTGTTGGAAAACCAATAGCCTCATGTGAAACGGGGTTTTACCTGAGAAGGAAACATTTCGTATCATAGTTATTTGTACTACCTCCGTCCCGAAATATAAGTCCATTTAGCTTTTTGATTTTGTCCCATAATGTAAGTCCATTTAGATAACCAAGGAAGCATTTATTACATTTTTCTCAATTCACCCCTCATTTATTATTTATGCACCTACTTTTCACTACTTCACATTAATGACAATGAAAGGTCATTTTATACTTTTTCATCAAAATTAATGACACATAACCAATTTAACCAACTTTCTTAATCTGTGTGAAAACCCCAAAATGATCTTACATTTTGGGACGGAGGAAGTATTTATTAAATTTGTGTTAACTAAATATGTTCAATTTATGTTTTTCAGGACTGATAGTGCTATTAAGTTTGGCTGGTTTTTCCTGTTTTACTTGGTAAGTATGATGCATGTACCTTTGTCAAGATTCTTCTATTTCTAATGTAAGGATGACTGAAGTTTGTCAATTGTTTTCCTTTACTTACTTGCAGCTTCACATTGGCTTTTGCATCTTTGCTGCGATTGCTCCTCCAATTGTTTTTAAAGGAAAATCTCTAGCGTAAGATCCTTGCAGCCTTGACATTGTGCTCGTATGAAATAATATTTTTGTCGTTTCAAAGATTTAATGTTTTAACATTTTCCTGTTTTGGAACAGTGGTATCCTTCCAGCTGTGGACCTAATAGGCAAGCAAATTTTAGTTGGGGTAAGTTTGATTGGTTTCTGTTGGATGTCTGGAAACATTTGTTGGCCATTTCTAAGCATATATTTTTACTTTGCATTTGCAGATTTTCTACTTTATTGGTTTCGGGTTATTCTGTGTTGAATCACTGATCAGCCTTTGGGTTATTCAGGTTCGATATAATGCCTATTATCCTTCTAGTTTTCAAACAGATGAATAACCTCCATTTCTGTTATTTATTATACATGCATTATGTTGATGCAGCAAGTATACATGTATTTTCGGGGGAGTGGAAAAGCAGCAGAGATGAAGCGTGATGCCGGTAGAGGAGTCTTGAGAGCAGCAATTTGATCGGGGAGATTCTCGGTTAGGGAGAGTCTTTATTGCCCCTAGATCATCTGATCTGATAGATGTCATTTGTAAAAAAAAAAAAAAAAAAAAAAAAAAAAAAAAAGATAAAAATATGTTTTTCCTTTTCTTTGTAACATTTACAACCTGTTGGAAATATGTGAAGTTCATTTGTGGCCTTACTACATGCTGTAATATATTATGATACAATATCTTTTCATCTGTAAATTTGAGGGAGACATTCAGTTAAGCCTTCGTATTGTTTGGAATGTAATCATGATTTTTTTTTTTTTTTTTTTTTTTTTGGCGTTGGGTTTTTTTTACATTCTTTCTAGGCGTAATAGTTACCGTATCGGTCATTGAACTGAGTTCAGTGATTGTTCGATGAAGCAGGTGGTTTTCAGCATATTTCTCAAAAAAAAATGAAGCTTTAATGGTTCCGGAGACGTCGTCTAGCTCGATCTGCAATGATTTTACACCTGCTAGGTGGAAATGTTGTTAGATTCTATAGTAGAGAATAAAAATGATTTTTTTTGATAAGTAGAAATGTGATACCTTAGGCCACAATTGTTGAGGGGAAATCCTCATCAATGAAAACATTTGTACCGCAAAAGCACCCAGGGCAAGCTGCATACCAGATTTTTTTTTAGCAATGTACAACTCACTTGGACCAAAATAGCCTGTGATATTGTAAAAAGATATTGAAGTTATGTAAAGTGTGTAAAATATTAGTAGTTTTTTTATAGAACGGTTTATTTTATTTAACCAGGGTGGGTAAGAGCGAGGAGATGTACCAGTTCCGGAATTCTTTCGCCTGTGGAATGTATGGATCAATTGCGATGTAAGGTTGAGGGGTGGTGGATAGCGTAAGGTGTGAAATTTCGATAGCTTTTAGGTGAGTGATTGATTTCTACAACATTTATTTTTCTAAGATATCGCACTGGGTTAATCCTTTGTACTACCCGAGTATGGAGCCACTCTAATGCGCTTGCATAACATAATCGACAAATTGTTGTGGTTTGCTAGGAGTTGTGCGCCTTCGAAAGCAACGGAGTTGCCCTATATGGTCAATAACATTGGTTTTAATTGCATAAGAAGAATTTAAGGTTAGTGACATGCCTAACCCGCAAAGGACCCGCGGATCCACAATCGGGTTTATCTGACGGCCTAAACAGTGGTAGGGCCCCTGGCCCCACAAGTCCGCATCAACATAAGCCGGATCGGACAGGATATGATCAAGTTCATCTGAAGCCTTCAGTCCGCCTCATATGGTGCGAAGCGAAGCAAGGGGTCTTTCAGTCCGCCCCTCAGATTAACTAGTCCGCCTCCGGACTGAGCTCGCAATACTAGGCGAACAAGCTGCCATATGACAACCCAAAGATAGAGACTCAGTGAAAGGCCACGTGTTGGGTCCGCCCTTCACCAGCCCGCCTTGACAGCTGTCTGGTCTGATTAGTGTCACACTGTCACATCATACTTTATTATGTCTTGTCGTCATTAGCTTAATTGTACTTAGAAATCCGCCTATATATACAGAGGCTCAATGTAACAGTAAAAGGATCGAATAATATACAAAGCAGACAACACTTTGCCAATTTGTCGCCTATCAAGCTCTCCAGTTATTGCTTAAGTCCGACCACCACCTTTTCATAAACACCGCCAAGTCTCACCGGCGAAATCACCTTTAAACAGCTAGATATCCTTACTAAACAACCGTTACCGCCACTTAGTAAAATATAGGCCATTTCAAGAGTTTGTTGTAGTTTAGCTAGTTAGAGAACTTCATATTTTGTGTTGTAAAGACCTTTGAAGCTTCTTCAATGGAGTTGTAAGTCATCTTGTACATCATTTGAGGCGGTGTTTATTTTCTTTCATTCTCTTAGCCTACGCCCCCTCTTTAACTTTACTCTTGTTGCCTTCTATTTGTTATATTTAATGTTGTGGCTTAATCCTAGAGTTAAATTGTTAATGCATCGTGTGGAGGGACCAAGATCCTCTCAAATAACTTAAGGGTAAAGTTAGTGTTTTTACATATAATGAACTAAACTACGTAGTTTTGGAAAAAAGTTAATCAATGGCTAGATGTTTTACATTTTTGGGGTGTGTGGTTGGATCATGCATACTTGAGAGAATATTTCCTCAAGTTACTTGAGAGGATCTTATTCCCGTGTGGAGTGAGTGACACAATTAAAGCTTTGTGTTAGCACTTTTAACTTCTAGATTGAAAATCTTGTTGTAACGAGTTTTTTTAGTTTACTTTCTCGAACCCAACCTTTTGTGGCTTAGACTATACAAGCTTGAAATATCGGTACTCTAACCGAAATCTCAATTGGATCGACCTTGACTTACCGGTATTCATGTTACAACTGACCTATGACTCTTGCCAATAAATCTGGAGCCATAGTTAGCCTCATGTCAGTTTTGTTCTTGAAAGTTTATGTAAAGCGAATGTTCGTTTCACTTCGAGGGATATAATATTCATATCGTAAGAAATATTTGTTAATGTGAGGCGCTTGACTAATAACCATATGGATGTCAATCATGCAAGTTGTAACACATTTCTAGATATCAATCATAATCGTTGAATGTGAATGAATTAATAAGAAGTTATTAATAATATAATGTACTAAATTATTCAGTTTAATTAGTTTAATTATTGAAATCGTGTGAATTATAATTCATATATATGACCAACATGTTAGAAAAACCTACTGGGTCACAAACACAGGAATCATTTATCAAGGTTTAAATACATTATACCACAATGATGGGATTTATATTAGATTGTTTAATGAATCCTAAGCTTTTCATTTGGCTAAGGTTAAGAAAGACTTGCGATCAGTGTCTGCTCGAATAAGTCTCTACTTTTACAGACTCTAACATCATTTACTGTAATCTCTACACATAGTCACTGTAGGGTTTGTAAATGAACGTCGATGATTCGATTCGATTCACAGATTCGGCTCGAAAAAGCTCGATTCGAGTTCGATTCGAACCTTCGAACGTCGAAATAACGTTAGGTATTTGATATTCGTCTATCGAGCCGAACCAGATCGAACACGTTCGCTCGAACTATTGTATATTTAAAAAAACTATATATATAAGGTTCAACATGTTTGAACTGTTGAACATATGTTCGAACATGTCGAACATGTTCGAACTTTCAACCCGAGCCGAACCTTGCTAAACTAAGGTTCGACCGATTCGAGCCGAGCCGAACCTTAGGTTCGAACCTTTCGAGCCGAACTCGAACCTCGCACATGTTCGGTAGAGGTTCGCCGTTCTGACCTAGTCACCTGCACTGTAATCTCAACCGCATCTTACAATAATAAAGAATCGTAAACCAAAATAATTATGACATATTTACAAAAACAAATACACATATAAATAATTTATTGTCTATTATTATAGTGATAAATATTAATTGTATGGATATTCAAAATATGTATATAAGATCTTATTAATGAAATATTTGTAGAAAACATTTTTTGTGACTCAGTATATATATATATAAAAATGTTAGAAATAGCAAAACTTGAATCTGTAAAAAAATTCAGATCACGGTAGATATAAGTATGATGTCGTCTAATTTTATCCAGAATCCATTGAATAGATCATATATCTACATTCTCGACGCAAAGACATTTTAGTTGGATGAAGGTGTATATACAGATTTACCACTTTTTACAGATTCTAACGCAAGTGCTCTAACACTCCCTATAAAAGGAGAATCTCTAAAGAAGATGTTAAGTTTCTAATCTTTTCCCATTGTATGCGCTGCATCTTTCATCTAAAATAGGTGAAAATATAGATAATAAAATTGTGAAAATTCCTCCTCCAAAAAAAACACAAAAAAAAAAACAAAAAAAAAAGTGAAAAATCGTAAGGAAAGGAGGTGGTCTGTGCATTCTACGAGAAACAAAAACTTTTTTAATACTCCATCCGTCCTATTTTATTAGTCACGTTTAACTTTTCTTACAGATTAAAAAATATGTAATTAATGCTTTAAATCTTATTAAATGATCCAATATTATTACATTTATACCCCTTAAATAGTTGTTGAAGCATTTAATTCTATACTATTTTTATTGTAAATAGAAAAGGACATTTAAAGAAATTTGACAACTAATGCATAAAGTGACAAACCAAAAAGGAAACGTGGACGAATAAAATGAGACTATGAATATAAAAAAATTGACGCTAAAGAAGAAAAAAAAAATCAAGAAGTTTTGCCATGTCTAGCTGACAGAATCGGCTTTCTTGATTATCATACTACTTACACTGATGCATAAACATGCCCAAAAAATGACACCACTCTTGTAAATCGGTAAACATAATACCGAACCAAAAGCAGCTAATAAAATATATAAAATTGCCCGAAAATCAAACTACAATAAGAAACAAATGACTAATTTAAAGACGCAAAAAGCGATATTTGTAATTTGATTATGCCTGCACAAACTAAGAAATTACAATGTAATGAAAGAAGACGAAGAAGAAGAAGAAGAAGAAGAAGAATGTGTAAGTAAAAACGTGCCCGACTCCAAAATCCTTACACCTTATACTGACGTTTGTAGATTTGTCTTCGCCTACGTTGTTCACTTCCTCTGTATGGATCTACCCAGTATCTATCCTCTTTCACTGCTTTCTCCCACCTGTCCTCGAATGTTTGATTCTCTTTCGTGGCTTGCCTCCTTACCTGTGGAAGTCGATAGAGATTTGCCAAATGAGTCTACAATCCACCAAGCAACAAGATAAATGTAGAGAGATTAAATGACGATTATCTTACTTCAACTCGGGGATCAATAGGGTGTCTCTGTAGTTAGGAAAGAAAAAAATGAGTTAGAAATGGAGCTTTGAATGCAATCAAAGGGATGAATTAATACAGGTAACAGATGATAATCAACAAAGATGTGGGAAACGTGGATCTTGCCTTTCTGGATACTGGACGTTTGGTACCCTGTACAAACAGATAACGACGTATCAAGCGACAAGCATATGTTGACAATGATATATTATCATCTCAGTGAAAAGGTAATTAGTTAGAGAGAGAAAAGTGTCATTCTGACAGACATAAATACATACGCATTCAAACACGCAGTGCAATAGCAAGAGTAAGCGGAAAATAGAAATCTACACAAGTCTGGCACACCACGTTAGCATTAGTAGTGATAATTTTTTTTCCCTGGGCAACAGTGAGGTGAGATTTTACCTAAGATTCGATCCTGGATCTCGTGTTACTATCAACCCTAAATTGTTTAAGCTGATAGAGAAGTTGATAAAAGCGGGTTTTATCAATTCACACTTTAGTGGCGGGCGGCAAGTGAAAACACGAGTCCGTTACAAAGAGGGACAAGATCAAACATAATAGCTTTTGTACAAGTTAAAAGTGAAAAATTGCTCTACATGTAAGAACATAGGTTGCCCTGACTGTATATCACGATACTTTTCTTCCATTTTTCTAATGTGGGAGACTACAATAGTAAGGAGTTAAACTTCTTAAATCTTCTTGTTATCACTTATAGCTACAACAGGCTAATAAAATTAAGTGCTATTTTCCAATTTAAAAATCCGGAAGTGAAACTCTAAACAAAATTCTGCACACTACAACTCTGCACTAAAACAAGTATATTGATCTATGTAGAAAACAATGAAAGATCCAATAAAATATTTCAGTAGGACTAGGATAACATCAAAACAATAACTTCTAGTAGAAGATCCAACAAAAATAAAATAAAATAAACAACAACAACTTCTAGAAGAAGGGAGATCCTTAAGAGCTCTCTAAATAGTAGCTAACAGTGTAGAAAAGCTTAAAGAATAAAAGAATTTAAATTGTCCTCCTTATTCAATCTTAGCAAAGCCAAAAGGCTTAAATAGAAGTACAAAGGTGGTACAACCTTCATACAACGGTTGTATTATTAAATTTTCCTACTTTTATAGGCTTTTTACAAAGCCACCAAGCCACCCTACTTTATAGTAGGCTTTTGACTAATCAAGCCACAAAAATGGTGGCTAAAGCAGCCTTTAAAGTAAATTATTCAACGCTCCCCTCAACTACTTCCCTCAAGTTTGGAGCATACATATGCAACACCCCCAGACATGTGCCCGGTAGCGCTAAATGAGTCATAAATGGTCCGGTCAAACCGTCGTCTTCGCTTGATCTAAAAGGGCTAACCCAAATTGACAAGACATTTATGTCTCACACTTATACGTGGGATTGTGGTGAGCAATCACTTACATTACCGATGTGGGACTTTATATTCTCCCCTTACAAAGGATTGGCGTCCTCGGCAGGGCCGACCAAGACTTGTCTCATTTGGACTTGTCCCATTTAAATCCCTACCGGAGGATCAGAGGTCTCATGCCTGGTAGCGCTATGGTCTGTTTGGATTGAAAGAGAAGGAGGAGAAGAAAAGAAAGAAAGGGCTTTGATTGATTTTAATTGAGGTGTTTGGCATGTCAAGAGTAGAAGGAAAAAAAAAGGTGAAGGAGGAGACCAAAGGAAATGATGTAATAGAAATTGGGCTGCCTGCTTTCCATCCACTTTCAATGAAGATTTGGAAGGAAATTGTATTTTCTTTTAAATAATTTATATAATTACACCTTCAAAAAAATATTTTATATAATTACTTAAATAACCTTAAAATTAATCCTAACCTAATGTCTAAAATTGAAAAATCATTTATAATTTTGTGATTTCTTTTCTTTCCATTGATATTTCAAACACACTTTTTTGAGGGGTTCCAAACTCACTTTTAAACATTCATTTTCTTTCTCTAGTTCTATCTAAACACTCAAAATAAACTTCACAATCCTCATTCTCCTCTCCTTTCTTTTTCGTCACTATCTTTCCTTTTCCTTTCTACTTATTTTTTTCAATCCAATCAAGCCCTAAATGAGTCATAAATGGTCCGGTCAACTGCTTAGACCGTCGTCCTCGCTTGGTCTAAAAGGGCTAACCCGAGTTGACAAGACATTTATGTCTGGGTGAGCATTCACTTACATTACCAATGTGGGACTTTATATTTTTCATGCACAACTTGCTAGTCAATACATAGAATATCGTGAGAGCCTTAATAAAACCATTAGCTATTTGTGTGGTGGAGAGCAGATATGCTACACATAAAAGACCATTTTCCAGCTTTTCCTTGATAAAATTAGTAAATTACGATCTATTTCCACGTGTTTTGTCCTATCATGATGGACTAGATCGCTTGCAATATCTAATGCAGTTTTATCATCATAATATAGCTTAATGGGCAAGCTAAGATTAACTCGTAGATCATCCAACACACGATTCAGCCACAATTCTTCCCAAATTCCGTTTGCTACTTTGCCATTGAATTCAGTGTATGCTCTGCTCCTAGCCACAACCCATTGCTTCTTCCTTCTCCAGGTTACCAAGTTCCACCACACATAGTGCGTGCCACTGACATTCGATCTTCTATCTTTGACGCAAGATCCTCAATCGGCATTAGTGTAGGCCTCAATTCCCCTTCTTTCAATTTTTTTTTTAAAATTCAAACCATTCAATGGAGTTCCTTTGAGCTACCGCAAAATCCTTTGTACAGCTTGAAGGTGTTTTTCCATAAGAGCATGCATATTGACGATGCTCGAAATCGTCCGGGTTATAACTCGATTGTAATGCGGGTAAATGGACCTTTGAATGTTGATTGAAATAACCTTTTGAGTGATTTTTTTAAAATGTGCCAGCAAAACACACAAGAGCGTAAGGGCTCAGGAGGGGACACTCCGACGCCAAGTGAGTCTTCGTGATAGAGAAATTTCTATAGTCCTGTGAAGCATGGAGGGTAAAGTATAAGCATATGATTTCCGTACCTTGAAATTGAGGATGAGAATCCTTTATAAAGAGATCCATCATACGATGGTAGTTATTGTGCAGTAATGTAATGGTCAATGACATTTATCATGTATTGAAGTAGTGGAGCACCTATTGTGGACAGTTGAAACTCCTGGAATAACGCCCATGATTTTAGGCGGATATCATGGCAGAATTATAGTTCGTCGTGTAATGACCATTCAATGGAGTGTAATGGTTTATTGTGACCGAGAATGAGACCCACGCCGGATGACCTGCGCACCACGCCGATGACCGCCTAGGTCGGCTATAAGGAACTGAGGATGACTTGCCCCAGGTCGGCTATAAGGGACCTAGGATGACCTGCCCTAGGTCGCCTATAAGGGACCAATGGTGACATGCACAATGTCGGCAATAAAAGACCGTAGACATTACCGTCATGCCAAGCTATGAAAGAAAGGCAGAGGACGACACTGTGTCATTTCGGGGTTGATCATGGGGGTGACTTGTGCCGCATCGAGACGAGCCACCCGAAGTCTTTGATATAACGCCCAATATTGAGCAGAGCTCATGTCGCCCATTTGTTGTGTCACCTATAAGGCTGGGGATGAGTGCCATGTGTGTACGGTGATTGATTTCACCTACATCACATACATTGGCTTATTGTTCCAACATCATACGATATATCTAGCCTTCTATGAGCCAACTATATCAACTTTTCTACCAGCTTCTGGTCCATCGCATTATTCACCAGATTCTCGTCAGTCGCATATCCAAGTTTCATATTAGCCTCCATAAGAGTCGCAGCTGGTCTGCAGCCTTCCATACATGTTTCTTTCAATAGATCCAAAGTGTATTTCCTTTGGGAATTCACTATTTTGTCCCTGAACCTACCTACCTCCATTCCATGAAGTACCTTAAAGGTCCAAGATCTTTATTCCCAAACTCTCTCATGAGACACTTCTCGATTATGTTTGCATCTCCAATGTCATTCCATGTAAGAATAATATTACATACACTATAATAACAGTTAGTTTTCTTGATTCATAAGCTTTAATGAACAAAGTGTGATCCGAATGCCCCTGGTTAAATCCAAGTTTTTTTAAGTTTTCATGAACCTGTCAAACAAGACCCTTGGGCTTTGTTTGAGCCCATACAAAGACTTTTTTAGCTTGCACACTCTGCCACTGAATTTCTCACTAAAACCAGGTGGTGACTCCATGTAAATTTCCTTTTTATATCACCATGCAGGAGATCATTTTAACATGTAGATTGGTTAAGGGTGTCAATCTATATTCACAACGATAAACAAGACAACCCTGCTGCTTGTG